>CM076579.1:1670142143-1670639297 GCA_034641835.2 Pinus albicaulis | reverse complement strand
GTTGGTTATTACTGGCCTACCCTTTTTAAAGATAAGCATGATTACTTAAGGAAGTGTAGAATTTGTCAAACTGCAAGTGGAAGACAAAGGAAACTAGCTTTTCCTTTGCAACCAGTGAGTATTGAGCAACCATTCGAACAGTGGGGGCTTGACATTATTGGTGAGATAGTACCTCATTCTTTCAAACAGCACAAGTACATCCTTACTGCAACTGATTACTTTACAAAATGGGTAGAAGCAATCCCGTTGAAGGTAGCCAATTCTGATGCAATTATTGATTTCATAGATCAATTCATCATAACCAGGTTTGGTGTACCTCAAGCTCTTGTTTTTGATAATGCATCTTACTTTTCTGGTAATAGTTTAATTAAATTTGCAGTCAAAAGAGGTTTTAAATTAAAATATTCAGCAAATTATTATCCACAAGGTAATGGTTTGGCTGAATCCACTAACAAAAACCTTATCAAAATCATTAAGAGGATCGTTGATCAAAATCAAAATAATTGGCACAAATCTTTAATCTTTGCATTATGGGCTGATCGTATCATTGAAAAAGCTTCAATAGGGACTTCACCTTTCAATTTGGTTTATGGAAAAGAAGCTGTGATACCATCAAATTTAACTCTTCCATCACTAGCCCTAGTGCAATTTATTGAAGAAAATCCTTCTTCATCCATTCAATTGAGATATGATCAAATCCTTAAACTAGAAGAAGATAGGGATAAAGCAAAAATTACTCATGAAAAACATCAACAGCTTGTAAAATCTTCTTTTGATGCAAGTTCTACCGGCTCAAAAATTTTATCAATTGGTGATCTCGTTTTGAAATGGGATAAAGCACACGAAGAAAAGGGTAAACATACCAAATTTCAGAAAATGTGGCTTGGACCATTTCAGATCGTTGAGAAGATAAGCTCAAATACATTCATACTCCAAGATCTAACAGGTAAGAGAGAATCTCTTCCTGTAAATGGGCTTATCTTGAAGAAATTTTTTTCATAAGGAGGTAACCCCTTCTTAAACTGTACATATTTCTTTCTGCAAAGTTTTTGATTGTTTTTGTTTTTACAAATAAAGGTTGTTTATGAGTCTCTGATTGACTGTTTACTATTTGAGAAAATTTCTTCGGAAAAATATTATAAATATTTATTTTGTGTAAATAAAATTTTTTAAAGTAATGATCACAGTTTTTGAATAGTTTAAAATAAGATGTTAAACTTTGAAAAGATTATTTCAATCATTTACATGATCTTTTGAAAACTTGAGAAAAATGTAAATCATCATAAGTTTATCAAGCAGAGAAAGGTTATCTATAAAAGTAAAGATTTTTCAAAGATTTGGAACTCAAAAAACTCTGAAAATTGTCATCCATTGATTCTTAAGGATAAAACTATTTCACCCCATCCATTTAAGTTGTGATTTTTTAGAATGTAATTCTAAGAAATTATACGAAAATTTTGAGAGATAAGAGGTCTCATTACAAGCTGACTTACCATGTTCATAAGGAGTAATAAAAACTGACATTACCAATACTGCATACCAAAACAGGGTAATGGCTTATAAATATAAGACAAGGGGTCTCATCACGAGCCAGCTTGTTCAGTTTAATTATAACTAGTGAATGGCATTGTTATTAACTGGCTACCAAACCATAACAATGGCTCTTAAAATAAAAAAATAAGTAAAAGACAAAAACATGAGATAATAGGTCTTATGAATTTATCTTTTAAAAATTCATAATTTTAGTTGGATGGGACAATGGATGGTTAATGGTTTAAAGGTAACCCTGTCGAGACTATGAATGTTTGCTGGCAGCAGAGGCAATACCTATGGCAATAGAGTATATTATAAAACCAAAACTTGGAGAGATCCACTTACTTCATTATTAACACCAATCAAAGCTTGAGATAACCCAAAATGTTTTTATTTCTTAAGGAATTAGAAAGAAATTATGAAATGATTTTTATTTCTTTCTCATAGTTACATTTTATTTGAATTATCCTAAGATAGTTTTCATTATCTTTAAAAACCTTTACTTACTAAAGATAGAATGTTCATTTTTATTTTTTTCAGAGATAACTGTTTCTTTCAGTGAATCGCCAATTGTTGTGACCAGCAACAACCCCCCTTTTTATTTAATATTAGTAATAATACTAAATAAATGAGGACCCTTAGTTAAAAATCCAAAAAATCAATTAGGATTTGTTTGTCTTTTCAAATAAAACTTTCTATCATAAACCTATAGAAATCCCTTAGAAAGAATATTTAGAAACACTTAAGTTTATGATAGATTATAATAAAATTGCTCTTTAAACAAGATAGCGCATCCATAACAAAATGGTATATATAAAACGCATTGATCGCAGATCGCATAGCGCAGAAAATAGAAATGATTAATGAATATCTTTTGCGCTCTTTTCAATTATGCACTTTTGCGATTTTGCGATATGCGCTTTTCTCATTTTGCGCTTTTGCGATTTTGCGCTTTTGCGATTGTGCGATATGCGCCTTTGTGCTATTGCGCAATTTCCGCTTTTGCGCTATTTTCATAACTGTAATCACTTCATATTGCGATATTGCGCAGCAAATCGCAGATCGCAATGTCGCGGATTCATATAAGCACGCTATCCCAAGGCAATCTTCCCATATGTCAAATCCGTTATGCGCTTTAATGATTATATTAAATGATTGGATTGATTATTAATGGTAAATGAGATTGTGTTCAGATTGAAAGTCATTTCACGATTAAAATATCATATTTCATCCGCTTTCACATTTTAAACAGTCTCATCACCTTTCTTATATCATTACTCTCATTTATTCGTAAAACGTAGGGACGAAGGAGAAAACGACTATACAAAGCTTCCGCTAAACACTATGGGTAAGAAGGAGAAGAGCTCGAGTTCTGAAAACAAAGAAATGGCTTCGCTATATGCAGACACCGCCTGTAATAAGGATGCCGGTATATCCACTTGGGAAGGAATGTATAATCTGCTAGAGGAAGAAAACCCTGTGGTGATAAAAGTTGTAGCTACAGCAGGTTCCAAGGATACGTCTGAAGCAAACCTTAGAGACTTGGCTTGCTCATTTATGCATAGAATAGCAGCAAGGCCAAGGATTCTCCCATACACAGACATGGTGAGATGGGTGCTGGATAGCACAGATATTTCAGACAGACAATTCAGAACTCCATCTGAAGAGCTAATCGGGTCATTCACCATAGAAGATCTGAGATTAATGTATAAGTTACCAGAACCTCAGGCGACTTTCAACAAACAATTCATGGAAGATTTTTCCAAAGAACATGCAAATTTGGCAGAATGCACAAAGGAGTGGACCAAAAGAAGTGAACCATTGAAGAAAAACAAAAAAGGTATGTACAACACGAGTTCACTTACCTCTCCTTATTGTTTTACTGCTGCCATGTTATGCAGACTTTTTGGAAAGCCTGACATAAATATGATATTACCCAAATGGCTTCCTTTGTTGAATGCAGCTGTTAATTCTACAATTGTAGACTGGGCCAAAATCCTATCTGATAATCTCACCACTGCTATTTTTCACTACCGGTCTAAACGAAATGTTTCTCAGCGGGTTTATCCGCCTTTTTATTTATCTACTTATGTCATGGACGCCATCTGCTATGTCTCTAAATTCCCTGTGATGGGCTGGAAATGGACTATCCACGATCCTTTGCCCATTCATGTGTATCATAAAGAACTATGGGAGTCTAAGTTTGTTCCCCATTTTTACCAAATTTGTCATGGAATAATGCTACCATTGTACAGAACATTGTATAATAAAGATGCCCCAAGGTTATCCTCAGAAACAGAGGTTGATATTCTCCCTGTCGCGAGATGGTTTGGCGAAGAATTGTTCACTTATATTAGGGTTTTTGGAAGTTATGCTTCTCCCCATGTGTTACCCCTATATGTTCCAGATAGACTTGTAGCTCGGGAAATTGCTTATTAGACCTGTGGCCAGGGAGGTATAACAAAAGATTTAAAAGAGAAGAAAAAGGGAATTTGGCCACAATTTCCCATAAAATGTGGAAAATTTTCATTGTTTGATATTGGTCATGCATTTCAAGAGATAGGAAACATTACATGCCTACAACTGTTCAAATTTTCGAGAAGGTTATTCGACCCAAATGATATTGTTAAGAATTTTACCAATGCAATCAAAGTAAGGGAATTTTCCGGGGAATAGGATCTTTTTGATGATATGTTCCAAGCAAGAAATTCATTCAAAGAAGTTTTGAATTCAGCTCAAGCACAGCTATCTCCAGAGGAATTCCAGGAATTCAAGCTTTACAGAGAAAGAAGACTAATTCCTATTCCTTTGAATAATCTACGCATAGAGCCCGCAAGGGAACAAACTCCTAGTGTTAGTCTTAACGGCAGTTCAAGTACAGATAAATCCAAGTCAAAATCTGACAGAGATTCTCAACACTCCAATAAGTCTAAAGGAAAGGAAGATAAAATGGAAGAGTCCATTAAAGATTCTGCACAATCTAAAGAACTTACTCAAAAGCAAATTTTGACTTCCCAACAGACGAATCCTCCTCCAACCAATGTACAGCAACATCCAGTCACCATTGAGTTAGACAAAGAATGGGAAACCTTTAATCAAATGATTAATGTAGAAGGACAGAATGTACAGACCCCTGTCTAGACAACCAAAGTTTTGAATACAGGAGCAAGCAGCACAGTCACAGTGACAGAGCACATACCAATCACACCCTCCTCTGAAATTGTACTTAATGTAGAGGACATTCCTCCTCTGGATGTATTCTACAGCCCAAAATACAAAGCAGTAGTGAAGAGACTGAGAAAAAAGAGAAAAATAGAAAGTGCAATTGCTACTGAAGCAGAACAAGTAGATGTTTTGTGGAAAGATCCTGCCACAGAGCCTACTCATAATCTCACTAAGTTATCTCAAATAACAGGAGCTTATGCTTCTGCAACAATTGATAAAGCAATTGAGATACAACTTTTGTTGAATGAAAAAGAAGAACGGGTAAAAGCTCTGCAACAGCAATTGCAACAGGTACAGGCCAATAAGGAAGCACAATTGAAACTTGAAGAGTTACAACAACAACTTCAAGAAATGAAAATAGGACATCAAAAAAGCTTGGCTGATAAAGAAAAGGGTAAACAAATACAGTGCTCAAGGACGGAGCACTCAAGAATGATCCTAAGCTTCAATTCATTTCGAGACCATACTATTTGAACAATCAACTCACTTTGCCAACTAGAGCACAAAGAGGAAGTTTTTACGCAAAAACTCTTGCATCAAATTCTTTGTGCCAGAGAGCGATAAAATCACAAATCATGGCATGGTAGATTTACAAATAGATTGCCTTGATTTATCAATAGAAAAGATCAATGATTATACGACATGGCAAAAACGAAGAAAGCTGAGAAAAAAAGTTGGTGCACCAATTATTAATGAAAACCATAAAGAAATCATTTTCAATGATTGGGATGCACAAATCAGAAGAGCACAGAAAGCAATAGAGGAGTCAGCTACAACAGCAAATAGTCTTACTTAATATGTAAATGAGAATTTACACAAAGAAAATTTGATTTCAGAGACTGTTCCGGGATATCTTCCACAGGCGCATCAATTGCAAACAGAATGGAGACAAAAGGCAGAAGAAAAAGCAAAATCCATCCAAAGAGCGACAATATTGAATTGGGACGCATACGGATGTACTTAGTAAAACCACAGTCAGCAGTGCTCAGATTGTATCATCAATGCTACAGAATATTCTTCTTAAACATGACTCTATCTGAGAAAGTTGAATTAGGAAATTCGGTCAGCGCTTTGTCTTCTCAACCATGCTAATTTTTAAGATTAAAGATCAAATTCAGATGATAGATTTAGTTTTTAATTTCACGTATTTTTGCTTTAAGGAGAAAGGGCGGTCATTGAGCAAGATCCTTAATTTTTGTAATAAACTATTTTTAGAGTTAGTTAAGTAGTATTTAAACCCCTCTCATGCATTTAGAGAGGGGTCCTGGATCTTAATATTTTTGGACTTTGAGATTGCATTTCTGTACTCCATTGTCTTATATATTTTTTTAAAAAGGATCACATCTGGTGATTTTCATGCGGAATTATCTTTGAAGTGTTGCATTTCTGTACCTTGGAATTTGATTTTGCATCATAGTTACTGGATAGAGTATCGATTGCATTTGAAAGTCCTCAAGATGAACAAGGTATTTCTATCTGTTCACTGTTGATTTCTTTTGTCTTATGATATTCGTTTTAAAATTGCTATCATTTATATGTATATTTGTTTTCACAACGCTTCCTTTTATATATCATTTCTGAGTATAATTGAAACGTTATTTTTCATAATTATATGTAGATGGTATACAATGATGAATGCAATATGCTAATACAACTCTGTTTAATTTCTTAAACAGAGTTATCTTTATTTGTTTCTGCACATTTCAATTTAATTAATAATACATTTTCATGGTTATTGTTGAATTGGAACAATCTTAAGTTGTATTCACATATAATTACCCGGGTTAGTGTTAGAATTTCTTTATCGGTATTTAGCTTAAATTAGAAATGGGTCCTCCATTGTGTGGGACGGGGAATGGTAGGGATGGTGACAAATTACTGTGTAACACTCATGGAAGAATTTGTCAATTGTAAATGCCCAAGATTGGATAAAATCCAAGCTACAAAACATCCATGAGAATGTAATGATTACAATCTATAACATTTATGGCCCAAATCACTATAGAGATAAAGAAATTTCATGGCACACTCTAAAATCTGACATGGAAGGAGAGGAAAATAATATTGTCATCATTGGAGGGGATCTGAATTTGGTTATGCATACAAAAGAGAAAAGAGGGGGCACTTTTACTCCAGAACCCTCAAGATATCAGCTGAAGAATATCATACAAGAACATGAATTGGTGGACATCATCTCCAAAAATAGAATTTTTATATGGAGCAACTGCAGACTTGGGCCAGGGAATATCATGGAAAGACTTGACCACTTTTTTGTTCTTGTCTCCCTCATCTCCCACTTCTCTGTTGCAACCTCCACCATTTTTCCCTGTCAGCCTCAGACCACTACCCTTTCACCCTTGTCCTCGGTGATCAATCTCCCCTCAGGCCTCTTCCCTTCCACTACAACCCTCTATGGAGTGACTCCCCTGAGGCAAGATTCATTGTGGAAACCAATTGGCAACAGCATGTTGAGGGTTCTCCAATGCACATTTGGGAAACAAAACTGAAGCTTGTGCACACATCTCTCAAAGGCTGGGAAAAATACTATTATAGAGAACCGAAAACATCTAATCAGGACCAAGAGCAAGCTAGAAGAAGTCCAAAAAGATATATATAACCAAGGGGTGACTAAATAAAGGCATGAGAAGGAAAAAAAATTGTATTGGGCTTTATATAACATAAATAGAAAGGAAGAAGAAAAATGGAGATTTAAATCTAGGAATCTCTCGCTTTAGGTTGGGGATAAAAATACCGCATTCTTTCACAAGCAAACCACAGTCAGAATATCGAGAAATAACATTACAACGACATTCGATGATGAAGGTAACATATACACTGAGCAAGATGCAATAAAATCATTAGCCCACCGCCATTATAAAATAATCCTAACTAAAACTATGGAGATGGAGGAGTACGTTGATCTCTTGGTACACACTCCTAAAATGATCACTGAAGAGATAAACACCTCCCTAACCAAGGACATTGAAGAGGACGAAATTATCAAGGCAATATGGACCATCCATCCCGACAAAGCACCGGGACCGGATGGATTCTCCATCAACTTCTATCGAACCTTCTGGGAAGTCATTAAAAAAGGCCTCATCAAAATGATCCGATGGGCTCAAAGGAAAAAAATATTGGGGGCTTCACAAACTCGACATTTCTTGCCCTCATCCCTAGAGAGTCCCATCCATCCACCTTCTTCAGATTTAGGCCAATATCCCTCTGCAACTCCTCATATAAAATAATTACCAAAAACCTCCCCTCCCACATCAAAATTTACCTCCCCAATATTATCTCTAAAAATCAAGGTGGATTCATAGCAAATAGGCAAATAATTGACTCCATCTTGCTGGTCCAAGAAACTATACACTCCAGCATGATGAGATCAGAGAAGGGATTTGTGCTAAAACTAGATCTTGCCAATGCCTTCAACAGAGTGAGGCATTCTTTCCTCCTCTCCGTTCTAAATAAAATGGGTTTCTGTGAAGATTTAATAGCTCTCATTCAGACCTGCATATCCAACCCCGGGATCTCCCCTTTGGTTAATTGAAGACCTCGACATTGTTTCCAATCCACAGGAGGCTTAAGACAAGGCTGCCCCTTACCCCCTTCCTCTTAATTCTCAACCTTGAATCCTTCAGTCAGGAACTAGACTACAATCGTAGAGCAAGACTAATTACAAGTATCAAATTTAGCAATGGGGTCAAAAACCTGAACCATTCTCAGTTTGTTGATGACACCCTACTGACAGGAGGAGCTACTTGCATAATAGCTAGGAGATTTAAAATGTTGCTTGACAAATCCATGCACTAATCTGGAGGACAAATCAATTATCATAAAAGTTGCATTTACGGATGGAATGAAACCATGAACACCATACATAGCATTGCTCAAATATTCGAGGTTCCCTACAAATGGAGCTGGAACCATTTTAACTACCTAGGGATGCCTGTTAGCAACGGACCATTAAGAACAAACGTGTGGAGTATCACCATTGATAAGATGAAAAAGAAAGTGCAACAATGGGGAGTCTCTTGGCTCAATATGGCTGGGTGCGTGGTCCTCTTAAAGGTTGTCCTCTCCGCTCTACCCCTTTACCATTTCTCTCTGCTCCAGGCCCTTATCACTATCCAGCATAAAATGGAAGCAATCTTAAGACAAATTTTATGGCAAGGTGGAAAAAGTGAGAAAAATATGTTCAATATGGTCAAATGGAGATAGGTAACACATGCGTATGAAAATGGTGGTCTTGCTATTCGCATACCCAAACCATTGAATGTTGCCTTTGGAGGGAGAATAGTGTGGTGCTTAATCACCGGGCAACAAACATGGTGGAAGCAAGTGATGGAAAGTAAATATCTCTCTACTTCAAGGCAAAACCTTTTAGATCAACTCATTCCCAACAGGCCTTGCTCTTGTATCTAGGCTCTCTGTAAAAAATATATCCCCTTTCTTTGCAACAATATCTCCAAAGTTCCACATGGAGGAAGTAGCATAAACATTTGGAACAACAAAATAATGGGTAAGCCTCCTCTTTAAATATTCCGAACACTCAGCGCATTCAAATGCATCTTCGAGAGCATTGGATTAACACTTGGATCAAATTTCTAGTTGGGAAGAGAGTAATAGAAATTGGATGGGTTGGATGTTCAAATTCCCCCCCCCCCCCCCCCCCCCAACCTTCATAATGAGAAAACTAATCTGAAGGGAATGCTTCATGGAGTTGCCCCTCTTGCAAAAGATAAAGAAGATAGCTATAGATGGGACCCCTCTAGGCCTTTATACACCTTAAAAGCTATATACGAGGCTCTTCACAGTGAGCACTTCCGTACACCTCCGTGGGAATTATGGAAGTAGGTTTGGAAATCTGAATCTCTCCCCAAGATCAAAATCTTCATCTAAACCCTGGTAAAGGGAAAGATTCTGACAACGAACAATCTAAAAAAAAGAGGCATACAGGGAGCCTCTAGATGCCCCCTATGATCCATGGCAGAGGAGACAATAAATCACTTCTTCATAGAATTCTCCTTTGCTAAAAACTGCTGGTACTCCCTCTCGGATCCCTTTCAAGTTGATATGGTTTCAAACACCTATGTTTCGGATTTGATTGCCAATTGGAAAAAGAGCTATCCTTGCAGAAAAAAAATGAAGAATGTTTCCAAAAGAGTCTGGGACACTCTTCCACATGTCCTCCTCTGGAAAATTTGTCTTATGAGGAACAAATCCACCTTCCAATATCATAAACCTTGCATTAGGAAAGTGCAGAGCGAGACCTAGAGCTTGACTATCGAGTGACTATCGAGACCATTCTAGCAAAAAACAACAGTCAACTCAACTTCAAATATCTACAAGTCGAAGAAAGTCTTCTTTTCGGAAGAGTTCTCGACACACTCCCAAAGAGTAACAAACCTCACGCTCTTCATCCTATTCATAAGGATCAGTGGAAGATCAGGCTTAAGGAAAAGGAGTTCATTGAATGGCTTGATGGAATCAAAAGGCCCACACTCTTCTTCGATGTCGCCTCAAAGGAAAATCCTGGGATAGTAGGAGTTTGAGGCCACATTGTGGATGAGAAAGGCAGTAATGTTGCCACCTTCGAATGGGGATTGGGTCGACTTTAAAATAATAGAGAAGAAGCATATGCCTTAATGCAAGGCCTTCAAATAATAAAAAATATTAAAGATCCAAAAGGCTATGATCTTCGGGGACTCGAAAATAGTCATCAACATGATGTTGAACTCAGATTTGTCTCCCAACATCGCCCTCAGCAGACTAATCACAAGGTATCGAAATTTGAGTAATAAAATCAGAGATCTCACCTTCTATCACATCCTCAGGTCCAACAATAAGAAATCTCACTCACTAGCCAACAAGGCATGCCACAGACCCCCTGGTCAACTCTTTTCCCAAGATAGCACTACATACTCCCCTATACCATGAATTTTCCCCACTGTGTGATCATTGCTAGCATGATCTTTTGTGCCTTCCGGATTTTGTTCTTGCAGGTCTGCCGTGACCATTCCCTTTCCTGCAATTTTCACGTGAACCTGTCCCCCGGGGAATCCCGCCTTCCCCTCATCCTCAGTCAACCTTCCACTCCCTCCTCTCCTATTTATCCTTCTTCCCCCTTGTTTGCATTCCACCAGCTGCACATCGACCATTCAACCTCCCTACTATCCCAAAGCTCTCTGTCTCATGATCCCTGGGGTCCCATTCGCTATCTAACAACGCCCTCTCTGCCCCCTCGAATCCACTCCTACCATCCTTTTTATCTCATGTTCCCCTCCTTTGCAGATCATTGCTGCGCAATGCCCATTCAACATTTTTTTCCCCCTGTTTTCTCGTAGCACCCTATCCCACGATTCCAAGGCTCCCAATCCTTGCTGCCTATCAGTGCCTCCTCGAATCCATTCCTCCATAGTTGTGATCTTGCCCTTCCATACTTCAGTCAATATGAGAAATGAGAATTTCTTCCACTTCTCCGACCTGCAAGCAGAGATGGATTTGATAAAAGCGCAGTTAAAGATAATGCAGGACAGACACCAGGCGGACACCAACTTCCTCCAACACCAAGCACAATCTCTCACAGAGAAGCTGAGGGGAGATAACAATCCTTGTGCTCACATTGAAGAATCCCTGGATATCCTGTGCTACATGGTGGACAAGTGAAATGCTCAGAGTTCAAGCTCCAACAATGTACCCAATTCCAACCCGGACAACAACCACAACACCACAGACATTTCAAATGCCCGACAAGGCAGCAGGAGCTTGTCTTCATTCCTCCATCTATCACATCTAATATCATGTCTTTTAAGTATGCATTTATGTTACTTCAGTTTGTAAGGATTTATAAAGAATCATATATGCAACATAGCATCAATAATAGTAATAGTTAGCATGTTGGAGGTTTGGTTTTTTCCACATCACCCCTCCTTGACATTCTACTTCACTATCTGAATGTAATCGAGATTTCAATCCCCTCTTTTTTGGAATATAAATAGTAATCGACCTTGTTATATATATATATATATATATATATATATATATATATATATATATATATATATATATGAACATTTGGTTTAAGAGTAAATCCTAAGTACTCAATGCCTCCATGCATCTCAAATGATTTAAATGGAAAGATATTCTTCAAAAACCACTCCTCCTTCTCCTTTAACTCATTAAAGAAACCACTTGACTTATGAAATTTAACCTTTGTGCTTGTGGCTTTACAATGCTCCTATAAAATGTCCTAAAACTTTCTCCCCTCTATTTTTGAATCATTGGAAAATAAAAATACATCGTCAACTAAGAGTAAATGAACTAGCACTTCATTTTTTCTAGTCTTTATTCTCCATTTGACACTACCTTTTTTTGCTTCTAGAGTAGATCTAATTAGACCATCAGTAATCAACAAAATATAAATATGGATATAGGGGACATCCTTGCATCAAACTTCTAGAAGGTTTGCAAAAAGGAGAGGTTATTATATTAATCATAACTGTGTAAGAAACTGACATTACACAACCCACAATCCAATTGATAATAGTAAGACTAACCTCATATGAAGTGGACTGAGTCTTAATTAAAGCATATTTGTTTTGTCATAGGCCTCTCACATATCTAATTAGACTACCATGGATGTCATCTTCTTAATTCTGATTATGCAAAGATCATCTTTTGTAGACCTTTTATGTTTATCAATTTGTGTAACTTTTAAAAACCCAACTTGTTCAAGAGATATAACATTTGATATTTTCCTTTTAAGTCTAATTGCCATAAATTTGGAAATTAATTAGTATATGTAGTTACATGATGTGATAGGCTTAAACTCATCAAATGTCTCAAGCTTGTTAGATCTTGGGATGAGGGCTATAAACTAGAATCGAATGAGCCTAAAACCTTATCTAAATCCCTAACCTCTCAAATAAACAAGAGATATAACATTTGATATTTTCTTTTTAAGTCTAATTGCCATAAATTTGGAAATTAATTAGTATATGTAGTTACATGATGTGATAGGCTTAAACTCATCAAATGTCTCAAGCTTGTTAGATCTTGGGATGAGGGCTATAAACTAGAATCGAATGAGCCTAAAACCTTATCTAAATCCCTCACCTCTCAAATAAATCTTAATATCATTTCTCACCAACTACGAAACGAGAAAAAAAAAAAAAAAATATATATATATATATATATATATATATATATATATATATATATATATATTAAATAAATAATAATAATAATAATAAATAAAAAATAAAAATCCATTATTTTAGGCCCAATACTCATCTTTTTGGAAGGATGCCAATATTGTCATTATCTCTTGCTTAGAGACCTCTTAAAATAACCTATGATTGTCTTCGGTAATCACCATCAATGGAAAATTAAAAGGCACCTTTACAATCTTTGTTATATTAAAGCATCTAAATTCCTTATAAATAGAACAAAATTGCTTAACACCCAAATAACTAAGTCCTTAAAGCTTCTAATGATTTTACCCGCTTCATTCTTTGTATTCCATATGTATTTATACTCTTCATTTAATGATCAAATTGTTGAAAATATTTATTATTCTTATTTTCCTTTTTTAATATGATTTATGTTCCAGGGGTGACATGAGGAGGAGGGGTGCTCTATGGCCTCGAGGAAGTTAGAGTTGTAGAGTATTTTCGAGGCTTAGGATGTATGAAAAACAACCAAGCTAAAGCTTATAACCTGTACCAAGGGATTCAGGTAGCCAAAGAATATTAGGTAGATTCTCTTGAAAATGTAACTATAGTTGGTCTTCATAATTACTACTGTACTTTATCATTATGTATTTATTCTCAAATTGAAAAAGAAGAAAAAAATTATATTGAAGCAAGGGTTTCATACTCATTTTATTTATTTATTAGGTCATAGCCTCCATTGTAGGCTTCTAGGGTTTTTCTTGAGTCTTAAGAGTCATTGTCACATTTATTAGACTCGTCTTGGGCTTTTGTATCATGTAAAGAAAATTATTTTTGAGTCAAAACAATTATTTGTCACCTCCTCACCAAGTTTCCCCTACCTTGATGAATTCGGCCCAAATTGGGGTTATTCAACCCTATGGAAGCAGTATAAATAGAAGAAGAGCTTGAGCCATTTTGCATCCATCTTCAACAAGTTCGATCTATAATGCAGGAAGAGAAAAAGAAGTGTAAAGTCAAGGACAAGAAGGTAAAATCAAAGGAAGGAAAAAATTTGAAGTTTTGGGGCATATTCTCTCTAGGTTTTTGGGCAAGTTGTAGGGGCCACATTTTATGCAATGATTGTAGGTCCGAAATTCTGAGTTGTAGGGGGGTTGAAATTATAGATTGAAGCAGTTTTGAAGGAAGTGACTCTCATTGACTTTGGTAGTGTTTATGTAGTTGGAAGGAGGGTTGACTTGGTGATTGGAGGAGGTCTTTGTTTTGGTCAAAAAAGTCTTGGAGTGTCTCACTTTTACTTGGTTCGATTATAGAATAAGATTTTTACTGTGTTTTCCCCTGAAGAGGGGTTTTGCCTTGGTTGAGTGCCTACAACTTTTGTCTATTGTTCTTGTGGTCTTCATGCATTTTTAATATGGTAATTTCTTGATTAAATATAAAATAATAAATAAGTAAAGAAGCAAACATAAATCACAAGTAATTATCAAGAAAAGAGGAATCAAAACCCTAATAACTACATGTGTTGATTTCTCAACATGGTATCAAAGCTAAGGTGAAGGAAGGACTATTTGAATATCACTTTGTTGGTTATCATTTGAAGGATGGAAATCATTCTTGAAAGGAAGATATCTCTCATCAATGGCAAG
Source organism: Pinus albicaulis (assembly GCA_034641835.2). Taxonomy (NCBI): domain Eukaryota; kingdom Viridiplantae; phylum Streptophyta; class Pinopsida; order Pinales; family Pinaceae; genus Pinus; species Pinus albicaulis. The sequence goes on along the minus strand of CM076579.1, from coordinate 1,670,624,716 downwards.
CTATTTGAAGATGGGACTCAAGACCCTTAAATATCTCTTGAAATTTACAGATAGCTTTGGTGTAAAGATCATCTACAATCCATCTAGTAGAGTTAAAATCGGAGGATCATTGATAGTGGAGCCTTAATACATATGACAAGAGAAAGTGGACAACTTAAAACTTTATCAAAAGTATCATCGTATCATCCAGTGGAACTTGGATATAGAAATAGATATGTATTAAAAGGACTTGGATCTACCTCGTTGAAACTAGAAGATGGTGGAAAGATTCATCTCAATGACATCCTCTATGTTCTAGTTTGAAAAAGAATTTACTTTATACTTTTTGTCTAGACTATAAAGGAGATATAATTTCCTTTATATATGGAAAAGTTATTGTTTGGGGAAAAGACTCTAGTATTGAAAAAGTAAGTGTTAGTGGGATTCGTGAAGGAAGATTGTATATACTTTTAACACAATCTCCTCAAGCTCTTGTTCACATGGATATTAGTCCCTGTGAGATTTGTCATAGAAGATATGGGCACCTTCATTATAAAATAATTTCCCTCTATGAGTCAAATGGTAAAAGGAATCCCCAACTTGAAAAAGGATCATGAAGGAGTATGCAAGGGATGTGCTTTAAGGAAGAATACAAGAAAACCATTTTCAAGCAGTGACAGAAGGTCTAAAGAGGTGTTAGATTTCATTCATTCTGATGTGTGTGGACCAATGGAAAATAAATCTCTTGGAGGCCATCTATATTATGTCACTTCCAATGATGATCACTCTAGGAAGACTTGGAACTATCTTCTAAAAAATTTGAAAGTTTAAAGATTTAAAATCAGAAGTGGAGAACTTAACAGAAATAAAGATAAAGATGTAACAACCTCGGGTTAAAGTTAATGTAATAAATATTGATAAACTCAAAATAATACTAAGGTCACGGGACATGTGTTCCAAGTTGAATGTTGTGGAAAGCACTATAGTGGGCATAATTTCTAGTTTATTAATGGCAAAGGAAATTGGCAAAGGCAAAGGGGCATTAGTTGGAATTTATTTATGAAAATAAAGGAAAATGGCAGAAAAGTAAGGTGAAGAGACACAGATTTGCATGAGGGAAATTAGAGGGAAAATGAAGAAAATTGAGGCCTTAATAATGAAAAGGCTTTTGAGGATCAGTTCACAGCTTTTTGTCAATTCGGATTTGGAATTAGTTTGAGAGAGAGAGAGATAAGAGCTCCAAGAGGAGAAAGTAAGCAAGCAAAGGAAGGGAAAAAGAAAGCAAAGGACAAGCAAGGAAAGCAAGAGAAGGTTGTATCAACAACTTTAGCAAGAGGATTTTGTAGGTAAAAGGTTGCATGTGTGATTTCCTAGCTGAGGTGGGAATTCATGGTTCATGCATTTGTTTATTTGGTTCATTTCCTTTCATTGGCATGGGTTTTGTCGGGTTTGAAAATGGTTTCACACTTGCCTTTATTGAAAAATGTGTAACTAGGTTTGGTCTTCATAAATATGAAACGTACTTTTTATTCTTATATATTGTAAAACGGAAGAAAATTATTATTATTATTTTATGAGCATGGGTTTCATGCTCAAGGTAATTTATTTTATAGGTCAAACATCCATTGAGTGCTGCTAGGGTTTTTCCTAGGTCAAGAAGTTAAAAGAGTCATTGTCATAATTTGAAGACCCCTTCGGGCACATTGTAACTTGTAAAGAAAAATATTTTTGTGCTTAAAATTGTCAAAATATCCTCCAAGGTTAAGTCAGCTTGGTAGATGGCAAGTCGGCCTTATTTTAGGAGCCACATCCTCGAAGCAAATTCATCACTCTCTCATCCAATCAAAGGAGGAAGAGGAAGAAGGCAACGACGAAGGAAGAGGATTAAGAAGACTTGGTTTTGGGCTATTTCTCTCTCACACATGTGAAGGAAGGATAGGGTTTTTGCAACATATCTAGGGTTTTCCTCTATAAGTTTGATCTTGAAGGAGAGAAAGCAAGGAGGTTAAGCGAAGGTCACAAGAAGCCATCCTCAAGATCTAGAAGTCAAAGAAAGCAAACAGAAGTTATTAGGAAGTCCTGGGAGGCTAAAATAATCTCACATGTGTGGTAGCAACAACTGAAGGAGGGCCAAAAATTTAAGATCTATAGTTGAGGCCGAAATTTCGCAACTGGGGGTCGAAAGTGTTGTTGACTTGGACAAGAAAATCACATCATCCTAAAAGGTTGGAATTGGTCTTGGAAGGAATCGGTCTTGGTCTAGAGGTCTTGGAATTCATCAATTAAATAATCTATAATGAAGAGAATATATTTATGGGTTTTCCTCTCCAAAGGAGAGGTTTTGGCCCTGGCTTGCAACCTATATTATGTGTCCTTGTTATTATTGTTTTGGTAGTTGTTTGATGGTATACAAACTTAATAATAGCTGAAGAAGATAATAATTAAGAAAAGGTAAAAATACATCAGAAGAAGTTATCAAAGAAAGAGAAATCACTCTAATTATTGCCCTTAATATTTCTCAACAACCTTGCCATTTCCTCAATAGCCATGGTGTGATGGGATTCATTTATTAGTCGAGCTTTGGATTGCTGAAAGTTTTTGGAACCAGGTGAGGTGGTCTCGGGAAAATTACCAAGGGTTGGGGGTGGAGATGGTTTTCTCTAGGAAGCCCTCAACAGTTTGGTGGAGACAGGAAAATTCCTTAAGGTATGGTGAAGAAATTCTGAGGCATCCAATCTTGTTTTGCCTTTGTGAACTCTTGATTGGTTTTGGCAAGATCACAGTAGTTTGAGGGTAGAGGTGGTTTAACCTCTGGATTCCCTTGGTTTTTTATGTCCTGGTTTATCCCATGAGATCCCACATTCATGCTTGGAATATGGAACGGGGGTGATTGGATGAAAGACAGATTTGGTTCAGCTCAATCTATGGTATGGTAATACATGGAAATCCCTGACTTGGTTGGCTTTTGCATATGTTAATAAGATTTATTTTCCTATTGTGATTTATGAGCATTGGTACTTGTTATTATGTGGATTTGGTGGTTTTTTTTTCATGGTTAATACTATACTTAATTGTTCGTTATAGGCTCATATCCTAGGATCGCATCCTCTGAATTGAATATTTTAGGTCATAACCATTGAAAACTAGGATTATGAGTGAAATTATAGGCTCATAACTGCATACATGCCTTGTTGTGGGTGTGGTTGTCATCCCAGGGTAGAGAAAAAGGGTTCCTGTAGAAATTATACAACATATATGTATATCATGGATTCAATCCGATCTAACAATGTACTAAAGCTAGATACTGAATCGCTTCTACAATTCCATTATGGAAATTAAACACAATCGCCAATCACATGAAGCAAAGAAAGAATAAAATCAAACCACAACATAGATAATTTCACGAGGAAATCTTGTTGGTCAAAACCCCTTTATCATATATCATATATTCCACAAGGAATCATGAAACAATACAATGCATTCTTCCTCACAAGAATCTCCTGCACTCTGCCTATCGTCTCACATTGATCCAGACAAAATCAGGCCAACACTTAGCCAATTCTCAACCTGTCTTCAGTTTGCCTTGCTCATGAAAATCATGAGGAATGCAATCTCTATTCCTTAGGAATTTCAACCTTTCTCAACTGCGCTGAGTATCATGGGCATCCTGTGTTGTTTTAACTGCATCTGGGCAGTTTGCTATAATCACAACTGATAGTTAACTTCCCTTTAACCTTTGTCTCAAATGGGTCTCCACTGGAACTAACATGCATGCAACTATTAATAGTAAATCATCAGTTGAATGTTAGATCATTGATTGTGAATTAAATGATATTTAATTCACTTGATCTCTCATTAGTGCAACAATCAGTTACAACTAGCTCAACTGATTTTAACTCACCTAGATTGAGTTAACTGATTTCTCATGCATTAACTAATGCACCAACTGCAATTCAAACTCTATTACAACTAGAATTACTCTACATGCCTCACCAACTACCCTCAACTCTAAATTCTTGAGCTAACTGAGTTTATCACACTTGGTTAACTTTTACAAGTGATTTTGAGATAAGATTACAATTTATTGTCCAACTTAATTAAGGGATAATTAAATTAGAAACATTTACAATTTATTAAATAAATTGCATTACACACTAATGTATCGCTTAGACCCATCACTGTGTGAGTATCGCTTGGACCTGTGATCTCACGATCCCACATTATTTTTTGTAAGCTAGTCTAGTTCTATTAATTAATAAAATATATTACAGTCCATTGTTCCGAGCAGAGAAACTTATCCAATTCCTACTCCCAGCTGTGTCCAAAAATTCAAAATGAAGGGATGCCCATAGTAGGGAAACAAACATGTTACTTGTCTTTGAAAACTTGATTCACCTACATTCTCTAATACATTATCAAAACTACTAAAAATAACTATGAAAACGATAAATAGCAAGTCTGTCCAGAGATGGACTGAGGTGCGAAAACCTTCATTCGTTGACTGCATCGTCATGATGTTCTTCATTAGGTGTCAGCAGTTTCTCCTTAGTGACTGGACACCCATAGATGTGGGTAATTTCCTCTTGTTCGTCCATGAAGAGTCGTGGCTTTGGCTCCATCGGCTCTCCGCGTTCATCATATTTTCACCAGCACCTTGACATCTAGCGCCACATATTGGGCAGGGACAAGGAGGAAGTTTTGATGGGCAAACGCGTGAGTTTTTTTGGCAAGGGAGTGATTGTGAGGGGAATTGTCGATTTACGATACTTCCTCTTAATTATGGGCAAAGGCGGCGCGGATGACTTAGCAGTCAGGAATAGGTAAGCTATGGGAGAAGACTCGGATGGCTCATCTGCAAGGATGAGGGTGGCCATGAGAGTAGAAGGAGCGTGAGGAGCGTCCGCAGTCTGGAAGGCATAGGTGCTAATAGTGGTGGCTAGGGTTGCAGAGAGAGTCGAGGAACTTTCAATGGCCGAGGCTACGGATGGAGGGTCGAGAGAAGTTTTAGGTCCAACAATAGATTGGTAAAAATGGAATGTGGAAGCTCTAGTTAGTCTGGCTAGCAGGGCTCCTCTCATGCTGCCTCTGCGAGGATTTTATCTCTGCCTAGGCACCATGGTAGTGAGAGAATAGTGCTATACAGAACGCACCAGATGACGAGGGAGGAATTCGGAAGTGCTTCGATGGAAATTCAGAGAATGAATGTAGAGGAGAGCTTGGCGTCAGTCTATTAAGGCAATGCCTCTCCAATCGAGGCCCCATATGGTGTGCACCTGCTCCATTAAGTGCATTAACTGCTTATTGCTGCAACTAGGTACGGAATGCTTGTTGTGGCATCGTCGGTTCTTCATGTGGTGTGTCATTACGCACCATGGGGTGGCATGTCCCTCACATCACTCGGATAAGGGTCCCACGATCCCACATTAGTGCGTGTGTCGTCATGTTGTTTCTGGATGCCAATTTCACTGTTTCTTGTTGCAAACTTCAACAGTTCCAGCTCAGGTTTTGGAAATCTAGTGTGGTTATTCAGCCTCTAAGCGACTTGTAGACCCTGTAGGATTTCACTAGGTGGTTATTTTGTAGACCCCACTTCCTTAAATAAAACTAGGAGGTCAGTTCATGTCATAATTGCACTCCACTTCACATTTACCCGAAGGGCTTGTAAAAGTAGGTAAATGTGGGCTGGCAGTGTTATAAATTGGTATCAAAGCTTCCATGTTCAGTCACCTGGACTGGATGAGCGAGATGTGATTGTTATGAATGCATGTTAGTCATATGCATGTGTTGTAGTGGCTATGGTTGTTGTGTATCTAGTTGGTGTTACAGTGCATGGCGTCGACAAGTCGATATGCCAATATATATATATATATATATATATATATATATATATATATATATATATATATATATATATATATATATATATATATATATATATATATATATATATATATATATATATATTCTGATATTTGTCACAACAGCTACCATTCTGTCATATAATGGAGGACCCATTTTGTGACCTGTGAACATTGTCATGCCTTGAAATCATCATCAATGCATTCCTCTAAGCATGAGCTTCAATTGCCCTAAAGACATCTCCTTGCAAAAAATCATGAAGACATCTACTTTTGCATTGGCGCGGGCATACAGTTCATCACTCGCGCCAATGAGGAAAATCCTACAAAGAGGCCGCACCAACTGGCACTCTGTCCCAAAGCAGCAGTCGCGCCAGCCAATTTAAGGAGTGTTTTTTAAATAAAGATGGCGGAAGTTGTGTTTTAACAAACTCAGAAACCATTGCCTATCTTGAGTTGGGAGGTTTGGCCGCGGGAGTTCCATGGAAGGGAAGTGGTTTGCCACCTCCCATGGAACCTTCCTTGTTGATAGGGCCAATCCCACAATAATAGGGATCCCAACTCCCTCCTTCCCCATCTATAAAAGCCTGCTCAATTCCATGGCAAGCTGGTCTTGAAGTGCCTAAGCTTTGAATCTCCAAATTCCCAAGAGCCTTTGTGCTGTAAGAGCCCTCTTTCTTCCCTTAAGGCCGACTCAAGTAAGGAGACTATCGTCGAGAGACTCTAGAGAGGTTTTCCCTTTCCCTGGTGAGCTTTGCGAGACGTGAACGACTGGAGACCCATCCGAAGGAGACCACGACGTCAGAACATTGGTTGTAATCTCTTTCGATTTTTATTTAATGAATGATTACGATTATGGTTCCACTCTGTTTTCGATTATGTTAATATGAGTAATATCCTTTCTGACTGATATTTAGTTGCATATGCTGGATTTTATGCTTGTATCTATTTGTTTCTTGCATGTGCAGGTGTCCATCCGCGGAGATCGTGGAGGATCGTGATCTGCCGAGGCTGAGGAACGGGAACGCTCTCTTCTTCAGATCGTAGCATTGGATTCCGGGTAGGCCTCCATCTTTGGTCTTTTCATTCGTAACTAGGAACTTGCGTCGTAACATTTCGTGATTGTTGCTAGACCCCTGCTGGGCTAGTAGGGATCGCCTCTGTCCGCAGAAAGGATTTACCTCCTCAACAATTTGGCGACTCCACTGGGGATCGTCTAGATTTCACTGTCTCGTTTAGATTGTCTCGTTTTGATTATTTTATGATTTTTCTTTGCTTGGTGAGCCTTCTGGGTTGGGTTCTTTTGTTGTTTTTTGCTTCTTGGTTTGCTTAGTATACAATGATCTGCTTCTGGAGTAGTTCTTTTTTTTTTTTGGTTGAGAAACTTGACTGGCGCGCTTTTTAGCCCGACAGTCGCGCCAATTGGCGCATGTTGCTTTTGTTTAGCCCGCACCAATTGCTTTCTGGCGCCAGTTGCAGCCTTACAGTCGCGCCACTCCTGTAAGGTTTTTGAGTTTGCTCAGTTTTGAGCTCTCTGGGTCTGGTCAGTGCTTTTCTTCTTGATTTTCTGACTACCTAAGTGTGTTGGAGTCCTGTTTGACTGGGAATTTACCTCCGTCCTTTGGTTGTTGCTTTTATCTATCGATTTCATGTTTTAAGCCCTAGGACATCTAGTGGCTCTGTGTATCGAGCCCTCCTTGGGAGTTTTGGTGTTTCGTTCGTCCAGTCGACTTTTTGATTGCTCCTCCGCATCCTCTTAGTAGTTGTTCACTGTTTTGTTGCGATTTTTGGGTGATTTCTCATTCCTTCATTTAAATTTAGTTTGGTCTTGCTTTGGGCCTAGATCACACGGTCCATTGGGGCCTTTGAGTCTTTTTCTTGGTTTTGAGAGACTTTGGTCGATTTGGGATTTGATTGCTTGTGTCATTGGGTGAAATTTGCTCGTTTTTCTCTCTCAATATCATTTCTCAAGTTGTTCCGTTTGTTTTCAGTTTGTTTAGTGCATTTAGCTATCAAACGTTGAAAATTACAAAAAAAAAATCTCTTGTGCTTTTGGTTGAATTAGTGCAAATTGAAATTTTTCGATTTTACTAGTAATTAGTGATTTGAATGAAAAGTTTTCAATTTCATTAGTTGCATTAGAGATCTCATTGTTTGTCTTCCGAATCATTTTGTTTGTGTAAAGACTCTCAACTCTTCTGTAGCTAGTTTTCATTGAACAAAATGGTCTACTATGGCATGTAGCTTTGCACTTAGGAGTTTTTGAAACAATACATTCGTTAGGGCCTGAAAATTGAAACCTAATTGAAGATCAACTTTAAAATCCACTCAATTAACCTAAGGCATCATTGAAATCTAACGAAACATATTTAGAGGTCTAGGCTAGAGACGTGTTCCGGCGTCTTTAAACCTAGCAGCTGTCGTTCGCCTTTTGGCTTTAGACAGCGCTAGTACGGACTTGTGCTCCCCGTACCGTCGTGTATATAAAGGGAGACCCCTCTAGGTTTTCAATCCTTTATCCACAAGAAGCCGAGTCTGCCGCCCTATACCCGTGATACACTGAACACAGCATTCGGGGAGATTGCCTGCACGTACGGAAAGTCCTTGGTTGATTTCTTCTTCATTATTAAAACCAAGGTGTATATTGCAGTTCACGGTTATTTGGTACACCCTTTGTGCCTAGTATTTCCTGAGCAGTCATTTGGTCTTTTCTGACTCCCTAAACTTGAAAAGACCGTCAAGCGCTTGTCCTTTCACGCTTGTGTCAAATCTGAAAGAGATAGAGTCATCTTTTATCGTTTCTCGACTCTTAAAACATGAAACGGTAAAGTTTCTTACTTTTCAATGTGGTAAAAATTAATCACCCACGATTACATGCCCGCTTAAATATTGCTTGTTGACCGTTTGATCGTGTGTCTTGACTCTTTTTCAGCCCGTGTGTGTGTTGGTTTTTTCTTCTCTTGTCGTTTGCCACAGTGGCGGAACCCTCGGTTTCGTCTACTGGTAGTCCTTACACGGACGATTCTTCAGAGGCTTCCCAATCCTCTGTCGAACCGCAACAGCCTGTTGTTTCCGAGTTTCCTGACGGGGGACCGGTTCTCGCTGAGCACCGAGCAACCCTTTGGAGGACCAGTTGAGTTCAATTGGCCCTTTTCGGACCCTGTGTCTGAATTGAGATTGGGAGCTGATTTCCTTTCTCTTACATCGGGTTCACCGTTTTTTGCTGCTGTTTTTCCTCCTAGTCCTCGCCGTCTTCTGCGTGATTTAACGGCAGGATCAACCATGAGTGATTCTGGTGAGGAAATTCCGGGGTCTGATGACTATCAGTGCATCCCTCGTAGATTGTTTGAGGGAGACGGCTCCGAGCTGGCTACCACATCGTCAACCAGTCCTTCTTTACCACAGGGATATAGATCTCTGGGTCAGATCATTTCAGCTGCAGCCTCTATGGGGATATCATCTCCCGCGTCGAGGCCAGCTGCCACTACACCCGGGGTGTCCCCTTCGACGCCCGTCACTTCTGTTCCCGTTCGACCCACTGTTTGTGTGGCTGCCTCTTCCGCTGTTGTCTCAGCATCTGCTACCAGGGCTGGGCCAACTCCGGAGGACATTTACCTAGCTACTGCTATACCGGAGAATATCTCTCCGGAGGAGTATCGGTTGTTTTTACAGCAGCCGAACGCCGGAGCTGGACAACTTCCCCAAGATCCTTACCGATCTTTCTTCTCGCACTATGCACAAGACGACACTCCCGTGTATGGTTTTCCGGGTCAGCTTGACGAGCATGGGGACATTTTGCGCCTTCCTGCTCCTGAGGCTTATCTTTATGTTCAAGGTTTACCGTACAACCAGGCTTACAACCCGCAGAGACAGCCTTTCCAAGGCCAACCCGCGGGCCAACCTGGCTATCAGTACGACCCACAGGGACAGCCCATTCAAGGCTACTCTGCGGGCCAGCAAGGGCCATTGTACAATCCGCAAGGACCATATTACAGCCCTGCTGGTCAACCTGCTCAGCCTCAGCCGGGGTATCAACCGGGACCGACCTATGGTCCTGGGGGGCAAATCCAGCCTTCTTTACCGATGCAACCACAGTATCCTGTTGTATTTAACGTTGCATATCAGCCATGACCACTCTATGGTTCTGCTTCAGGTCAAACTGGTTTCCAGCAAGCACCTGGTCCTGTTCCGCCACCAGGCCAACCGACTCATCCGGTGCAGCCCGGTGTCCCGCCTCCAGGCCAGCCGACCCATCCGGCACAACCTGGGGCTCACTTACAACCAGGTCAGCCTGCGCAACCAGCACCGCCTGGTCACCCGGGCCAGCCTGTTCATTCAGGCCAGCCCCCTCACTCGGGCCAACCTGTTCATTCAGGGCAGCCCTCTCATTCCGTTCACTCTGCTCAGCAGCCTGCTCATTCAATGCCGCAGCCAAATCAACAGCTGCGCCCTACGTACCAGGCTCCGCAGGGTTCCACTTATCAGCAGTCTACTCATCCTCAAAGTGGTTATTATCCTCATGGTCAATCTCAACTGAACTATAACCACTATGGAGGCTCTCAGTATTATCCTCCTCCAAGCTTGAGAGCCCTCTACGCCAAATAGCCCAACCAAACGCCGCTTATGGCTGTGGCGGGGTACGCCTAATCGTGGCCCGAACCCTCGGTTATCAAGCCCCAAACAATGGTTACCAAGAACCAACCGCCTCCGGTTATACGTAACCATGCCCCTACGCGCCGTAATCCTACGGGACAGAACCCATGGGGGCAGGGATATTCACAACCATCGTGGGGCATGGGTACCGGACCTTATTCTGGGACTGGCATGGGAATTAACCCTCCATTGCCGTTCCTGGCTACCTTGGATCTACCGGACGTTTCGAAGTTGACCAATGATCCGATTGCTCATAATCCATATTGGCCCCCGGTTCCAACCAAGATACCAGGTGACTGTCCCAAGTTTGAGGGCAAAGCTGGAGAAGACCCCCAGGCGCATGTGATGACATATCACCTCTGGTGTTCGTCTAACTCTTGGACCGACGATTCGATTCGTCTACATCTTTTCCAGCGTACTTTAACAGGAGCTGCTGCTAAGTGGTACATAGAGCTATCCCGTGGTATTTTTCAGGATTTCAACTTGTTAGCTATGGCTTTCCTCACGCATTTCCAGTTACCAGTCCGGTATGAGACTGGGACGCACCTCCTGTCTTCCCTGAAGCAGGACTCGGCCACTCACATCTCGGATCACATCCATGAGTGGCGGCGCCGTCGTCGACTGATCAAGTTTCACATACCGGATCAGATTTTGACTCACTGGTTCACCACCTCCTTTGTGAATAAAATCGCTCAGGATATCGCGATGGGAGCGTGTGTGACGGAGGAACAAGCTATCGCACGTGCCCAGTACTTGGATCTTGTTTATTCGCAATCTGGCACGCTTTATGACATCCTGCCTGATGCTCCACGGCCCGGAGCCAAAAAGGCCCCGCCTACCCCTTCGGTGGATGGTGTCATTGGTTCCGTCTCTCAAAATTCGAAGAAGTCTTCGAATGGGAAGCAGAAGGCTAATTCTTCCAACAATACCTCTGCTAATCCCGCCTCATCCGATTCTGGTAAATCCGCGGAGGTAAATGCTGTTCAGGCCAATCCTGCAGACAAATCCTCCAAGGGGAAGAAGAAGGGCAAAGGCAAATCAAAATCTGATGCCCCAAAACCAGAATCTAAAACTCGAACCGAGGATGGCTCCCAACGTAAGCCGAAATTCCCTTGCCTCATCTGTGAAGGTGACCATTACACTAAGGATTGTCCACGACGGTCCGAAATTAGTCAACTTCTTAAAGGCTCAAAAGGGACTCTGGCTGTTTTAAAAGAGCCATTTCCATCTCAGCAGACCCAGATGGTCGAACAGGGGTCACCATCTGCACCGTTTGGGTCTCAAGTTTTCATGATGAAGACTAATGCACCTATCACTATCGCTACGCGATCGAAAGATTACAATGAACCGCGGCAGGCACCCGGGAAGGCAGTTGCGGATGGGCCGCCTCCCCCACCTGCCTCCGGTCCATTGGAAATCGAGAAGCCGACTCTCGAACCCGTTGTGAAACCACCTCCCAAGGGTGTTCTTCGAAGATCCTCTTACAATCCAAATGCTCGTGCCGCTCAACATTACAGTATCGTTGAGGATCTGGCACAGGCGCCATGTGCCATGTCCGCACTTGAGGTTCTTCAAAGTTGTCCTTCACAACGGAAGGCTTTACTGTCTGCCATCGGTGGTATCGATCCCGCCGACTCGAGCCTTCTCACCTTTGATCTGGAGAATTTTACTCCCCGGCTTCCACATCAAATCGCTTTGGTCATTCAAGTCGGGATTAACGGTCTGAACGTTCATAGGGCCGTCGTAGATGAGGGTGCATCTACTTGCGTTATGTCCTCCGCCTGCTGGAAGGCCATTGGCTCTCCAGCCTTGTCATCATCTCCCAATGCCCTTGAGGCATTTGATGGTCGGGAGTCTAAACCCTGGGAGTTCTCGAGAGTCTTGCGATCACATTACAGGGAAAAACTGTCAACGTAGAAGTGGAAGTGGTTGACGCTAAACTCAACTACAATATACTTCTTGGCCGCAGCTGGACCCATGCCATGCTCTGCGTGCCGTCTACCGTCTTTCGATTCATTAAGTTCCCTCACGAGGGCAAGATTGTTACGGTGGATCAGTTGTCATTTTTTACCTCTAGCTCTGAGAACAACGTGCCATACGTGGATCAAATTCCGAATCCCCCAGACAGTATAGGACCTGGTCTTTTCAAAGACCCAGTCCTCATGGGTATATTCCCCGCACCGCCACCGAATACCGCTCAAGTCAACATGTTGTCCAGGACTGATGACCCCTGGCTTATTCCTACACCTGAGCAGGTATATGAGTTTGGAGAATCCATGCCTTTGACGCCAGTAGAGATCAGCTACTGTGAGATTGTTGCTGCATCGGACCCTCCACCTCCTCAGCATGCTCCTTTGAGCATGGCTCTCGACGTCTACTCTCAATCCCCCTGGCTTGGTCAGGCTGATTCACCTGATCCTCTCAGAGAGACTTTTCCTTCCGATGAAGCTATCATTGAAACTATGTCTCTTGAGGAGCTGCCTTGGGGTGATGGACATCATCGCTCCTCGTTTATGCCTAGCTTGGGGGCAATGACTGATTGTCTAGAGCGTTATGCTACTCAGGTTCCTTCCCCTCCTCTTCAAACACCGATCTTGACGCACGAGGTCTTTTCAGAGGGTAATCTGAGTAACATTACTCAAGCTGTTCCAATCAACATCTCTGTTAAACCGGGGATTGTTGAGAACATTCATGTGGGTGTGACTTGTTCTCCCGAGGAGATCCAAGTCTATACGGAGATTTTCAAAGAATTCCGAGATGTTTTCGCATGGTCTTACGAGGAAATGCCGGGAATTGATCCAAGTATTGTTGTGCACGAGATTCCAACCTACCCAGGTGCGAAACCCGTGCGCCAACGCTTACGTCCCATGCATCCTCGGAAAGCCGCCGCCATCAAGGCAGAAGTTGAAAAACTTCTGAACGCGGGTTTTATTTATCCTATCCCCCTTACAGAATGGGTGTCCAATATCGTCCCTGTTGATAAAAAGCAGGGTACAATTCGAGTCTGTGTGGATTATCGCGATATCAATCGCGCCTGCCCTAAGGATAATTATCCCACTCCGTTCATCGACCAGATCATCGACGAATGTGCCGGGAGTGAGATCTATTCCTTAATGGACGGTTTCTCAGGCTATAACCAAATCAATATTGCACCTGAGGATCAACATAAGACCACATTCATCTGTCCGTGGGGCACTTTCGCGTACAAAAAACTCCCGTTCGGCTTAAAAAATGCTGGCGCCACATTCCAGCGCGCGATGTCCTATGCTTTTCACGATATTCGCCATATCGTCCAGCCTTATCTGGACGACTTGCCAGCCCATTCGGGTAAGCGAGAGGACCATCCTGAGCATCTCCGCCAGATATTCCTTCGTTGCAGACGCTACAATATCAGGCTCAACCCTCATAAGTGCGTCTTCTGCGTCGATTCTGGCCGTCTTTTAGGCTTTATAGTCTCGAAAGACGGAATTCGCCTTGACCCTCTAAAGGTTGAGGCCATCATAAATCTCCCATCACCCTCCTCCCTGTATCAGTTACAGAGTCTATAAGGGAAAGCGAATTTTCTTAGGCGCTTCATCCCGAATTATGCCGAGGTGGCCAAAGGATTCACTCGTTTATTAAAGAAGAATGTTCCCTTTCACTGGGACGAAATTGCTCAGGAATCCTTTGAGAAGCTGAAGAAATTGCTAGTCAATGCTCCGTTGCTTCGTCCTCCAGACTACCACCGCGACTTTACTTTGTATCTAGCCGCCGCATTAAGCACCATCGCCATGGTCTTGGTGCAGGATGACGAGAACGGTGACGAACATGTCGTTTATTACCTATCTCGGAATCTTCTCGACCCAGAAACGCGTTATGCACATGTCGAGAAGTTGGCCTTAGCAGCAGTACATGCCGTACAACGCTTTCGCCATTACATCCTTTTGCGCACGATAATAGTGGTTTCAGACTGCAACCCTATGACGTATATTCTTTCTAGACAATTACTAGGGGGCAAGTACTCCAAATGGATTGTGATCCTGCAGGAGTTTGACTTGGAGTTCACCACCGCCAAGTCAACTAAATCACTGGTCTTCGCGGATTTGATATGTTCTCTCCCTACAGACTCTGTTCCCTCACACTCTGAAGACCATATACCGGACGAAATGTTGTTTCTTATCGATACTCATGATCTTTGGTACGGTGACATCATAGTGTATCTTCAGACCGCGACATTTCGGTCTGAGTTCGATAAAACTGCCCACCGTCGGATTCGGCACCAGTCCCAACCCTACCATATAGTAGGAGATACCTTATATCGCATTGGAGTAGATTCGGTGCTCCGACGATGCCTTACCTTGGAAGAGGCTGAGAAAGTCTTAAATGACTGTCACAGTGGCGCTTGTGGCGGACATATGTCCGGGTATGCTACTGCCCAGAAGATTCTGCGGGCAGGTTATTTCTGGCCTTCCATATTCAAGGATTGTATCACTGCAGTCCGTAAATGTCATCCATGCCAGATTTTTCAGCGCAAGATGCGCGCGCCGCCATTGCCTTTGCATCCCGTTATTACCGTCGGCCCTTTTGTGAAATGGGGCGTGGATTTTATGACGTGTAACCCTCACTCGGCTGGGGGGCATGTGTATATCATTGTCGCCGTTGACTACTTCACTAAGTGGGCCGAGGCGATGCCTACACTAGCTGCTGACGGGAAAATGGCTGCTTCATTTATATTCAACCACGTTATTGCACGATTCGGGGTTCCTCAAGCCATCGTCACTGATCATGGTACTCATTTCCGTGATTACATGATGACGGAGCTGACTTCAGCGTTGGGCTTGCGCCACGACAGCTCAACACCATACTACCCTCAAGCGAATGGTCAGGTTGAAGCGGTGAACAAGGTTTTGGTCACCATGCTTCAACGAACGGTTGGGATTCATAAATCCAGTTGGCATCTCCAACTGTTCTCAGCTCTCTGGGCATACCGAACATCTGCTAAGAGTGCAACCGGGTTCACACCATTCCAATTGGTGTACGGTCTGGAAGCTACTCTGTCGGTTGAATGTGAAATTCCTTCGCTTAAATTAGCTGTGGAGCTCTTACCGGATACTTCCCCTGAGGAAGAACGTCTTCTGTATCTCGAACGTTTGGATGAAACCCGTCGTCTAGCTGCTTTGATCATCGAAGCACAAAAGAAGAGGGTCAAATCTCATTTTGATCAATCTGTTTCTCCCCGTTCTTTCATCGAAGGAGACCTCGTTCTCTTGTACGATCAGGCACATGATAAGCTTGGAGCCGGTAAACTCCAGCCTATGTGGCACGGTCCCTATATAGTAAAACGCGTTTTGAAAAATGGGGCCTATGAGCTTATAGATTACGAAGGAGTTCCGCTGGCGCAGCCCAGGAATGGGTTGTACCTTAAAAATTACTACGCATGAAGTAATTTCTTGGTGTGGTGTGTGTACATAGGTGTGATTGTCATTTGTGTGCATGGTGTGGTGTGCTTTGTAAACATCTTTCTGCTGATCGGGTCTTCCTGGTTGTGCAGATGTCTATTCATCCATTTGTTGGTTTCGCGGATGGTGCCTCCCGCAGTACCAGGAATCTGTCTTCCGCAGCCTGGGTAATATACGATCCTGCTGGTGAGTTGATTGACCGGCAAGGTGTGTGTTTAGGATGTACCACGAACAATATCGCGGAATATAGTGTCGTGTTGGAATTGTTAACCGAGGCAGTAAACCTTGGTATCCGTGAATTTCTCGTGTACCTAGATTCACAACTTGTAGTGTTACAGCTGAACGGACACTATTCGGTAAGGAACCCGTCCATCTTACGTCTGTATTTGCGTATTCGATTACTGGAAAGGAATTTTGACTACATTACATATCATCATATACCCAGGCATTTGAATACATTAACAAATGCAGTAGCAAATTTGGTATTAGACAGACATTTGCGCAATTTATAATCATCATCACATGTAAAGAAAGACTCATCCAGAAATAGATATGTATATATATAGATATCGAAATGTTTACATAGAGTATGTCACATAAAACTCAAAAAATATACATAATTGTCTTAATACATCCTGAGACACTGTGTCTCTCAAAAAATAGGTGTGGCTAAATCCTAGAGACTAATCCGCATGGTGCTCATGATAGCACGTCACTGCACGCACTAGACGCCTCAGGATTCGGTGGATCCGGTTTGGAACTCCCACCGTATGGCGCTGGTATGCCATCGGTACATTTGATAGTCGGGCATAGTCTGGGATCCCATGGGCAATACCCTCGAGGTTCTGGATCAGGTCCTCTCCTCCGGTGCCTTCCCCCTGGATCTCAGGGGCGAGTTGTGTCCTCCGGGAGATTGGAGACATCCCGGCTGGTCTCTCA
This sequence comes from Pinus albicaulis, assembly GCA_034641835.2. Taxonomy (NCBI): domain Eukaryota; kingdom Viridiplantae; phylum Streptophyta; class Pinopsida; order Pinales; family Pinaceae; genus Pinus; species Pinus albicaulis. The sequence goes on along the minus strand of CM076579.1, from coordinate 1,670,607,849 downwards.
GGTCCTACATCTGCATACATATATAATTGTGTCAAGACAAATGTGTATTAACAAAAAAAACATATAAACATAAAATCAAAAATATAAGGTCTTACCCAGCTCCTCGTCCCAGTCGTCTCCTTCTGGTAATGGGAGATCTGGGTCCCCGGTAAAGTCAGTTCCCGAATAGGGCCAATCTTCCACGACGATCAGTTGGCGCCGTAGCCACCTAAAGAACTCTGGCCTCCAGGACATCTGTTGGCCACCGCCAGATCTGGGCATCAGTGCTGCCCAGCGAGCCATTCGCGGCTCTCGGGGTACCGGACTCGCCACTGCGGCCCCTTGGCCCTGGAAGATTGGTATACGTTCCAGAATGAACGATACCAAGATGGAACCATATCCGAACTGCTTCAGTTTCCCCTGTTTGCACTTTGTGAGCTGCCTTTTCATGTTGATGGTTACTGCTTCTGCCCAGTTGAACAGTAGGGGACCCATACATTCTGAGGCTAACAGGAGTTGAGTCTTCGTGGCTCGCATGGAGCTCGCGATCCAAAGCAGCCGCGTAATGGTGAGAACTACTTCCCGGGCAGCAGACTGTGGACAGAGATGTATACTTTCTACTTCGATCCCGTTTCAGGCCCCTCGACCCACCCACACTGCTCCATCTTATCCTGATGGTCTGGGGTTCAATGTAAGACAGTGATGAGAAAAACGGACAATCCAAGATTGAACAATTTCAAGACTTCCACCCTAACACCTGGTCTCGTAGCCTGAACACTTGTTCGTTTTCATCCCAGATGTTGATTAGATATTGGAGGAGCTCGGGCTGAGCTCGTAAACATGGCGTGAGGAAGAACTTCTTCAATCCACAGTCTCTTAGAGCGTTCATGCAAGCTTGGATTTGCATGGCCTCTTCATCCTCATCTCCGTGCTCTCGTTCCTTCCATTCGATTGCCATTTTGAATGGTTATCTGCATTCACATGGTCAAAAACCCCTGATTAGATCTTTGGTGAGCTTCAAATTTCAAGAAATTTGGTGTAAATGACGAATTTTGGGGCGGAAATATAGGTTCGGCCGCTGGCGCAGCTGTTTTGCTAACATTCGCGCCATGTGGCGCGAGCCCTTTAGTAAAAAGAGCTCAGTGGCGCGGGTCCGTGCCTGATACCCGCGCCACTGAGCCCGGCCCTAAAATTTTAAAAAGTGGCCACACAAAGTTGATTTCTAAAGGAAAACCATTAAAAAATGTATGAAAATGAAGAGCTAAGGAGCGCCTATTACCTGTGACAGACGAGAAGTTGAATGGTTGCCTGGATTGGTCGCAATCACCATCAGAAGATTCTGTTCCAAAAGGACCACTGTTGCTTTCCACAAGGTAAATAGTAAAAAGTGATTTCATTTTTTACCAATTAGACATATTTATAACTTTTTCGACGTTAAATGAGCTTTAAAAGTTATTTTTGTCAAATATTTGCATATGTTATGTCGAAAATGGATTTTACGCTTGCTTGGTATGTGCAACAGCAGGTTTTTGCGACTTAAAAAGATGGACACGAGTTGTATTTTATACTTTTTCGGACTCGGTAAATACACGAAAAAGTCACTCTGGATTCATCTTTCAGCTCTTTTCTGACTCTCTAAATATGAAAAGATCGCCGAGGCCCTTGTCGTTTCGATCTCGTTAAAATGGACACGAATCGACATTCACCCAGTATAAGTTTAACCCTTTTTCGGGCTGGGCTGGATCGATTACGAAAAAGGAATACCCTAGCCTATCGCGACTAGGAGGTTTTCACGGATATTGTTTTCTACCTTTTCGGATCTGGGGAACTATTTACGAAAAGGGACCTGTGGAGTTTTCTTTTCAGCTGTCTTTTCAAACTCTCTAAACATGAAAAGACGCCGAGTTCTTCCTTTGTCAGACTCGTTAAACCCTGATGACATCGGATATAGTCAAAATGACGTTCTCCGAGTTTCTCCTTCCTGGGACTCGTTAAATGCACCAGGATGGATTCGCCCGAAGGGCGAACTTATATCACAAGCATATGCTATCCCCTTCAAGCTTGTTATTAAAAATAATTGGGGTACTCGCCAGAAATGGTGGGGGAAAAATGGAACCATCGTCGTTGTCGTTGGCAGTATGTCGCTCTTGAACATGGCACTTGTCTGCATTCGTGTCGGGTTGGGGACATCTCATCTCGTTGCTTCACTTTGCCTCCATGGGTTTGGGTAATCTTTTTTGACCTCTCATCTGTTCACTGCCTCGTCACCATGACCTCTGATTCGTTGATGTCAAATACTGCCAAGTCCACTGTCGTGCCGTTCATGTGTTCAAGAGAAGTTGGCCTCTGCAAATATCAACCTTCCTCTGTTTCTCATACGATCCCGATTCACAACAAAACATCATGTTCCTCTGTCTCGTGTCGATGATGTGGGAATCATTATGGCCCACCTTCGATCAAGGTCACTTCCTGTCGACATCAACTCATTATCCGGGAAGTTGGTCTAGAGACTCCTTATGGTACCTTGGAGCCTGCATGCCTCAATGGCAGGTTCGTCGCATTCGACAAGAGGTTTACATCATTGGCCTCCGATCGAGTGATTCTGCGGGTGTTCGACGTCAGTTCATTTATTCGCACGCCGTAGATTGTACCTGTAGTACCTTGAGGACCATTGTCATTATTGGTGGTTTCTCTCGCGTCGGTTAACAACTTTCATCATTGGCTGCTAATCCGACGATGTTCTTGCATGTTCGACTTCAGCTCACATATTCACATGCATGAACTTGTACTTTGTTGGGTCGAGATGGAGCGCAAGACCCTGGATTGTGTCTGTTGTAATCCAGGCTGCGATTGTGGATTATTATCATTATGTGCATGACTCACTGATTGGATGGCTGCGACCATACCTGAGTCTATTTATTTGATCTTAGTTGGATGGCTGCGCCCATACCCTGGATCCGGATTATAGCATACTCTGTTTCGGATGGCTGCGTCCATACCACTTATATATCATGTACTTGAGATATCAGTTGTATCTTTCTACGCAGGTTTTCCGACGGCGGGCTTTCAGTTGGACATGTTCTCGTAAAGCATTTCACCCCTCTCCCTCTCGGGCCTCATACTTTAGGGGGCATCTGTTACACAGTAATTTGTCACCGTCCTTACCATTCCCCATCCCGCACAATGGAGGACCCATTCTGTGACCTGTGAACATTGTCATGCCTTGAAACCATCATCAATGCATCCCTCTGAACATGAGCTTTATTTGCCCTTGAGACATCTCCTTGCAAAAGTCATAAAAAACAGCCCTTTTAGCATTGGCGCGGGTGAGCAGTTCAGTACTCGCGCCAATGGGGAAATTAACGCAAAGAGGTCGCGCCACCTGGCGCTCTGTCATAGAGCCGTAGTCGCGCCACCCAATTTGGGAGTTGTTTTTTAAATATGGATGGCGGGAGTTGAGTTCTAACAAATTCACAAACCATCACCTATCTTGAGTTGGGAGGTTGGCTGCGGGAGTTCTATGGAGGGAAGTAGTTTTGCCACCTCCTATGGAACCTTCCTTGTTGATAGGGCCAATCCCATAATAATAGGGATCCCAACTCCTCCTTCCCCATCTATAAAAGCTTGCTCAAATCAATGTCAAGCTAGTCTTGAAGTGCCTAAGCTCTGAATCTCCATATTCCCAAGAGCCTTTGTGTTGTAAAGCACCCTCTCTTTCCCTTAAGGCTGACTCAAGTAAGGAGACCATTGTCACGAGACTCTGGAGAGGTTTTCCCTTTCCTTGGCAAGCTTTGCGAGACGTGGAAGACTGGAAACCCGTCCGAAGGAGATCGCGACGTCAGAACTTGGTTGTAATCTTTCTTCGCTGGTTATTTAATAGATGATTATGATTATGGTTCCACTCCGTTTTCCATCATGTTAATGCGAGTAATGTCCTTTTCGACTGACATTTAGTTACGTATGCTGTAAGGAACGGGGACGCTTCTTCTTGAGATCCTAGCGTTGGAACCCAGGTAGGCTCTTATCTCCGGCCTTTTCATTCGTAATTAGGAACCTGCGTCATGACATTGTTTGTTTGTTGCTAGACCCCTGCTGGGCTAGTAGGGATCGCCTCTGTCCGCAGAGGGGATTTACCTCCTCAACACCTACCATCCGACAAATAGCATCCCCCGCAACTCATATAATATGATCGACATGTCTAAAATAGACATAGTCTAAAAAATAGACTTTATGCCAAAAATAGTTCGAGGCCCACTGGCAGAAGGATTTTTTTTACCAAGCTCATCATCTTGTTGAATCTCAATAACTTTTCCTCAAAAAGATAGGATTATCCGCCACCCCCGATCCTCGTCTCTATGGTATTCAAATTTTCCGGGTGAGCGCCTTCGTCAGAATATCAACATCCTGATCCTCCGTAGGAATGTAAGATAGTAACATGATCTTCCGCTGCACACAATCTCTGATATGATGGTACCAGATGTCAATATGTTTAGATATATCATGAAATACTGGATTAACCGAGAGTTTAATGCAACTCTGATTATCACAATATATCACAGTAAGATCTAGGTGAGAATTGAACAACCCGACCATGATCTTCCTCATCCATATAGCCTCGCATGCAGCCAAACTTGCTGCCATGTACTCGGCCTCCACTGAGCTGAGTGCCACGGATCTTTGTTTCCTGCTGTACCAAAAAAATGTTGTAGATCCGATACTAAAAATCCCTCCAGATGTGCTCTTTCTGTCCGTTGGGCTTCCTGCCCAATCTACATCCGTGAAGCCATGCAACTTCACCTCATTCGACTGTCTGTACTATTGGGGTTCCCATGTTTTGGCCAGATTGGCAAGACCAAAAGATGAGACAACATCAAAACCACTTTCAAACCTTAGGATCTAGCCCTCCTGGGTCTAGAGAGGGATCTCTCTATATGAGCAAAGGTTTTTATCTTTGAAGCTCAAAGTTAAGATATTAGGCTAGTTATAGGCACAGGGTTTGTTTGATTTGATTTGGTTTGGTTGTTGGGAATCAGGAAAAAAGGGTTTAAAATGAGACAAGGCTGAGCAAAGAGGATTTTAGGCGAAGGGGAGATGATTTCAGAGAACATTCAATACCATTGGGAAAATGGAGTCAGGAAAGGGTTTACTTGCTATTCAATATGCAGGCTTTCAATTGGGCTAGTCATCTAAAGCATTGGATCTTAAAGATGATAGTATGGTATGAATGGTAGAAAAAAGTGAAAGCAAGGAAACCTCCAAGGTGACCTTTCAGAAATCGTGATCCAGGGACAAGACATGCCATTGAACAGCCTGTGATCCAAAACCCGAAAGGTAAACTCTTCTGACAAGGAACATTAAAGATTTGGAACACAAAGTTAAAAGCCTGAGATCAGAGAGGGACTTTGAACTCTCAATGCTTCGGCCTCTAGATTAAGGGAACTTGTCAGGGTTTAACCAATAGAAAAGGATTTTAGTGAGATAGAAACCAAATTCTAGACCTCCCAGTGTTCCCAATTCATTCAATTAAATTCTAACAAGAACATCTAAGAAACTGACCTCATTAATTCATACATCAACTAGCGATATATCTAACCACTACACTGGTTAAATCAATTGAAATCAATCCTCAAAATACACATATAGCAGAAAAACATTAAAGGCAGGGAGAGTAGAGACATAGGATACCTAACAAGGGTAAATCCTATGCCAGATTTCTGATGCGTGCTAGAAGAAATGTAATGAAATGAAATAAAACACAGAGATAGAAAACATCACGAGCTGCTTTAAATCAAGATAAAAAGAAATGTGCTTGTCATATTAATAGCAACACCAATCATGTACAACTTTGCCAACAACTTGAACATTCAGTCTGAATACATCTTACTCAGCCTATCTTACAACTTCACACAGAGACTATGTCTCAACAGAAACAACTTGCAATTCTCAGATATCCAATCAACAACCACTACAATGAGTTTCTTCATGCAGTTTATAGCTGAAAGAGAGCAGAGGGGGTAGGTGAAAAACTAAATGAAGCATTAAAACTCAAAAAAGGAAGAGGGCCGAAGCCCATTCTGTTTAAATTCTGTGCATTTATCTCTGGCACTCTTTGGATGAAAGAGTGGTTTTCTTCAGGCTTCCATTTACTCCGGTATGTCTCTGATATACTTTGGCTGCAGTACTCTGTATTAATTTTGGTGAATAAAAAAAAGGGAAAATAAATGGCTGTCAGGGCTGCCATGCCGTGTAACAAATACTCTGGGTAGCATTATAATTGTTATCAGGGCTGAATTTTCTTCAGGAACACGGTAAATAAAAGAAACAATATGGGCACTTTGTCCTTTCATAGGTAGGAACATTTTTTTGATGTCGCTACCCTGATGATATGGTTTTTTGTGTGTTAGACCTTTTGTATGCTTTATGAGATCTTTAATCTGGTACCTGGCCTTTAAAACACTGAATTAAGGCTTGTATATTTTCAAAACTGCGCATTAGGACTCCTTAACTCTGTACCGATGCTCTTTGCCGCTTCCGCTGTCTCTGTCAGTGAAATCCGGGCTCTTGTGGCACCAGAAAGGATTTTGCACGGTCAAACTCTATATTTTTAATGAAAATCACGTTCCAGTACCTTCCCAGGTTCTCTGCGATATCAAGCTCTGATCCTCATTTCCTCTGAGCTTTGTGTCACTGTAACAGTGACTGTGAACCGTGGTGGCGTTTCACCGCCTGCACCCTGCAAAACCCGCAACTTTGTTAATAAATCCATGCATGGGAGGGTGGATGTAGTGGAGAGTCATGAAGATGGCAATGCGGCAGTGGTGAAAATGGCGGTTTCGGATGAAACAACGGTGGAGAATGGAGAAATATGTTGTAAACTATGACTGGTAAGGTTTTGGTGGAGAAATGCATAACTTTAATGTAAAACATTTAACCTTTCGTGTAAACCGTGGAAGTTTGGAATTAGGCAGAATGCAAAGAAATGAATGAAATTCAATAGAACTGACTGCGCGTGGTGGGACCCGGCGTGGGTGGAGGGTGATTAGTTTTGGGCCATTAGATCTCAAGAGGAGATCAACGGCGGAGGTCGAAAGATGGAATTAATAAAGGCTTCGACGAAGGAAAGCGGTGGAGGACACGATGCAATATGAGTTGTCAATCTTGGATCAACAGACGGACGTGATCAAATCGGAGGATCGCAATCAAGGGGACAAAGAGTGGCACCATTAAAAAAGTTCTGATTAGCGATAAAACGGGATAGCGATGGCCGTCGGATTTAGAAGTGGATCGACGGTGGAGAGGGCCATCGGAGGGCTTACAAAGGAGTGTTAGGGGTGAGATAAAATAGGCTGCGGGCCGTTGGATCTATCAAGATCAACGACAGATATCATTTCAAGGGCTAACAGACGGATACTCCATCGCATCGGAGGCTTTAACTTTATAAAGGAAGTGTGTGTTTTGCTCCGATTCTCCGATGCGATAAGCGCTTGAAGGATCGGTGCTTGGTCTTAGCGCTTGGGTGTACATGGGAAAGTGGTTTCACGGGCTGGGCTGAAAGGGGCTAGGCCTTATCATAAGATGTAAAATGGGTTTTTTGACCCTTTTTAATGCATTTTAAGGCTAGGAAAGGGTAACGTTAGAGAGAAAAAGGGGAAAATAGGCCAAACAAGGGGTGTGTGCATGATGTAAAGGGGATTTTGAGAGGATTTCTGGGATAAACAGGGAACTTTGACAAAGGGGAAAAAGGGTTGGAAAGGGATATTTTGCAGGGATACAAGGGATAAATGTAGGCCTTTTGGAGCACAAATTTTCTGCAATGTGAGGCTTTGTTGGATGGAAACAACAGTGAGGATCTTTAAAAAGGCAATGGACACACAGAGGCTTCAAGGATGAGAGATTTTCATAGAAAATGTATCTCTTGAAGGCTCATAAAACAATTTAGCCACCTGTTTTCTTGACAAATATTTCATAGGTGGCTAACATGTACCACCGTCCATATCCAGATGTGCCTCTGAGATACCTCAGGACATGCTTGCCTGCCTTCCAAAAGAGCTTGGTAGGCTTCACCATCACTTCTAAAAGCTGGTTCACAACATAGCATATGTCCGGTCGTGTATTGAATAAATACATGAGCGAACCAACCAACTGTCGATAAACAATGGCATCCACTACCTCTGCCGATGTAGCATCCTCTTTCCTCCAACCACCAGGAAGAGGAGTGTCGATAGGCTTGCAGCCTTGCATGTGAAACTTCTCCAGTATCTCTCGGGCATACTTGCCTTGAGACACAAACGATCCACCCTTTTGCTGCCAAATTTCCAATCCCAGGAAATAATGAAGGAGGCCCAAGTCCTTCATCTCAAACTCCTTTGCAAGATCTGCCTTACATGAGTATATCAACATTTCATCACCTGTTAGTATTAAATCATCTACATAAAGCATAATTATCAAAATCTTACCATCCACCACAATCTGGTATAGGTTTGGATCCACCTCACTCTTGGCGAAACCAAGTCCGGTGAAATAACTGTCTATCCGTGTGTACCATGCACGAGGTGCTTGTTTCAGCCCATACAACGATCTTTTGAGCCTGCACACATGCGACTTGCTGCTGAAGATTTCGAATCCTTCAGGCTACTTAATGTACACATTCTCCTTAATGACTCCTTTGAGGAACGCAATCTTCACATCCATCTGATAAATGTGCCAACCCATCTGCGCTGAGAGAGTAAGAATGGTTCGTATGGAAGAATACCTTGCGACAGGTGCAAAGGTTTCTTGATAGTCGATCCCCTCGATCTGTGAGAAGCCCCGGGAAACAAATCTTGCCTTATACTTCTTGACGTTCCCGTCAGCAGCTTGCTTCACTTTGTAGATCCATCTCGAACCTACCACTGATTTCCCTTTCGGCCTTGGGACAATCTCCCATGCACTGTTTCTGACAATCGAATCATACTCTTCCACCATGGCATCTACCCATGCGGGATCCTCCACAACTTCCTCGAAAGAGGATGGCTCCGTCACGATACACTTGCTCATCATAGCCATGTATCTAGTAAATCGGTCAGGTGATTGTCTCTGTCTGCACTGTGATGCAGGAGCTCCTACATTCTGCGTTGAATCAAGATTCAGTCGCTCAGTTTCTGTAGTGCACTTCCGCCCTTTGATGTTTAGCGTTGCATGAGTGGTTTCTTCCACTCCATGAACCTCCTCTTGCGGCTGATCCACATCTTGAGGCTCATCTTTAGGAACAAGTAGCTCCTCCTCTGCATGCAAGTGTAGCTCCCTCGCAAGCGAAAACTTCATGGCTTTCTCCTCATGAAATTTGATATCCCGTCGCACGAAAGTCATTCGACTGTCTGAAAAATACACACGATAATTGTGGGGTGTTTCTGTGTACCCCACAAATATCACAACCTCTGCAGTCGGCTCCATCTTCTTCCTGGCATCCTTCGTCACATGAATGTAAACAGGTGAGCCAAAAATCTTCAAATGAGAAATATCAGGCTTCTTACCAGAAAACGCCTCTTCAGGTGTACTCATGCCAAGCACTCTATGAGGACAATGATTTTTCACATAACTGCAGTGTTGCATGCCTCATCTCACAAGTGTATGGGAAGGCCCTGATCATGCAACATTACCGATGTAGCACCCACAATCTTTTTTTTCTTTCTCTCCGCGACCCCATTCTGCTGTGGGTTATGAGGCGCTATGAGTTCTCTTCAAATTCCTTCTTTGCTACAGAAGTCTTTGAATTCTCCATAGATGTATTCACCACCATTATCGCTCCTTAGAGCTTTCACCTAATTCCCCGAATCTTTCTCAACCAGCGCCTTGAACTCACAGAACTTTGAGTATGTCTCGCTCTTCTTCTGCATGAAGAAGATCTAGCACTTACGAGAATCAACAAATATCACATAATACATGTGCTTTGTTGTCGAAGCAACCGAGAAAAGTCCACACACGTATGAGTGAATTCTCTCAAGGATCTTCGTGGCGCGAGTATCCTTCTCATGAAAAGTGGTATTCAAAAATTTTCCCAAAGTACATCCCTTGCACTGATCTGACTACGCAAATGTACCTTTGGGAAGCTCGGTAGAAATCTGCTGCAAAATTTTCAAAGCGCCATGGTGAAGATGGCCTAATCTCCTGTGCCACAATTCGCCCTCATCCCGGCTCACCACTCCTTCTACTTTGCCTGCCATTGCTGTGCAGCCATATACCTACAATTGATAAATATTCTTAACTTGAATCCCTATCCTCCTGGTTTGACCAGTTGTTTTACTGCGTAGGAAGGCTTTTCCCTCGCTAAAAACAACATCATAACCCTTGTCTTCCAACATCGCCACATAGATCAGATTTTTCTTCAATCCTGGAACATGCATGACATCCTTCAAGATGAAATTTTTTCCAGACTCTCTCTCAAAGGAAATGGTCCCGATACCAGTTGCCCTGTATCTACCATCATTGCCCATCTCAATGTGCACTCCAAGATCCTTTTCATCCAGATCACTAAACAAATCTTTGTCTCCGGTCATATGGAAAGACACACCACTGTCAAGAAACCACACCGATCCCATCACACTTGAAACCAAGCATGCGATCAAAGAAAAATCCAACTCAAACTATGAGGCTAAGGCCTCTCCAGCTACAGATCCAGCAGCCTGCTTATTCTTCTTCTTTTGTGGACAGTTAGTGGTGAAATGCCCATGTTGGTGACAGTGAAAACACTTCACTTTGGACAAATCCTGCTTCTTACCTTTCGCACCGGATTGAGAAGGATTTTTCATCCCCTTCCCTTTCCTTTCTTTGGCAGCCAAAGCGCAATTTTCTTCATCTTCATTCTTCGATGAAGGTCCATCCCTGGTACCCCGCCTTATCTCCTCCTGCACAAGATCTGACCAAAGTTGCTCCCATCCTGACAGTTTCTCCCGTCCATTGACAGAGTCTTCGTAGCTATGCCAACTCTTCGGAAGCCCAAGGAGTGCCAAGCTCACCAATTCTTCTTCATCTACAGTAACCCCCACACTTCCCAACTCATCCTTGTAGTGGAAAAACTTCATGAGGTATTTTGGTATACTGTTGCCTTTCTCCATTTTTATTTTTCTGAGCTTGTCTTTAAGTGCCAACTTTCTCTAGTCACTTATACTTTGGAAAAAGTCTGTCAAAACCTTCCACATTAAGAATGGATTGGCTTTCCCATGAAGGATGGACACAATGTGTTCTTTCACACCTTCCAACAGAATCCTTCGACACTTTGCTACCTTCTTTTTCCATGCGTCAAGTGCGGCTGCATCGCTAGAAGCAGGTTTCAGAATATCAACATCTATGAGCTCCTTCAACCCATTATCATCTAGCACCACCTCCATCCTGTCCTTCCATGCAATATAATTCAAGCTCCCATTAAGGGCATACTCCAATGGCAATCTTTTGAAATAAATTTCAATCAATGCTCAACTTCGACACCAAGAAAACATTGCAGCAAATTCGAATTCCACCAGCACAAAACTCAACCGCTTCAATAATTGCAATCTGCTATGATCAATACTGCTCCGATAACATGTAGAAATTATATAAATTATGTGTTATATGTCCAATATTATCCTAATATCACTCTATTTTAACTTCATGCAAAATACAAAATCTATTCCACCATTGATCATTTGTGGAAATTAAATCAAGATTGCAATGCACACATGAAACAATAAAAATTCACACACATTAACACAGTTGTTTAATAGGAAAGCCTGAAGCTAAAAAAAACCTACTATCCGTATATAATATATGTCATAGAGATCATGTAACAATCCTCATACAAATAACATCATACTGTTTCTTCTAGTACACACTCATACACACAAATCGTGTCCGATCTTGCAAATCCATGCAAATCGATCTTTGCCAAATTTCGTTAGTTTCGCTCTACCGCGCAATCCCTACTGAAGAATACCATTGAACTCAAATTACAATTGAACTCAAATTACTCCACCCTTGCTCACACAATCCCTATTGCATTCCCCAGTGAGCGTTGGATGCAATCAATGCATCACTATAGTCACAACCGATAGTCACACTTGCTCTTTCACCTACCTCTCCACTGGTCTCCACTGAAACTGCCATGCACTGTAGTTAACTGATGTATTCTTCAGTTGATTAATGAGTTATTATTTAGTGAATTAATTAACTAATTAATTCACACCACTCTCACTAGTGTATCAATCAGTTAGACTAGATACAACTAGCTCAACTGAGTCTAACTGAGTTAAACTAAATACAACTCCACCAACTACTTCTCCAACTCCACCAAACTCTGTCACATGAGTTCTAACTGAATTCCTCCATGCATTAGCTCCAGTAAACCCTCAGGAATAGCGTAATCCCTTCTGTCAGCTGCTGTGCCACATCTGTGCACTTAACTGAAGTGCTCCAAGAGAATAAGATAATGTTTAGAGTCCAAATATTATTAAGAGCTAATAATATTCGACATATCTATTTTTAGACTGGAAATATAAAAATAGACTCCGCCCAATATTTCTAAAAATAGAAGTCCATATATTTTTCCAACTTGACCAACCATCCACAAATGGCATTCTGCAACTCATAGAATATGATCGACATGTCTAAAAATAGACTTTGCGCCAAAAATAGTTTGCGGGCCCACTTAGTGTAGGCGACTCTTTTCACTAAGCTCATCATCTTGTTGAATCTCAACATGTTTTGTATAGAATTCTTGGTATTTAAGATGCTAAGGAAAAATAAAAATTTCTTTCCTTCAAAAGAAAACCCTATTGAAGAAGATAAAGATGAAGGAAAAGACCGGGAGGGGTCTTTGAAAAACACATAGGAACATGATCAAAACAAAAATGCAACAGCATAGGTCACAGAGGATGCTTGATATAACAAAAATGGGTAAACTTGGGATGTATATATGGATGCACAAGATAGAGAAAACCAAGGAAACCGGGATGGAAACCCTTGTGAAAAGGAAAGTACCATAGAGGTGCAATCCTCGGGGTCAAAAGAGGTAACCATGACTAAGAAAATTCCTATTTAGACTCCTGTAACCAACGAATCTCAAATCAATGTTACATAAATACCTATTTCAATTACACCAGCAACAACATGTAGTGGAATTATGATTCCTACCGTGCTTAATCTATACCAGTTGGAGCATGTAGAAGAAACCATAGTACCCTTTGGTGACTATTTCTTCAGTGGTACCAAGAAAAGCATAGTTAAAAGAGGGCCAAATAAAAGAAGAGTAGGAATGTATGAAGAAGAGTCTGCCAAGAATGTTGTAGGACAAAAGCCACAAAAAGTTTCTCAAGAAACAACTTCAACATTGGCATCGTTTGCTAATACCAATGCTTAGACTGTGATTGGACTAGCAATTGAGTTAGATAAACAAACAAAATCACAAGTAGCATTACTTGAAGAAATGTTAAAAGACAAGAGGTCTACAATAATATAGGAGCAAGAACAACAAGACTTTAATTAAGTTATAAAATAACATAGTATACAACTTGCAGTTGAAGAAAACCAACACAACAAGAATTAGAGAAGTTAAATTAGGAACATTTAAATGAAGTAATGATTATTAAATAGGAATAAAATAAACCGAGCTCGAATTTTTTTATTCACATTAGAACCATGTCAACTTATCGGAGGCACAAGTTAACTAGCTTAGAGGTAAAAATGATTATTGTAAATTTTTGAGGGTAGAATCTCTCTCAATAAACACCAAGCTTAAGGGTATACACAAATCTTTTTATGGAAAATTGAGTGAGATGTAGCAACATCATAATTATTTGCTAATTTTATTTAACATAACAAAAATTCAGCTTGAGGAACAAAAGAATTCCCAAATTTATTTTGATGAAATTATACTTTAGGAAGTGAAAAATAAAACAATACTTGATAACATACAAAGAAAACTAAAAAAGAAATGTGTCAATTCCAAATATCATTGAATACCTAGACTAACACTTGCACAAATATCAATGACTGAATTGAAGAAGAAAACCAATGATGTTTAGATCTATGGGATTTCATCATGGATCTAATTGGAGATTTCGACATGCCACATGTTAAATATTTAGGTTAGTTGGCTTGAAGTCAGTTATGCATCATAGACTTGGGGCAACAAAGAGATGATAGCAAGGAAAAAATAGCTCAATTTACAACATGGGACAAAAATGTATTCAATGAATTCATACCAACCCCTACTAAAATTTCGAAGGTTGTTTCAATTTTCTTTTCAAAATTCAACAAAAGGAATATAAAACTTATTAAAATAATTTCAATCAATGCAAACTGAGTTTGGAAAATATAAATGCACTGCTTGTTTTGCATATGACGAAAGTCCATAGTTAAGAAAATGTATTTTAGAAAAAAAAAACTGATAATAAAACATTATCTCCTTCTTGTAATTGTTGCACATAATGTTGTCGTTGATTAAAAGTGTCATTAATTTCAAAGGAGATGTCCAAGACAACAACAATGTAGTTCATGAGTCAAAGAAAGCAGTATGATGGCCTGATCTCTTGCATGCGCTCATCAAGTGAGATTAAATAGGTATGAAGTTATGATGACATAATACAACTATGGATAACACGATTGGATAGCCCTCATCGAGACCTTTCCAAATATGTATCCCACTCTAAAAAATTCCTCGCCAGTGAGAAGTTATGGAATTTTGAAGTTCAATATTAATTAAGGAATAAAACTATATGGTACAAACCCACAAATTTCAATATGTTAAGTAATGCACAACTCCCATGTGGATCCAAGGTAGATTAATTAAATTTATGGTGGATGATGAGTAGACATGAATGAAGTTTAATAGGGTTTAATTTCATGTATCTTGCTTAGATTAGAAATTGGATATATGCCAACATTCGCACTTGTTAAGCAGGAGCGGTCCAACCATTATGGCCAATCCAGTGATGACACGTGGAAATATTTGATTGGATAAGACATAGGACCCCTTCATTTTCATCCATGATGCAACAATAATGATGATGTGGCACATTCTAATTAGATGAAGTGATGTCAGCATGGTGACATGCGCCACTGAGGACTACCACATGGCAGGTCCAAATGGAAATTTGTGATTGGTCAAATGCCAAAATGACACATGGCACCCCTCAAGAGATGCCATGTGGCACGTTGACATCATGTTAACATCATCATGTAATTGATCATCGACCCCTTAGGGTCCAATAGCAAGGTCATATGTGTCTGAGCACAAACTTCAATTAGGTCACATGGTCACGGTTTTATCATCATAAGGGTTAAGCCCCAAGATTTACATCGTCAATGTTTTGAATGAAGGATCTATTGTCGACTCGAGGTCGACCTTTGAAATCTTAGGATCACACCCACATGCATATATATGTAGTGGCAAGACTCCATCAAAACCATTGATCATAAATTCAATAATATTTATGGTTGCATCGAAGTGGTGGAATGACTATTCGTTGTTGTAGTGAAGTCGAAGAGATGGAAGGATTGTTCGTTGTGTATTTTTTTGTGAGTGGTGGAACAATTTTTCAAAGTGGTGGGGTGGTTTTTTTTTGTTGTAGTGAAGTTGAATTAGTGGCACGGTTGTTCATTGTTGCAGCAAGGTTGAAGTGGTGGAAAATTTTTTCATTATGTAGTTGTCACAACAATGTAAAGGTGTTTATACAATTGTAAGTGAATTAGAAGTGGTGGCATGGCTGTATGGTTGTGTATTTGGCGAAAGGTTCAAATCTCTGGGTGGCTTGCTCTACCTATTAGTATATGGAATTTTGTGATAGGACCACTAAGGTTTGAACAATTTTTTTGGTCTCTGTGTTGGATCTCTGAATATTTAAGAGAAACACAATCACACAATGCGACTTTGTTATCAGGTTAGTTGGTTATGTGATATGGTTTGGTTCGTGTAGGTTGCGTGTTCGAGTCCTGTCAGAATCAGTCAGAATTTCTTGTAGAAGGGTTATTGTCGCGACTGAATTATTTATTTTGTTGAATCATTAAGCTTTTTTAGTGCCCGTAAATTGTTTCTTTGTAGAATGCACTCAAAATAACCCATTCTGTATAATGGATAATTCTTGTATGGTTTTTATAAAATTTTAAATGTTTTTTAGAGGTTTTTGGACTCATTTTATGTCCAATTTGAATTCTGCAAAGAGCATGATGATCGAGGTTCAATGGTGAACAATCCTAGAGGTACTAAGAGTATATATCATGTATTTTTTGATATTTGAATTTCATGTTATGTGTTTTGGGAGCTTATGAGTAAGTTATAGTTTATGTTGGCCATATGGTAAGAAAAGGTTTCAAGAAGGGTTTTATGTGGCCAATTTTCTTACTAAGATGGAACAAAGTATGGATAGGGTATAACATGTTGTTGAAAACAATATAACAACATCATTTTGGTTTAAATATTTATATTGATTGAAGAGCATGTGGATCTAGTTTTAAATATTTTGAAAATCAGTCCACAATAAGTTGAAGAAGGAGGTGGGTGCCTCCACAGAGGTTGTAGCCTATAAAAATTTGAAGCTTGCATATCATAGAGGTTGGTGCCTCAATCAAGTTGGAACCTAGAGCAAGTCGAAGCTTTCTCACCTCTGAGGTTAGTGCCTTAATCAAGTTGTAGTCTACAATGAGTAAGTGCTTGCACATTTTTGAGGTTAGTGCCTCAATCAGGTTGTAGACTAACGCGGGTAGTTTCTTGCATAACTTTGGGGTGGGTGCCTCCTATAAGTAAATGCCTGCAAGTTTATGTAATGAATTGAAGAAGAAAAAGAAGAATGCCATTTTTTTATTTTCTTCTATATGGGTTTCCACGTAAAATTTTGTGTATCCTTGTGTTGATGTGATGGATTCTTGATGTGTTTTTGATATGATAATGGCTTCTTGACACATTGTTCTATTTATTTCAATGTTGCAAATAGTTATGTTGCATTGCTACATAATTGTTCATTGATAAAAATTTGGGAAATGGTAAAATTGCTACCACACTAGTTCACCCCCCTTTGAATGTAATCTTTGGTCCAAAAATAACAGAATAATAGCTAAAGTCTTTTGTTAGGGGTAATTAAGTGGAGGAAGGAGATTGGAGGGAGTTGATGAGTAAAGCGGTTTAAAAGGGGAACTCTTCTTGAGGGAAGGGGCTGGAGAACTTTTTATTGAAGTTTGTGTATTGCTATCAATTTTAATATAAGATTGATGCCCTATATTATTTTGAATAAATTTGGTTGATTGAATATATTAAAATTGTGCCTCTACATTATTATGTGTATATATAATTTTATCATGAAAGATTAACATTCATGTCTTTCATGTAAAAATATTTTTCATGGTATACTTATCTTCATTTAATAATTGATTAGCTACGATTCACGAGAGTACATGTTATTTTTCCAAATAGCTATTATATCAAAACATGAAAATAATGATATATACATTTGTTTTAGATGTTTACTCTATGAATGAATTATTTATTGAGATTCAATATCAATAATTCAATCTTGTATTTGATTTCATTAATTTACGTCCGTGCTTAGGATATTTAGATTTAAATTTCTCTATTGATAATATAGGCAAACTAACATTTAATTATGTAGTCTAAATCAATTTGTTTTCAAAACCTTATGTGGAAATCGGGCCCACACACTGATGAAATTTACCATACCAAACAAGCACAAATCTAATTGGTATTTTTCGTTAGGAAATTTTCCCTATTGTTGGTGGAAGAATTTTTAAGGCCATAAACAAGTTCATAAGTTGAAAAATATGGTTTAATATTATTTAATATGAAAGAAATAAAGAAAGAAAGTATTTTTAACGTCCACGAGGAAAAAAATAGCCTATGGGACGGATTGCTTCTCCATATGGCTCTTGTATTTAGCTCTTTTCATGTGGAGTTTTACAATAAACACTCCCAACTTCTCGACAAACTCTTTGCTGAATAGATTATCCTAAGAGCTAGCTGCGAGAATACCTGCATAATTTTTCATGTTGTCTTTGAAGGGCTCACATTCTAAAATGAAATGTTTTTCTGTTTCCACTTTTTCAGAAGAGAAAAAAATACATACTCTTTCCTCCCACATTTCTTTTGGCCTTTTCCAGTGCCCTGTTTCACAACGGAGTTGATGAGAATTAGTCCTTAATTAAGCAATAATAATTTTAGATCTCCAAGAAATATTGGCCCCTATGTACGCTTTTTATTGATGATTATGAGTGGGGTTAAACTCTTCAATGTAGTTTTTCTTCTTTCTCCCAAGTACGTTTATGGAACTTATCCATAATTTTTTTTTTATTTTTTTATTTTTATTTTTTTATTTTTTTATCTCTTTACTGTTTATAGGAAACATTCTCAAGCAAATACCCCATTTTCTAAACCATTTTTTATTTTTCCACATCCAAGTCTTCTTTCTTTTGCACAATTTGTCATTAAGCACAACCTTAGGCCATCTACTCTCTTCCATTTGCTCAATTTTTTTCAAATAACATATGACTCACACCATAGAAATTTCTTCAATAGGAGAAACCCTTGTTTCACTTAACAAGATAGCGTAAGGAACTACACTTTTAATTTTGAATTTGTTTGTAATCAAATACTTCTGAATTTTATCAATTTGTTTCCACTACATCTTGGTTGTGCTGCTGGCCCACAGTTCACAACTATAGAGAATCACTGGAATCACTAGAAGCCCAAAAAGAGTTAGAGTGGTTTTCTAGTCCCATAGCTCTGCCTCTCTACACCTGTTTCGAAGAGCATAAAATGCTTTCCGACCCCCCAAAGTTCTTTTCTTTCTACAACCATCCCAACTTAATTTTTTGTTGAAGTAAATTTTGAGGTATTTGTAGTCTGCAACTTCTTCCAGAATGTTGCCTTCAAAGTAGAACTTATGTTGGTTATGCTTTCTTTTGTTAGAGAAAAACACTACTTTCGTTTTGCTAATATAGACTTGCATCCCCACCCTTCTACAAAAATGCTCAAGGGAACATATGTGCTCTTACAAACCAAAATTTGATTTATCAATCAATATAAGGTCATCTGCGTAGAAAATAAGCCTTATAATGAACTTTCCCAAATGGATATTGTCACCCCCTTGCAAATTTAGCCACTCTTCAAGTTTGTCAATATGTAAACCAAAAAGGGTAGGAGACAATGGGCAACCTTTCTTGACCCCGATATCGCTTCTAAAACTTTCAGAAATGCCTACTGAAGTTCTAATTTTGAATTTCACCTCTTCATACAGCCTATGTAGAGCTGCTCTCAAATACTTGGGAACCTCGAGTGCCTTCATTCTGCACCAAATATTATCCCTAGGAACTGTGACAAAGGATTTTTTGAAATCAACAAAGCAACAAAAAACTTCTTCCTTTTTTTCCAATTTTTTTTTAATGATGTGCCTTAATGTTATACAATGATCAAGTGTGGAATGTTTACGTCTAAAAAATGCTTACCCTTTAGCATGTTTATCTCTTTATTATGCCCGCTTGCTGATTTTCTTTTCTAAAATGCTTCCAAGTAATTTTGCAAACAAGGGGTTTATCATTATGGTTCTATAATTGGAGGGATTATTGACATCACCTCTCTTGAAAAGAGGTGTTGCCATACTAGTTATCCAATTTGTGGGGAACCCCTGCTATATGATGTTTTTGAGAATTTGTGTGATGTGAGGTGAGAGAATTTTTAAGCCCCACTTTAGATACTCTATTTGGAGTTCAACTAAGTCTTTTTATTTTCTAGCACCGAACTTCTTGATACCCATCTCTACCTCTTGCAGTGTGAAGAGTTTTGTGTCTGTGTTGACCAAGGGAGGAGGGTCAACCTTGGGATCATGCTCATAAAGTTGTCTTGCACAATCAAACCATTTAGAAGTTGTAATGTTGTTTTCAATTTGCACCCTTTTCTATTGGAGCTCTTTCCAGAATAATTACACCTTTGAATTTGGAATTCCTTAAGTTTGTTCTCCTATAGAGTTAAGGTAAAGAACAGATGCTTAGGACCCAAAGTTCCAAACGTGTGTCTGCTCATCATTCCCTGTAGGTTCAACACATTATATCCTCTTGAGTGTGTCTATCATTTTTGGGTGTAGAACATTAAGTGAATGATATATGGTTTCTGGATGTTGCTTACAATTGGTCCCCACATCCAACCACTTGCATATGGGCCTTCTGTGGTCCAATTGTCTATGTTGAGATAAGCCTACTCATATCTAACATGTTAAATTGTTAGGATATTCTGAAACATAGGAAATAGTTAAGAATAACTTAGTCTAGTGTAGAGTTAGGTAAAGTGTGTTTCTTTACCATGTACATTTGTAACCTATAATCCGACGGTTATATCTCACCTCGGTATTAATGACACTTGATTCATGGCTTAACACTCGATTGGTCCATGATCTCTATTTAAAGAGCATGGAGGGTCATTTGTTCGGTAACCGTTTATGAGAGAAACATATGTAAATTTTCTTTTTATATTAATAAATTGCCTGAAGTGGCCGCGTTGGCTCAGGTTGTGGATTGTTTCCCTCTTTGAGGGTTTTAACCACGTGATTATACTGGTGTACTGATTTGTGATTTGTTTGTGAGTGGTGACCTTTGGTTCTTGATCTAAGGAACTTACCCTATAAATTCCTACATGGTATCGAAGCTATTTTTAGGGCCACGTCCGTTTTTGATCAAAATCCGAAGCCGGTTTGACTGCATGTGAATGTCGTTTTGTAGATCGACTATTCCTAAAGACTTTTAGGCTTGGAGAACTGCTCAGTTGTGTTAGGAGCATCTGTTACAGTGAGGAACGCCTTTCGTTTCATGCGAAAAGGTTTCCGACTGCCCAAGTTATGACAATTTAGATCTGGAGGTATAAAGCATCTATTTTGCAGTTATATTTGTTAATAGTTCTGCTTATTTCGGTTTTTTTTTTTGTTTATTTTCGGTATCAAGATTTTATTTATTTGTCGAATCTATACCCTCTTCTTTGCGTATGCTCTTTTCTGTGCGTTGCATGTGATCTCGGCAAACTAGAAACAGGAAAAGGGAATTTTTTTTGCTACGTATGCTCTTTCCCTGCGCCTTTGTGCGATCTCGGGAAATCAGAAATAGTGAAAAAAGTGATAGTTGCTGGTAAGGCTAACCGAAAATCTAACATTCTACCGTAAGGCTTTGCATTTCATTTTTTTGGCTCGGTTTTTGTGTTTTTTTGTGCAGCAAAAGGCACGTACACCGAAGAGTAAACCCCCCTTCCTCCTTTCATACAATAATGTGATCCTTTTACTATCTCACTTTGTGAGGGGTTAGTTTATGAGGATAGAGGTCTTGGGTTCAAATCTCCTTCTCCAGCTTCTTTTGTAAAAAAAAATTGTTCAAAGGGGCTGATTATTTTAAAAAAAAAGCCGCACTTCATCTCGTTCCCGTAACTATTCGACATCTACAACTCAGATTTTTCAAAAGGAAAAAATTCTTCATCCGGAAGCCATTTTCCAAGCCGTTTTTTTTTTTAAAGGCCTAATTTTTCAAGATCTTTCCATTGGAGCAATTAGTTTTAGCTTTTCTCAGCTTCGTTTAAAAAAAAAAAAATGGAAAGTGTATGTCTGATTATTCTTAACAACACCAATTATTTCCAATGGCTACCTCACATGGTAGATATACTTAGAAGTAAAGGGCATTATAGAATAGCCATAGGACAAGAAACTAAACCTTCCGATGATGATAAAGCTGCTAAATGGGAAAATAAACAAGATCAAGCACGAGGGTTGATAGGAATGTCCATTGCTCAAGATCTTCGATTTCATATCCTTGACATTGATACCCCTAATGAAGCCCTGGAAAAGCAAAAACTATTTTTGGCATTCAAAATCAAATCAGGGCCCACCAGCTTGAAAATGAGTTGCTTACTTTGGACCCCAATAATTTCTCCTCCATTGAAGATTTTTTGTCCAAATTTAAGACCCTCAGAATTCTTTTAGAAGGTTGTAAGATCAAAAAGGACGATGGTAGCCTCATCTATTGCATTCTTGCTAAGCTTGGCCCTGCATACTCTGTTTTTGTTTCTGCCTTCCATTCCACCAGAGAAGCCATCATTTCTTCAGGAACCACCTACAAGAATCCATCTTTTGATGCCTTTTGTGATTCTTTGATAAGGGAACAAGAAAAAATTTTACACCTTGGTCTTATCACTGCTGGAAACGCTTCTAAGAAAGCCTTAGTAGCCTAGTAACAACCCTATCAAAAGAATCCCAAGAAGTAGTATCCTAAAAAATATGGTCCTAAACCAAACAAGGGCCCTAAGCAATTTCAGCCGCGAACTGAAAAATCAAATCACCAAAATAATAAGGCAAATAAAAACAAAGGAAAGAAGATAGATAGACATTGCAAATTTTTTAATTAGGATGGCCATATAGAGTCCAAATGTTTTAAGACTTTAGCTGACATGAATGGCAGGCAGCACATCAATTTCATGTAATTTTCACTCTTCATATCTTCAAAATACCTTCTACTTGAATATCACATCAAGATCCGGTTATGCATTAAATGCATTCTTTCTTCTTCTTTCCTCATGGATGGCTCATAAAGGATTCGGAGCTTCTACTACATGGTTAAAATAAACGTGTTTTTCCTTAAATGATTGTAGAACACCAAACACATGACATGGTATGATGATCTCACGTGTTGTAGGACTTCTAACCATTCTATCTAGATAATCCTCACGATGATGCATTGTGTGTTCCTACCTTGGTTGCATGCAACTCTTCTTATTCGTTTATCGAACTTATTTACCTATTCGGTGAAGGGAAAAATAAAAGTAGAATTCTCACCTCATGATGTTGTAATCAAGGACCTCAAATATCCTAAACATATTTTAGCTACTGGCATTGTTGATGATTCCACAAGGTTGTATAAGTTTTACAACTTTGGGTCATCATGTCTTCCCTCTGTTTTTGTTTCTCATAATGATGCTGTGAGAAAACTTTGGCATGAGCGATTTCATGGATCTTTTATTTCTATTTGGAAAAAAGATATAAAAAATGGGACCTAATTTTAAATTGAATTTATTCTAAAATTTAAAAAGGGGGAGGGTTGTTGTACAGTACAACAGGAAGTTAGGGCATTTTGAGGCTTCTGAATTTCATCTTAAAGAGGTGATTGTGGGTAAATCTTCATAGCTCTCTCTTTGAGCATCGGATTGGAATTCTATAAAAAGTGTCCGCAAGTGAACGGACTGTAGTTTTTTTTCTATCAATTTCAAGCCAAAGGATGAAACATTGACACGTGGCAAGTCATACAAGTTCTCTCTACTGAACCAATCCAAAATTGGGTCATTGTGGGAGATTGGACATAACTTTGCCTTGAAGAATCCAAATCAGATCAGACCTGTGGAATTTGAAAGAAGATTCAGAGGGCTACTATAGTGTTTAATTTCAGATATTGAGGATCCACAATTATAGAGATAATTCAATTTAAATATCGAGCTCCTCAAAAGCAAGTAAAAGGTATGTATTTTTTTTTTTTTCCGAATTGAATAAGTCTTGTTTGAAGAATCAAGTTGAATTGATTCCAAGGGCATATTGTAGAATAGATATCAGTATTGGATTCTAAAATGGCCCCTAAAAATAATTCAACACCCATTAAGCCTTTAGAAATCTCTACTATGACTCATGAAGACGAAGAATGGCAACATGACATATCAAAATTACAAGAGCAAGTGCAACAAATTTCGCTTTTGCAAAGAGCAACAAAAAATGACATGGAAGTTTTTAAGAAAGGTGTGGAAACCAAGATGGATGGTTTGAAGAAAGGCATGGAATCTAAGATGGATGGTTTGAAGAATGACATGGAATCTAAGATAGATGGCATGGAAGCTGGCATGGAATCTAAAATGGAAAACATGAAGAATGATCTAAAAGCAGACATGGAAGGTTTGACAAAGTTGATACAAGAAATGTTTCCTAATGGTGAAAAGATAGTAGACGAAACTCATAATGAGAACAAAATAAATGTTAATAATGATTTCATAAAATATAATGTTGGCGAAAAGAACCACCATATTCCAAAAATGGATATGAGGAAGTTTGATGGAAAGGATCCTGTAACATGGATACTACAGATGGAGCAATATTTTGATCTCCATAATGTGCAAAACACACAAAAGGTATGCATTGCAAATTTACATTTAGAACAAAATACATTTGTATGGTATCGATGGCTTTGCTCCCGTAAAAAAATTGTCACTTGGTCAATTTTTACGGAGGAAATGATAGCACATTATGAGGATACAAAGAGCAACACCTTCTTTAGCCAATTGATAAATCTCAAACAAAAGGGTTTAATGGGGGAGCACATTGAGGATTTCCAAAAATTGAATATAAGGGTAACTGATATTCTAGAGGAACACAGGATTGATCTCTTCATAGGTACTTTAAAGGATAACATCCAACATGAATTTCACATTTTGGAACCTGATTCATTGGAGAAGGCATTCAGGTTGGCAAGAAAAATTGAATGTAAAATTATGGTGACAAGGAAACCTACCACTCACTTCTATAAAGAGGGAAGTGTTGCTACTCCTAGATTTCCATAACCTACAAGGTTGACACCACAACAATTGGAAGAAAAAAGAGCAAAAGGGCTTTGCTACAGTTGTGATAGAAAATACACTAAAGGTCATAAGTGTGCTGAGAAGAAATTATTTTACATAGATTGTGAAGAGGAAGAAGAAAATGAACAAGAAGAGGATATACACCAGGAACCAACCCAAGAGGTGGAAGAAATGAGTCTGACCATATCATGTGATGCATTGGCATGAATTACCACTCCTCAAATTCTCAAGATAGAAGGACATATCAAGAAGAAAAAGGTAATAGTGTTGATTGATACAGGTAGTACCCATAATTTTATTCATTGTAAGGTAGCCAAGGAATTGAATTGTTTCCTATAACCAACACAAGAATGTCAAGTGATGGTTGCAAATGGAAGAACTATAAATTGCTCTAGAAAATGCCATAATATCAAGCTAACCATGGGGGAATATTTATTGAATAGTCCAATGCTTTCCATTCCTATGGGAGGTGCTGATGTTGTACTAGGAGTACAATGGTTACAATCTTTGGGGACGGTAGCGTTTAATTTTCAAGAACTTTTCTTGATTTTTTTTTTTCAGAAGGAAAGGAAGTTGAATTACGGGGTATTGTAGGGAATCCGGGAAAGATAATAAGCTCTAATGGCATGACAAAGCTTCTAAAGAAAGAAAAACTAGGCATAATTGCACAATTATGCTCACTAGAAGTTCCAACATCAAAATCATCTATTTCTACAAATCTCCAAAAAGTCTTGGACAATCATTCCAAGGTTATTGAAACTCCAAAAGGACTCCCACCTATTCGTGATCATGATCATGCTATTCATTTGATTTCAGGGAGTGTTCCTCCAAACACCAGGCCTTATAGATATCCTTATGTCCAAAAGAGCGAAATTGAACATATGATTGCAGAAATGTTAGAGGCGAGTATAATTCAACGTAGTCAAAGTTATTTCTCTGCTCCTGTAGTATTGGTACACAAGAAGGATGGATCATGGCGCATGTGTCCGGATTATAGGGAGCTCAATAAGCTCACCATTAAAGATAAATTCCCCATTCCTGTGATTGATGAATTATTGGATGAATTACATGGAGCAATTTATTTTACCAAATTGGATCTTCATTCAGGGTATCATCAAATTAGAATGAAGACTGAAGATATTCTAAAAATAGCATTTCGAACTCATGAGGGTCATTATGAATTTTTGGTCATGCCTTTTGGCCTTACCAATGCACCTTCTAAATTTCAAGGGTTGATGAATTCCATTTTCAAACCCTTCCTTAGAAAATTTGTGCTAGTATTTTTTGATGATATACTAATCTACAAGAGGTCTTGGAAGGATCATGTTCAACATGTTGACAGGGTGCTCAAACTATTGCAGGAGAAACAATTATATGCAAAAACATCCAAATGTTTCTTTGGAGTACAAGAGGTGGAATATCTGGGTCATATTGTATCTCACGAGGGTGTTAAGGTAGACCCCAACAAAATTAAAGCCATTAAGGAATGGAAAGTCCCCACAACCATAAAGCAGTTGCGAGGATTTCTCGGGTTAACAGGGTATTATCGCAAGTTTGTTAAGAATTATGGGAGAATAGCAGCACCTCTAACAACATTATTGAAGAAAGATGCATTTTTATGGACTCCTGAAGCAACTAAGGCCTTTGAACATCTTAAAGAGGCAATGTGCCTAGCACCGGTCTTAGCTATGCCAGACTTCACAAAAACCTTTATTGTGGAATGTGATGCCTCAGGAAATGGAATTGGTGCTGTTTTAATGCAAGAAGGAAGACCCATTGCTTTTGAAAGTCATCCAATCAAAGGAAAGTATTTACAGAAACCTATTTATGAGAAGGAAATGTTAGCAATACTGCATGCACTAAAGAAATGGAGAACTTACCTAATGGGAAGACACTTCAAGGTAAAAACTGATCATGATAGTATTAAACACTTTTTGGAACAAAGACTATCTTCAGAAGAGCAGCAAAAATGGGTCACAAAGATGTTGGGTTATGACTTTGAAATAATCTACAAAAAAGGAAAGCTTAATGTTGTTGCAGATGCACTCTCAAGAAAGAATGAAGAGGTGGAAGCATTGCTTTGTGCCATTTCTATTATCCAACCGTATTGGATAACCAAAGAAAGAGATGAATGGAAGAAGGACAAAGATGTATGGACACTCATTCAAAAGTTGCAGCAAGATCCTAGTACATCTGATACATTTAGTTGGAAAATGATTCCTTATGGTACAAAGATCGCTTATATCTTTGTAAGAATTCCCAACTAAAACAAAATATTCTTCTGGAATTGCACATTTCTCCTTTAGGAGGACACTCAGGATTTTTAAAAACTTACCACAGGGTGAAGAAAGAATTTTTTTGGGATGGCCTTAAATCTGATATTCAAAAGTTTGTGGCGGAATGTTTGGTTTGCCAGCAGAATAAAGTGGAGACAATTAAGACCCCGGGACTTCTACAACCTTTATCCATTCAAAGTCAGCGTTGGGAGGAGATTTCAATGGATTTTATCACAGGTTTACCTAAGTCTGAAGGAAAGAATGTCATCATGGTGGTAGTTGATAGACTTACCAAGTATGCACACTTTTGTGCATTATCTCATCCATTTTAAGCAAGTACAGTTGCTACTACATTTGTGGACAGAATTCAAAAGCTACATGGAAGCCCAAGGGTTATTGTGAGCGACAGAGATCCCATTTTTACAGGAAATTTTTGGACAG
The DNA here is from genome assembly GCA_034641835.2 of Pinus albicaulis. NCBI lineage: Eukaryota > Viridiplantae > Streptophyta > Pinopsida > Pinales > Pinaceae > Pinus > Pinus albicaulis. Next base: position 1,670,580,555 of record CM076579.1, on the reverse strand, counting down.
AGTTATTTTCTTGTTTGGGTACTAAATTAGCTCATAGCTCATCTTATCATCCTCAATCTGATGGTCAAACTGAGATAGTAAATAAATGTTTGGAAGGATATCTTCGTTGTTTTGTATCTGATAAACAAACACAATTGGTCAAGTGGTTACCTCTCGCTGAATGGTGGTATAACACTTCCTTCCATACTGTAGCAAAAATGACCCCATTTATGGCACTTTATGGATGTCATCCACCATCCATCACATCATCTTTAAGAGAAAATTCGAAGGTTCAAGCAGTGGAAGATCACATCGAGCATCAGCAAGAAGTTCTCCAACTCTTAAAGGATAACCTGAATTTGGCACAAAATCGAATGAAACAACAGGCAGATCAACATCGCAGCGAGAGAAGTTTTGATGTAGGAGATCGGGTATTTTTACGGCTACAACCATATAAACAAATGTCCCTCAAGCTACCTAAGAAGGATAATAAATTATCGCCAAAGTACTATGGTCCTTACAAGGTGTTGCAAAAGATTGGTACTATGGCATACAAATTGGAGCTTCCTGCTTCTTCACGAGTGCATCCAATTTTTCCATGTTTCATGCTTAAAGAAGGTTATAGGTGAAAATCTTCCAGTTCAAACAATATTGCCAGAACTTGATGAGGAAGGAAAAATCATATTGGAACCTGAAGCAGTCACGGAAACAAGAACTCGACAGCTACGGAATTGATCAATTTCAGAGTGTCTCGTCAAGTGGAAGAACTTACCCACCGAAGATTCTACATGGGAGGATGAGAAGTTTATACAGAAGCACCCAGAGCTACTCAAGTGTAAAGGACAACACTTTTTTGAAGGAGAGGGGCATGTTAGGTCCCTATATTACTAGTATAGTCCCTTATTGTTATTAGTGTAACCCCCTTATTGTTATTATTGTACCCTTGTAACCCCCATTTTGTTATTATTGTGCCCTTAGATTATTATTGTTAGGTCGGCTAGGATTACATTGTGGCCCACTAGGATTACATTATGGCCACATGGACTCCTATATATAGAAAGGAGGTTTTGTAAATTGTATCATCCAAGAATTGTTCATTTATGTAATGTATTGGAGGTTGCCCCCTCGAAGTGGCTTATTTCTAAGGCATTGATATCTCTTTTCTTCTCTTTTTGGCGCTGGTTTCACAACACATTTTTGTTGGATATTCTGAAGATGTCAAAGGATATAGACTTCTTTAACCAAAATCCAAAAATATTATCATTAGAAGAGATGTAAAATTTTATGAAAATATATCAGTTTGCAAGCCTAGTTCGGCAAGTGTGCACCTTTGGCCTGTGAGCCTGATTCGGCATATGTGCCACCTCTCTCTCTCTCTTCTATTTTTAATAGCATTCCTTCTAGTTCAAATGATGACAGCGAGGATAAGAATCCTCCTCCACCTTATGAAATTGTTCCTTATACTCCACCGCTTCCAAGATGGGTCTGCTCTAATCGGGATGCAACAGGTTCTCTTGCAGGTGACCCTGCCGATTGATGACGTACACGTTCTCAGTTCGAAAGAGCCCCTTCCTTATTGGATCAAGTTCCAGAAAAACTTTATCTAGAAACTTTTGAAGAAGCATCCGATCATCCAAATTGGGATGAAGCTATGAATGAATAGTATCTTTCCTTATTGGAAAATAATACTTGGGATCTTATTCCTCTTCCAAAAGGAAGAAAACTTGTCAAATACAGATGGGTTTACAAAACCAAGTTTGGACCAGATGGAAAAGTGGATAGGCATAAAGCTCGTCTTGTTGCTAAAGTATTTTCACAAGTTGAAGGCATTGACTATACTAAAACCTTCTCCCCTGTTGCCAAAATGAATTCTATCTGCCTTGTTCTTTCCCTTGCTGCCTCCTTTAAATGGGAAGTCCATCAGATGGATGTTAAATCTGCCTTCTTACATGGAGATTTTCATGAATAAATCTACATGAAACAACCCCCTGGATTTATACAAAAAAACTCCATCCTTTATTGTCACCTTAGGAAGTCTCTCTATGGTCTCAAACAAGCTCCTCGGGCTTGGTATGCCAAAATGGATAGATTTCTCTTAGATAATGGATTTTCTAGGTGTCATTCTAACAACATTGTCTACAACAAGAAAGTGGGTAATTCCTTCACCATTCCTGTTCTTTATGTTGATGATCTTATCCTTACTGGTAGTGATCCAAACCATATAAACCATGTGAAGTCTAGCCTCAAAAATATGTTTGAAATGACATAATTAGGACACGTGCATTATTTCCTTGGGCTTCAAGTCTTGCAATCCACCGAAGGCATTACCCTCTCTCAGTCCAAGTATGCATGTGATCTTCTACACCACTTTCAAATGGAATACTGTAAGCCAGCCCCTTCTCCCTTTCAGTCTGGAGTCAAGCTTTCAGTCAACTGTACTATCCCTAAATTTGATGCTAGCATATATCGTCAACTTGTTGGTAAACTTCTGTATCTAACCCATAATGTCCTGACCTTTCCTTTGTTGTTTGTCTTGTTGCTCGGTTTATGAACCAACCTCATGAAAGTCACTGGAAAGTAGCTAAAAGGATACTTCGATATATTTGAGGTACAGTTCAGTTCGGGATTCATTACAGTGCAGGAGCATCTCCATTGTTGATTGGTTTCAATGATTCTGATTGGGCTGGTGACCCTGATGATCAAAAGTCTACTGCAGGCTATGTATTCACTCTTGGTTTAGGAACTATTACTTGGTCTTGTAAGAAACAAAGTGCCATCTCTCTTTCTTCAGCAGAAGCAAAGTATCATGGTGCAGTTGAAGCCAACAAGGAAGCCATGTGGCTTCGTCAGATCCTGTCTGAATTTGGTCTTCATCAGAAACATCCAACTACACTTTGGTGTGATAATCAGAGTGCCATTCAACTATGTAAAGATCTAGTTCAGCATCAGCGTATGAAACACATTGAACTCCACATACACTTCATCAGAAATCTCATTCATGGTCATGTTCTTGAAGTGCAGTACTATCCAACCAATGATCAAGTAGTCGATATCTTTACAAAGGCTCTCACAGAAGCAAAGTTTACCAAACTTCGATCCATGCTTGGAGTTTAGGAAAGTTGTCATTAAGGGGGGATAGGCTCTAATGCCTCCTTCCTTCTCCTATTGTGTCACTTTTGTAAATCCTTTAATCCTATCCCAATTTGTTCTTAAGGGGGGATGTTAGGATATTTCGACACATAGGAAATAGGCTCCTTTTGTGTCACCTTTGTAAATCCTTCAATCCTATCCCAAGTTGTTCTTAAGAGGGGATGTTAGGATATTCCGACACATAGGAAATAGTTAAGAATAACTTAGTCTAGTGTAGAGTTAGGTAAAGTGTGTTTCTTTACCATGTACATTTGTAACTTATAATCCGACGGTCATGATTTGTAGTGATCCAATGGTTATCCCTCACCTCGGTATTAACGACACTTGATCCATGGCTTAACACCCGATTGGTCTATGATCTCTATTTAAAGAGCATGGAGGGTCATTTGTCCCGTAATCGTTTATGAGAGAAACATATGTAACTTTTCTTTTTATATTAATAAATTGCCTGAAGTGGCCGCGTTGGCTCAGGCCGTGGACTGTTTCCCTCTTTGAGGGTTTTAACCACGTGATTATACTGGTGTACTGATTTTTGATATTTTGTGAGCGGTGACCTTTGGCTCTTGATCTACGGAACTTACCCTGTAAATTCCTACATAAACAACTAATTTTCTCAAAGAGACTTAGACCCGTTAGCATTTGTATGATGTATATAGTACATTTTAGGAGTACTTTATTTACTAAGCCTTTATAGAGATAATCCCAATATTTATTAAAACATGTTACAATTTCTGAGTGGGGATATCTTATTTTCCAAAGTAACCTACAACTTGCATTTCACTACCACCATCATTACAAGCATTGGCACATATCCATAATCACGAGCATTCCATTTGAAGGACTTGAAGCTTAGTGGAGGCTCTATTAACTATTTGAGGAATGAAAATTGAGGAAGCATTAAACTCATTATCATTTCATTGGTGGATCTCAATCCATTATGGTCGTTCGATGTAGATCATTATTGATGGAATATATTTATAGATATATCTATATACAAGGATTCTTAGAGGCTTATTAGAATAGGGTTTGGTGGTTAATACAACGATTTATTTTTTATCTTGAATATTTCCCTTACACATTGTACATGTTTAACCATAAAAAATAATGTTGATATTGTTGCTTTTTTTGTATATCTTGGTTTGATGTATATAGATGGTGCTTTATCATAATATAGCATATAATTATTAATCTTAGTTTTCTCTATTTTTTAAAATTGCATCAAAGATATTAATCTAATATCTCTAGATTAATATTTTGCGGAGCTACAACTTTAGCGTAGAATATTGTGTCTTCTTAGGCTTTGAAGGCATAAATAGGAAGTAATTTTTGAATCCAAAGAAGATCCAAAAACATAAAGCTTCAAGAAATCTTGAAAGTTTTTGACACAATTTATGCAAAGCTTATGTTTTGTACAATTTGTGAATTTTATTTGTTTTTAATTATATTATTATTATTATATAGAAAAATATTGGATTTACATCCATAGATGCTTGAGGCAATTCAAAAGGCTGAGGACCACTATAGTTTTCCAAAAAATATTGGAGCATAAAATTTCCTCCCAAAGGAATTCAATTTTATAATTACATTCATTTTCCTCAACTAAGTTGACTTTCTATCAATAATGAAAGTCATAAAAACGTATTCTATCTTGTATCGTGTCTAGTAGATGCTATAAAAAATTCAAAAAAAATAAAAAATCCATGTTTACATATGTTTTTTCTTTTCATCTATTTAGAGGAAATATTTATGAAGAAATTCTAACTAGATGTCTTCTTGGTTTGTTTTAACTTTTTGTATGCCATTGTCTAATGCCAATCCAACTTTTGAGAAACAATCAATGTCTTGGTTGTTGTCCCTAAACAAATGATAATATGTGATATGAGAAAAGGAAGAAGCTGTATGTTGAATACTTTGCAATAAACTCTAAAGAGAGTAGTTTTGTATCCTTGAAGACCCCTTCATTCAATTTATAATAACAAAGAGTCTTAATATATGTGTAGATGAGTTATCCCAAGTTCATAAGAAAGGTAAGTAGAAGCCTAAGAGCCATATGTTTAGAAAATTGTTTGTTGCGGTCTCGACACCGATGGAAATAGAGATTGTGTGAGAGACTGAAAGGAAGAGTACCCGCCATGCTCTTCCCTGGGATGGATCACCTTGAGTTGCACAAAAAAAAATCCCATGGGTTTTCAGTTTCAATTTGCAAATCTATATGGATTGTTTGAGTTTCTGGATTAGGAGAATGTTGAAATGAGTCCAAAATGGGTATAATATGAATATCAAATTTGAGAGATGAGGGTTCCTTTTTCTGGAAAATGATTTGGTTGTTATTTATCCAAAATCCCCCTTGTGATAGTTAGAGGGATTGCTTTGTGTTGTTTCTTGTACTATCAGGATAACCATTTAGAGAGGGTTTCTTTGATGGAAGGTCCCTCCCAAACATATGAAAGTTCTTGATCTTTGTGATTTTCTTCCTAAACTGATTTGATGAAAAGGAACACAAGGAAAATATGGCAACGAGATCCTACTTATTGATGACACAATATGTGATATCCTAGCCCTTGTAAGGATATTTTCTAAATATTGTTCCATGTAAGAAATTTGTTGTGGATAAGGAGCTAAATGAAGAGTTTTACTTTCATTAGCAATTTGATTTTCAATAGTTTATTCCACCATTGAGGGATAAGACCCATATAATGATTACAGGCAATGAAAATATATCTAGTCTTTGATGTGTATCCCCCCACCATATTTTTCACCCATGTTGGTTGATATGGTTTGTTAGATATAGTTACACAAGTGTTGTGGAGAGTGTGTGTATTCATCCTAGGATCGAGCCAATTCACCATCTAATTGTAGTCCTATATTAGTTACCTAGTTGGTTGTGCCTTGAACCATGTCTCTCTAAGATACTTGGTTTAAGAAAATAAAACCATCCATGTTTATTCTGTGAATCAACTAACATGGAAGGAGGTGGCTCTCCATGTTGCCGATCCATTAATAATTCCCAACAAGGACTTAATATTCATCACCAATTTTCCATTAGAGCCTCTGACTAATAAGTGGAAACTCTTGGACGATATCGTTTCAGACGATGGAGCCATTATGAGAGGATTACTGATTCATGATCTAATCCACTGGAAGATTAATCCATATGTTTTATTTTTGTTAACTAGGCCCATTATTAAGTACTCATCTAGAATTAGACACCAGACACTTTTGGAATCCAATGCCTTAGAGAACAAGTATATGTTTTTTAAGCCCCATCCCCCTTGGGCCTTTGGAATTGCAAGGAATTTTTGGGATGTTAACATCATAAGTTTTTTTGTACAATTTATGGTTGCATTAATTTTATATGGCCAATATTTTCTTTATTTTGGTTTGGAGGTTGTCTCTTGCACTAGAAATTATGTGTTGGCTTTAGAAGGAGTTGAATACCCAATGTTTAAAATTTAACACAAATTAAATCTTAGTGTGGTTGAAATGGTCTCCTAAAGTTGAATTCAAAAATATCATTTTTTTTACAAAGTACAACTAAGGATAAGAATCCAATGACATGGTTGGATTCCACATGAAAATTAGTGGGGTGGAGTTCTTATTTTACAATTTTTTTTTTCAAATTTGTTTGTTTTACCCTTCAAATTGAACTTGAAGTTTATTTGCTTGTAGAAAAATTTGTTTTGGATATTTTTTTTCGAAATTTATGTTTTCAAACATTTTTATATTTGGAAAACACATTATAAGGATATAAATTCATCATGTGACATTCATTTGAGGTATTTTATTATAGTTTTTTAATAATAAAATAAGGATAATGCTTATAAAAAAATTTGAGCACACTTTCATTAGAGTACTTCCATTTTACAAACTCTAAATTTTATGTGATTAGGTCATTGGTTTTCTCATCATGTATTTCACACTTGTAAATGTCCTTAAGTTGGGAAATATATAAGTATTCTTAGGAAGGAAATTGCAATTATTAGCCAGTGGTGACATCCCAAAGCCAAGGTACTACACTTATTTAGGAAATGCAATGGGAAAAATCCATAAACCTCACTAGACAATGGGAAAACAATATATCATTACCTAGAAATACATATTTAAATGGTTGGTTCTGATGCTAATAATGCATCGAACACTAAAAGGATTTGTTGACAATTTTATCTCATGCTAAATATTTTGGGCACATGTTGTCCACTACATTTGGGTATTAAATACAAATGGAATTACTCTTAATTTTGGATAATTTCTCATGCTCTTCACCATATCATTGATGGAAGCAAAGTTCTTCAACCTTTGCAACTTATTGAGAAGGAATAAGTCATAGGGGATATTAATATAATATCATATTTATGTGACTGTGTATTCATTCCCATTGCCATCATTAAAGAGAAATGTGAAAATAGGTTGTAATATTATTTCAGGGTATTTTTTAAGGATTCAAAATTATTCCTATTTATATTATTGTAGGCGATTATTATGGTTGAAAATTCATACATATAGAATGTAGGCGAATACTAATAAATCTTTGACAAATATTATCCATTTGATCATATATATGTAAAGAATAGGTGAATTTTTAACCAAATGGGAAAATTATATATATATATCCCAGAAAATGTCCAAAAAATTAGGCAATTAACGAAATTTTGCCCCTAAAATCTTCCCTATATTATTGAGTTCCACATTTATTGATGTAATTAATATCAATATAATGAGAGTTGTATATTTTAAAGTCTCCATGCAATGAGGAATCATTATAGTTGTTAGGATCCTTTAGTGGAACATTCATTTGTTTGGTAGGAGTATAATTAGTGTCATTATGAGCATGGTATTTGTAGCATTTAAAATAATAATTTGTGAGGGATTTATATACATATATGAAGTGTCATTAGAATTATTGGAGCATTTATTTGACTCCTTGTTACTTGGTATAGGTGGCTAAGTATCTAGGTAGGTAAATTAATACTATGATCCCACATTCATTAAGTGAAGTGGTCTTGCCAATATTGAGGCTTATGTATTGGAGAAGTCTTGAGGTGATTATTGATAATTTCAAGGATCTATCAAGTTGGATCAATGTAGAATCTTGTCATGGATTCTGGAAGTTCCTAGAGCTCTATGTGTAAGAAGTATTGATAACTTTTTGGAATATAGTTTTATGATTAATAAATTTACTTATCTTTAACCATGAGAATTTTTCATACATAAAAACTATGAATCTTGGTTTCCTTGTCTCTTATATTTTCATCCTTCATTTTCCTTCTATTAAAGATGCCTCCTTATAATAGATTTCACAATTATTATGTTTTCAAACTATCTCACATTTATTATGATTTCAAACTACCTCACATTTAAATCCCGAAAAGATCCCATATGGTTCATTTAGCCAAATTATGCTTTAAAGCCTTATAATAGACTACTTGATTCTCAATATTGCCTATATATTCTTTGTGTTACTTGATTTCCACCATAAGATTGAAAATCACTTCCCTAGAAGTTTGTAAACTTGCAATTACCACAATTGATATTGCTACAAGAGTAGTTTGTTTAGTGTCGAAAACCATTAAATTTATTGTGTCATCATAATGTTGGTGGGTAAATTCTTTAGTAAATATTATAGCCATGATACTAATAGTATGCTACTAGTTGCTTCACCTACCAGACCCAAGTTAACTACTACTTTATCATCCTTTTGGTCTTCATATTGAGGTACTTATTCTCTCATGTTGATTACAGTTGTTTGACCATATATTGCCTAGATATATTTAGTTTTTTGAGCCAATGTTTTTTGTTGTTGTTGTAGTTCCTTTGTTAGGCTTCATCTCATATTTATTTTCTTTTCTTTGGCTCATCACTTGTTGTACCAATTGGTTTTTCTATTTGGACTAGTCATACTTTCGTTAACTTGATGGAAGAAGGTCCAAGGGATGTTCCCACTACTTTAAGAAATGCTTGAGTAAGTTTTTCCTCACCTTATCCTGTTTTGTGACCTCATGCTTAAGTATATTTAAAGTGTGAAAATCAAGGGTCTACCTTAAAAAATTGTCTTCTTGGTAACCTTCGTAGCAATAAGGCTAAGTTAGCCTTTGTTGCTTAAATGATTGAAGTTGTTATCTAATGGTTCATGGATTTTAAGGGCCTCAATTTTTCATATTTTATAAAATTCTATTTCATCAATTTATTCCATGGTCGTAGGAAAATCAAATGTGGTGAAAGCTCTTGTTGGTCAAAGTATTCATTGATGTCAATATGAGCATTGTTGAAGATGAAAACCTTAGTGCATTCCTTAATTATCTAAGTGCATTTATGACAAACCCTAGTTTTTGGAATGTGAAGATTCCCTAGCCTCATGCAAGAAGTCCTCACTATGTGATGCCCTAAAATAGGTTGACAGTAATGCCATAATCCTAGCCTAACAAGACCTAAAGTCATAAATCTAAGGACTGTCTTAAAAACATTAGGATTGTCACAAAAGAAAATATTTTTTTTTGGCATTTAGAGACATCATTTTGAAAATTTATTTACATCAGATGATAGAGGGATTCAAGCCCTTTCCAACAAGTGTTCATATTCCTTCTAACTCTTTTCCAATTGAGAGATATTAATTTTTTAATTATGACGTAAAAAATGGCAAAATCTGCCAAACTGACTTGTGTAAGCTCACTAAGTCATAGACCTATCCCTCCAAGGGACATGTCCCTTCATGTTTAAGTAAAATCACTATAAATACCCCAATGCCTCCTTCATTGTAGGTCACAAATTCGGTCAAAGTTCAGAACATTCAGTGAAGATAAGAAGAAGTAAAGAAAAGAGAAAAAAAAGGACGAAATCTAAAGACACTTTATGATTGGTTTTCTGAATTTATCTCTACTACAGAACTGTAAAATACACTTTAAAACACTCAACCTGTGCATCAGAATTATGGATATCTGCACATTAAATCTGTGATATTCATCCTTCACTTCAAATCTGTAACAAGCAAATTTTGAAAATTGAGGAGGCACCTTTTTTAGTCCTGCAGTGGAATATTTTTTATGGTCTAAGGTGGTTCATTTTGTCATTGTGGAGAAGTCGTTTTTTGCATATATATGGAGGATAAAACCATATATGTGACCATTCACACCTAAGTCTTTTTGTGGACTTGTGGTGACTTTGCATACCTACAACAAGGAAGAACTCACAATCTAAAGTAGTACTTGACAAATTTGGACTTGTTGTGAGACTTTGTTGCAGACCCTTATTAAAGACATAGTATTGGATCAGTAAAGCGCTTTTGTAGACTAGGGACTATATTGAGATCATTTCATAGTGAATTTTTTTTTTGTAGATCTTGTTAAAGGAGAGTATTAAGATTATGTATCTTACATATCTTGGAATTGGTTTTAGAGTGAAGTGTTTCTTGTGGACCTTGGTAGGAGGGAATATTTTACAGCGAAACATGCCTTGGATTTAATTAAGGCATGCTTCAATAGGTTGCAAAGATATACTTGTAAAACTATTTGAAATTATAACCTTTTTGGAGAAAATTAAAAACATATTTTGAGCAGTCTAGAAGCATTTGTCAAAGACTTCTTGTAGCAACAATATTGAAGGAATCATATGAGCGATATGTAGAAGACCTATTCTGCAGATTTGAGAGCAGTATTTGAAGCATATTGAATGAAGATCTTGAAAGTGCCCTGGAGTATCCTATTAAAGACACATCTTGGGGCACACTTCTTGAAAATTTGATATATATCTTGAAGTGGATTTGGATCTCTCTTGAGGATACTCTTGAGCATATCTTTAAGAGAAATCTAGATGCCCATATTACCTTGAAAGGTATCTTGAGGCAAGCATTGTTAAAGGCATTTTGAATATTCTTGCAGAAGTTTATCATGTAGGCATTCTTGGAGACCTTGATGCATGATTGAAACCCATCATGGAGTGCAATTGAAGGAACATGTTTTGGGTATCATGAAGAGCTTTTTAGATTCCTTTAGTGAGTAATAAATTTGTCATTGATGGGCTAAGCGAGGGCATAGTTGAAAGCGAACTTGAAGATAATGTAAGGGCTTGTTGCAGAAGGCATTGATGAAGCCTTGAAGAAACATTTAACTTATCTAGAAGAATTGAAACATAGGGTTGGAGACCTAGAGGACAGGAGTCCTCAAGAAGATAAGGTTGGAGCCCATGTCAGTGGAGAGGGTTGGAGCCTCTATGTCCAAGTTGGTGCTTGGAAAAGTACAGGTTGGAGCCTAGTGGATTGGAGATTGGTGTCTTCATGTAGGGTTGGAGCCCTAAACATTATTGCATTTGATTTATTGTAAAACGAGGATTCGAGTCCTTGATATTTCTCATTAATAAAATTATTATTCTGTATTTTTCATTTTGTGTTCTGTTTATAAGTGATCTAAAATTGGTAAAGTAACAATTCTAAAAGAAATATTGATTCTCCCCCTCTCAATATTTCCAACAACTCTAATGGTGAGGGGGTACATCAAGATTCAAAAACATGTCTTCTTGTGGTCATCCAATTTTCTATTGCTTGCAAACTTAGTTGATTAACATGCTACCTCTAGTTGACGGAAAAAAATGCCCCACATCAACTTTGTAGGTGTAATGTCTCATAATTTATAAAGTGTTAATGACAAACTTAGTTGAGAGTTATAATACATCCCATTTATATTTAGCATTCAAACCTTTAAGATAACATTTTCAATTACTTTAAACATAATTGAAAACTCGATAAAATTTTATAAAGTAAAAACTCTTTACAAGTCAAAATCTTTAAATCAAATCAACATGAAAAACTTATATCCTAAATTAAATATTAATTGTGCATTTAACGTATTATAATTATTAAATTTTTTTAATCTTTAATTTACTTAATTTAATTTTAATTTTTTAATTAGCTATCAATACAAAGACACCATTTCTACTTAATTGTTTATAAATTTTCCAAACCAAATCACCTTTAATATACACTTACATTGAATTGTTTATGAATTTTCCAAACCAAATCATCTTTAGAATGAACATTATTTGCGTTGAATTATTCCTTAGGCAAAGCTATAAAGGATCTCATATCCATGGGAATGGACAATAACCATGGAACACACAAACCTAGGGTCTTTTTGGGAGGTGATGCTTATATTCTTTAAATCTTAATTTGAAAAAAAAGAAGGCAGCAGCATCAAGGTTATTTTATAGTTTTCTTTTTAATTATATTTTTATTATAAAGTTAAACAAATTGACATGAGAAAGAAAATATAGTCTCCTAAGTTCGACCAAGAAAAACTGCAAAGTTGTTTTTTTATTAAAATATTAAACAAAATGAAAATGACATGGAAAAGCAAAAATATTCTCTTTTCCACTTCTTGTTTGAGATGCTAAAGAAAAATATTATCATTTTGATTTGTGAGGTTCTAGCAGTAATGTTCCTCACACTTACGTAGAGAGCAAGGAAATTAATTTAATAAAGTCAAAGAAATTGACACGAGAAAGCAAAAATTTCTTTTTTGGGAATGCTTGCAAAGAATATCTGAATGTAAAGAATGTCCCGATAAGTTAAAACTTAATACGAGGACAACTTTTGATAATGCCCGCCTGTCGTGATATAAAGAAATTTGGTCAGTGAGCCAATAATAGCTCCCTAGTAATTGCAAGCATGAAAAAGGTGAAAGTGATGTTTTCATTTGGAGTGATTCTTTAGTTGTTTCTTAATGTGATGTAATATAGTGTGTGTTTTTTTTTATTTTTTTTAAAATAATTATTATTGAAATTCAGTGATGTAATTGTTTGTGAAATTATAATTTTGTTAAATGTATAGTTGAATTTAATGCTTTGAAAAAACTTAAATTTATTTGGATGGTCCAATTTTAATTATTGATATTTATAATTTTTAATAAAATTTATTGGGAAACTTAATTATAAAAAGTTTAAGAAATTGAATGTTTGGAATACTTGTAATTATATTTATGATTTATATTTGAGATTCATGTCAAAACTAATATCGAGTGTAGATATTTCTAGAAGTATCACATTCATATTTTATACTTAAAAAAATATTAAATAAAGACAAAAAGTAAAATATATATCTTAATAATAAAGAGGAATAATTGCTATCCTCCCCACTTATGTTATTGCATTCATATAATATTCATGAAAAATAAAATTAAATAAAGACTAAAAGGGTGTTTATATTTGTGCTTCATATTTGAAGTTCACAAGAGAAATAATATTGATTGTAGAGATTTTGAAAGTACCGAATTCAAATTTTATTCCAAAAAAAGCTTTAAATAAAGACTAAGGAATAATTGTTATCTTCCTCACCCATGTTATGACATCCATATTTTATTCCTGAAAAAAAATTAAATGAAGACTAAAAGTAAGATATATGAGATCCATACTTTATTCTTGAATGCAAAAAAAAGAAAGAAAAATAAAAGAAAGAAGACTAAAATCCTTGTCACACATGTTATGCCATCCAAATTTTATTCCTCAAAAAACATTAAATAAAGACTAAAAGTATGATATATGAAATCCGTATTTTATTCCCGAAAAAAACATTAAATAAAGACTTAAAGTAAATTATATATTTGGGTGGTTGGGAGGAATGATTGTTATTCTCTCCACCCAAGTTCACTTAGTGCAAGCCAATTAACATGATGAGCTTTGTTGTAATGGCTCCAAGCCTATTTTTGACTATGAGCAGTTCCTTGAGGAAATTTCTTTATATTCCATATGAGGAATATAGATGTTTTGGTTTTCAAAAGATTAATAAATTCTTTGTGGAGTCAAGGCTTGAGAAATGCAGAAGAGTCAGGGCTTGAGGAAGGTTTCCATGAAGCATTATAGGGGGATTTCTAAATGCTTTTTCAAGCAGTCATATACGCCTTATAGAAAGAGAGGAAGAATTGGTTTACACCTCTCCTTTTAGTGTCTAAAACCCCCAGATAGGTTATATCTCACTAAATGTTGACAAAGTTCTTATAGACCCAAAATCATGGTGAAAAGAAGTCAAGAAGTCTAAATTCCCACTAAAGGCAAAAATTTTAATGTGGTGTCTGATGGAGAAGAAGGTCCTAACCAAGGACATCCTACAAAAAATATTTGTGCATGGATTGGGATGCCCACTCTCAAAGAAAATGAAGAAACAACCTTCCATTTATTTCTCGAATGTCTCTTTTTCCAACAGATTTGGACCATTTGTACAAATGCCAAGGATCAAATAGGTCTGTGGGAAGGAGAGACCGTGGAGGATGCTTGGAGGGCATGGAATACTAATGCTACCTTTTAAGCCTTCAAGGCTCTTCCTTTGATTATATGTTGGGGTGTGGATAGCGAGAAAGTGAACCATTGACATATATGTCTATATTTATATAATAATACTTAAATAAAAATACATACAATAAAAATTATGAAATTTTAATAAATAATTAATGAATAAAAAAATAAACTAAAAATAATGAACTATAATAAAAGTAATATAAAAATACAATATAATCTTAAACGTAGAGAAATTTTAAAACTATATATATATATATCAAACGGTATAAATACAAAATTTATATACCAACATTTAAATTGTTAATTCGGGTTGTGTAAGCTTAGAGGCATAGCACAAGAAATGCCAGAAGAAGACCTCAGGGATCTGTGAAATAGAAATCAAGCTCTTGCAAATAATTCAAAGGCATCATTTAGAAAACAAGACTTTTCAAAGGAAGGAAAACACAATGTGGACCTACTTTTGGCTCCTCTTCTGGGTTGGGTGACTCCTGCAGAAAGTCTACCTCAATTGTCTAGGGGACAAGGGAATGTATATTCCACTCAAACTATCAAATCATTCAGGAAATAAAGAATTTTGTTAAACACCATGTTAAACACACACATGGTGTATGAGAAAGATAAACACACACACAAGAAACTCAACACACAATGAAGGATAAGCGTGCAACTCTCTTATTTTTCCATTATACATGATGTACATTTATAGTACAATGGTGTGACTCTTGGTTTCACATTCCAAGGTCACTTGGACTCCATTGTGACTTTTCGCATTCCACACCTACCCATGGAGGATTAGGTGTTCCAACATTCCCCCCCTTAATCTGAAGGGGTATGTGTGAATCCAAGAAGAGAGTTGTAATACAAATCTGCAAAGTATACATGGCAGCACTTGGGCTGAATCAACTCTCTGAAATGTTGGCAAAAAGAGGTGGTTTAAGGATGACCACCAACATTGGAACGCAATACTTGTTGCAGTTCTCGGAACTCTTCCAAAACTGGCAAGAAGCTGAAAGCTTCTGCTAGAGGAATTGTCCCTCATAAAAAAGGGAGACCTTCAACCTAAAATAAGGGAGGTCTACAACCTGTGATGGTTTAAGGATTACCAACAACACTGGAATGCTTGAAGCATTTCCTGGAACTCAACCAAAGCTGGCAAGAAGCTGAAGGCTTCTGCTAGAGGAAGTGTTCCTCATATATGAAAGGGAGACCTTCAACCTAAAAGAAGGGAGGTCTACAACCTGTGATGGTTTAAGGCCGTCCACCAACCAAAGATGATGGTTTAAGGTTGTCTACCAACCAAAGGCATGCTCATGGGCATCCGTGTCTCTGGCTACATCTCTGAATCTGGAATGACAAATTGTGGCCCAAGCTCGCTTGAACTGCTGTGTCTTTGGCTACAGCTCTAAACATGGAATGAGAGATTGTGGCTCAGGCTCACTTGATCTAACGTCGAAGCTTGTATATGACCACCATTTCCCCCCCTGTAAGGGACAAGGTGAGATGATGGAGAAAAATCAACTGCAAGTTTGCTCAATATTCGAGAACAAGTTCTGACATGCGACTTAAACATCTTCTTGGCTGTTGATGCCCATTGCCAAGAAGTGATCCATCCAAGATGAATCTTTGTTCTTGCAGGATGCTTGTTTCTGAAGCATCTGTGTGAAGAATGGGTGTGCCGATCACAGTTCTTGCATGGGTGAAGATCAAAACAGTGATCTTTCATATGGCCAACTCGATCACAATATTGGCATTTTACAATCTGTTGTTGTTGTGGAAGTGGAGCAGGACCTAGAACAACTGTAGGTGAACTGTCATACAAGAATCCGTCACTCTGAAATATGATGGGATTGGTGTAGTTTGGAATATGAAAGGACACATCCTTGTCATATCCAAGACCCGTTTGGTGCTTGTTGTCGACAAGCTCTTCCCAAGGTCTGATGATGGGCTTGAGAAGTGCAGGTTGAACTGCTGCATCTGCATGTAAATATGCTCTTGTGTAAAGAAATGAATGTGAATCAACTGCAACTTTACTGACTTGCTGCTGATGGGAGTCCTTCTCAATCTTCTGAACAGAAACAGGTTCAGAATGGTGACTCTTTTGCTGAAGTTCATCTTGCTGAAGCTGAGATTCCAACTGCAAAAACTCAATCTTTTCTTGTGCATGTAGCAAACAACTTTGAATATTACAAAGAGAATTCTTGCTCATTTTTACCATATCATCAACATTGGAATGAATGAGGTTATTCAAAAACTCTAATGCCTCATTGATTTTAGCCATTTTTCAACAACTTAGGCTCAAAAATAAAGGGTTTCGGCTTCAACTGAAAATGCACCCATTTACAATGTGATTCAACTTCCTTTCAAAAATTACAAATGACTCTAAAGAATTTCCAACTATGGAAATCTCAAAGTACAAAATCTGCTCCTCAAATCATGGAGGACCTCAAGGTATAGACTTGGATGTCTAACCGGCAAGCAACAACGACTTACATTAACAACTCAAATTTACTGATTGCAACTATGAAGAAGCAATATCCACTCACAATACAATGTCAATGCAATACAATATTTCTGCAAAAATGTGCAACAAAAACACTTGTGCAAAAAGCCTTTAAGGCAGCTCAATTTTTCCTTGAAAGAGTTGTTTTAAAAATGATGGCAAACTTGTCTTCACATGTAAATTTCTTCAGAAAATCACCCTCTTATATATGCCACAAATCATAAAATGTAAACTGCACTTTTCTCTATGTATTCAATGCATCTGTTTCATATGCCATTTCCATTTTCATGCTGTTCATTTCCTCTTACTCTCTCTGTGCTGTTTACTTCCTTTCTTCCTCTTTCTCTGCTGTTTTTCTTTTTTTCTTTTTTTCTTTTTTTATTTTTTAATTATTTGGAATTAATTAAAAAATTTGGAAGGGGGGATTGTAATAAACAATTTAAAATGGGAAGGAAATTTATGGGTGGGGTATTAACTGTAAATGGGAGGGAATTTTATTAACAAAAGGAATTAATTAAAAGAGGGATTAATCAAAATGGGGAGGGAAATTTATTTAGGGAGAGAGGTTTGAGAGTTGCAAGGGGTGGGTAATGAGGTAGTGAGGGCATAGAGGAGGGCCAAGAGGCCTGGTGCCTGAAAAAATTATTTATTTATTTATTTTTTTAATTTTATTTTTTTAAAACAACAGAGTAGAACAGGAAATCGACTTTAAGAAACAACAGAATTTTAAAGCAGTAAAACAACAGCAGAGTGCAGAAATTGCCAATAAAACCCAGAAATTTTTCCAGTAGCCTAGCAGCAGAGAATTGGACTTTAAAAATGCAGAATTTTTCAGAAAATTTTAGCAGTAAAAACCCATAAAATTCTTCAGAAACCCACTTTAAACACTTTTTTCCAGCAGCTCTTCAATGCATAAATTAAAAGCAGAAATTGCAGAATGATGTGCAGTGAGAAAACCTGCAGAATGCACAGTGCTGCTCTTCTTCAAAACGAATGTTGCTCTTCTTCAAAACACTTTTTTGAATGCGGAAAAATGTATGCTGCAGAAACTCTCTAAATGTTGCAAAAATGCCAAGAATTTTGCAGATATGCACAGGCCATAAAAACAAATGGCTCACTCAAGGTTGAGCTGGTTATGGACGTATCAGCTCTGATACCATGTTAAACACCATGTTAAACACACACATGGTGTATGAGAAAGATAAACACACACACAAGAAACTCAACACACAATGAAGGATAAGCGTGCAGCTCTCTTATTTTTCCATTATACATGATGTACATTTATAGTACAATGGTGTGACTCTTGGTTTCACATTCCAAGGTCACTTGGACTCCATTGTGACTTTTCGCATTCCACACCTACCCATGGAGGATTAGGTGTTCCAATAAATGCAAAACCTCTTAAAGGATTACTTGCTATATTGCAAAGAAGGAAAGCATGAAATAAAACTGAGAATTATAAGACAAACTCATTCCCAACTGATTCAAATCTTATCCTAATCTGAGAAAATAATTAAATGCTTTCTTTCCTAATGTGGAGGTACTGCTACTTAGAAGGAATCTAAATTATATATATATATAGTTTCTTTGAAAATAATGCATTATTCAATCAGGAGTTTATGACGAGAGGTATTCTCAAAGAGTTTTGCTGGACAATTTGCTATACGAATCTCCTTATGCTAATCCCGGGATTTAAGTTATAAGAATGAATCTTGTTCTCTTAAGACTCCAGGACCAGTTTCACATAATAATTAAAAGTGTTAATGAGTGCTCAAATAGTATAGTTAATAAATCAAATCAGAACTATGGATGATCATACCCCTACTTCGTGATGAGAAACTTGTTGTCTTTATCTTTAAATTCTTGTAAACTGAAAGTAGATATCGTTATGTGACAAATAAAATAAGAGTAAACAATAGACTGAGATTTTAGTATAAATAATAAATGCAATAATAAGAAACTCATTAACTATACTCTTTTTTCTCTTTATTAATTTACATATAGAATCTCAATATGTTGAACAACAATGAATTCCAAGAAAGTAACCATACCATCAAACTCATCAATTAAACTTGATCAATTATAACATAAAATCATAAAGGAGAATAATGAAATAAGATTAGAAATTTCTACCAAATTACAATCTCACACTTATGCATTGATCAAATAAAAAATCAGAAAAATCCTAAGAGGTATGGGGAAACAGACTGGATAGTGGGCCCAAACCACCCAGCTCATTGCCCTTGTAAAGATTAAATCACTATCCCAGAAGATTCAAAAGAACATAAACATGAATCGAATGCCAATTTATATTAATTATGAAGTCTTGTTACATAAACATCAAATAATGCAGAGCTTGGCTCCAGTGGTCCGCCCCCAGGGATCATCCCAATGGGCACACGGTCTCTTCCCTTCCTTGCTTAACGCAATTCGTCCCCTGTCTATCAAAATAAACTATCAAAGTTGAATCCTCTATCTCCTCTACAATACAAAGTTTCCCTATTTTATAACAGTAATGCCTCTTAATTATCTAGATTGAAGGTTGGGAACCACATACAATTTTAGGGTTTATAACTAATTCCTGTACAACAATAAGAAATGTGATTATTTATTGGATTCGTATTGATTCAGAGTTCCATAAAATCACAATGACTGGTGCCAAGTAGCAAAATAATTTCCATAATGTCCATGGGAATAACACATTGTTAACAACCTCTGTGACTTCTAGAAATGGTTTGACTGCATACTTTGACATTAGCTCTACGCATTGCTTTGAAGACCTGGTTGTGATTAAGGGAACACATCACCATCTTGGAACTTTTCTCTTCGAAACCCATATGCTCATTTTCCATCATGACAACTGGAAGTATGATAATCATGGAGACAAGAGCAGGATTTGTACTATGTGAACAAGAACTAAACTGTTGGAACAAGAACTGAACTGCTGGAATAGGATCTGTACACCTACCATAAAGATAATTTATTATTTAAGGGGTAGCACTGGCTTTTCTCTGTATGAATTAGTGTATGGAAAACAAGTTTTGTTGTCCATTGAATTTCATATTAGAAATTTCAAGATGGTAGCATATTTGGGTATATACCTTGATGAAGCATAACAACAAAGAATCTTGTAGCTCAATGAGCTATATGAGATTAGACATGATGCCTTTTAGCATATTGGCTTGATCCAACAACAAAGGGCTAAATGGTACGACAGATACATAAAAAATAAGCAATTAAAAGAGGGATACTGGGCATTGTTGTATGATACAAAATTTAATAACTTTAAAGGGAAATTCAACACACATTGGCTAGGCCCCTATGAGATCGAGAAGGATTTTGACAATGGATCTGTTTGGATCAAAAATATTGATGATGGGAATGTTACCTTCTTGATGAATGGGCATAGACTCAAGCTATATCAAAGACCCCAATCAAAGGAGGAATTTGTGGAAGAAACTGTGAAGAATAAAGAGTTGGAGATGGTAAGGGAAGGGATTATCCCTTCCACAATCTCTTCTTGAATTTCCTGCAGATACAATGAAATTACTCTATTCTACCTCGTGCTCAGTAAAACATGAGAGGAATGTATATTGGGTATAGGTTTATTCCTTTTTCTGGGTCCAATGGACTAATTACGGAAAATGAGCCCCCCTGGAGTTCTATTTTTCAGTATTCCAGACTCCCTAAAATTGAAATCTGGCGAGCATGGACTGCTACTGGGCTCGTTAAAAACACATGCCAGTAGATCCTTTGGGATCCTCTCAATAATTTTTTTTTTTCAGTTAATCTATGGATTGCTCGTGTTGGATTGATGTGGGATTTCTTAAGGCCCTCCTTCCAACAATCTTGGCCCATCGACATTAGCAATTTATCTGGGTGCAGGATGAGAGCCTTGTGATGACTTGAAGCCTCTATCCCCTAATGACAGGCTATCTCACTAGCAACAATGGAGAAACATTATGTCTCCTTTAATAATGGATCCTACAAGGGGTTCGACAACAACTCATAAATTCAAACCTGATAGGATGCATCATGATACCTTGGTCCTCACTCTCATTAATGGTGATGGGCCTCGCATTGGTTAATAGTTGACCTCAACGGCTGGTAATCCAATGAGATCATTGCACATTCGACATCAACACCTTCATTAATGTGCAATGGACTATACATAAACGGTGGAGAGAAAGGTTTCCTGCAGAAGGTTCACCAGTTATTTCAATTCCTGCAGAAGGTTTGACAGATACAGTTTCAATTCCTACAGAAGGTTCGACATACACGGTTTGATTTCCTGTAAAAGGTTTGACAGACACAATTTCAATTCCTGCAGAATGTTCAACAGTCAAATTTTAATTCCTACAGAACATTTGATAGGCACAGTTCCATTTCTTGCAGAAACGCCTTGGTTTCCTGAAAGACAAAAAGTATAGACAAAACATTATTTTAAATCATTTGATATAGTACTCACAGTCATTATTGATCGAAGTCATGAGTTATGTGATGAAGTGTTTGATGTAATGTTAGTAAGTTATCATTGCAAGGACAAACAACGTCATCAAGGACTGGACCATTGGAGGTAAGCTTGGTAAGGTACCCTAGTGATAAGATGCTTGAGGTAAGGTATAATGATGTTTTAATCTTTAAAAAAATTGCATGACTTAGGCTATGGTAACTGTTATCACTCTAGTAAATTTTCTATCAGAAATATTTAAAACTTTGTAACTTACTAGAGATATCTAAGAACCACTTTTAGAATTCAGGATCTAGCCTTCCTGAGTTCCGGAGAGGGATCTATCCATATAATTTAGCTTTGTTTAGATAACAGATATTAGGCTAGCTATGATTGTGCAGTTGGGTTTGATTTTTTGAAAAGGTTGGTGGGAATAAAGGACTACAAGGGAAACCATAGAAATATCTACCTAACCATTGGGCAATGGAGTCAAATTATAGCAAACAAGGCTAGAAAACCTAGGCCAAAAGATGCAAATATGCTAAGGGCAAGATAGATGACCTTCCAAGGGTTTTAAAAGGATATTTTGATGAAGTGGGTGAAGTCCAGACTAAGGGAAATTAAGAATCCTTAGATCACAGATAAGAAGATTGAAGGAGGGGATCAAACTGGGAACTAGAGCAATTAAGAATTCTATGGTCTGGTTATCAAGCAGAAAACATTAAAATGTCAACTAGTTTAAAACATGGAGCTTATTATCACTAATCCTGTTTAATTTCTCCTTAGTTCATCATTACAGAATAGAAACACAATATATGAATGAATGTAAAGATTTTTAAAGGAAAACACTGAAAACAGGGAAAAGACGAGACTTATCTTGTCACCACGAGAATCCTTAGCTATGATGTCTATTCGCTTCAGTTTCCAGCCTGCTGCTTCAACTTAACTCACATAAAATCCCATTGTTTCAACAAAAATTCTATAGTAATCTTGATTATTTTATTCCACACAAAATACTTCCAAGAGTGAAGTATTTATACAAATTCTAAACTAAAATATCTTGAAAAAATATCAAGATTAGTTCAAAAATCTCTCCAACTGTTTTTCTGAAAGCAAGTAAAACTATCTAATTCTACACTTATTTCATCCATGAATCCAAATTACACTTTTGGATTCACTTTATTTCTCTACCTAACTACTGAATTGTCATGATTAAACTGTATGACAACTCATTATTCTCTATCTATAACATGGAAAATTGAAAAATGACAAGTTAAAATTAAACTGTTTAACTCATCATGGACTATGGAATTTATTGACACTCTGCCACAGTCAAAAAGTAAAAAGTAGTGGCATGTATGCTTGCACACTTTCATATTTTATTCATTTTTTCTTTTGGGGTATTTTATTTTTTCTAAGTCCTTTGATTATTCTTTTAGGACTTTTTACCCTCTTTTTGATTTTTTTACAAAATATGTGAATACAACTTGCAGAAGGCAAAGTATGTACAAATTTACAAAATTTCCAATAGTCAAGTCAAAATTATGACCCCTATATTATAGGTTGCTAACATCGGCTTCACTTGGGGATGGCTTTTCCTGGTGAAATGCCAATAACTCTGAGATTAGTAGCCTTATCTATTGACCTTGGTAAATCTGTAAATGTCTTCTATGTTATGCAACAATCATATTAATGATATGTTATACTGCAAAGCTTAGGGCTTTCTCTTCGGGCTTCAATTTTGTAGATAATATATCCAATCCAATCTTACACTCTGACTATGAATATTTACAATGATAAATTAAATGGGTCTAATTGTTAAGTGACTTGCAGGGAATAGTAATGTTTCAACATTCTTCCATTTACTGGTCCTTTTTGAAGCTCTGTACCATCCAAATTCTTGATAAAAAAGGAATTGTTTCCTCTGTAACCATATATAACATAGGGTCCCTACCACAGAAAGTCAAACTTCCCATGTTTACCTTTATCCTCTCTTCTTGCATCCCATCTTAAAACTTGATCTCCTATGAAAAACTCATATTCCTTAACTCTTTTGTCAAAAATCTTTTTGATCTTGTCTTGTAAAACTTGTGACTTTTGATAAACTTCATCTCTAGTTTTTTGAAGGTGTATGGTATCATTGATTCTTCTTTTAATGTCATTAGTTTCTACCTGTGATTCCTGGATGATCTTCATGACTGGGACACGCAAGGAAGAAGGAAAAACTGCATCTGTACCATAAACAATTTGATATGGTGAAGTTGCTATGGACTTTTTTGTAGTAAGCCTGTTAGCCCAAAGGGCATATATGAGCTTCTTGTTCCATGTCTTTTTATTATCTTGGAGTAATTTTTTGATGATGTTGACTAAACTTTTATTAGAGGATTCGGCCAGACCATTACCTTGGGGGTAGTATGCCATGGAATGACCTAAGGTAATATGGTATTTATGGTAGAAAGCAATCATCTTTTTAGATTTGAAAGCAGCAGCATTGTTTGTGATAATTTTGTGAGGGCATCCAAATCTAGATAAAATGTTACTTTCTATGAATGAGATGATAACTGAGTCTGTTGCTTGCCTAGTGGGAATTGCTTCTATCCACTTAGTAAAGTAATCAGTGGTAGTTAGAATCCGTTTGTGTTGACCTGAGGATGGAGGATGAATTTCACCTATGAAGTCTAAACCCCATATCTGAAATGGTTTTTCTGTGGATATTCGTTTCAGAGGTAATGGAAAAAGTTTCTTTTTACCTTAAAAAATCTGACACTTATGACAAGAGGTAACAAATTTTTTAACATTTGAAAATAAGGATGGCCAATAAAAACCAACTCTGAGTATTTTATCAGCTGTGCTCTTTCAGTATAGATGTCCACCATAGTCACCTACATGAAACTCTTCAAGGATTTTGTCAGCTTCAGATTTCAATAAACAATTAAGTAAAATTCCAGTATTTTCTCTCCAATACAGTGTATTATTTAAGATACATAATTTCATTTCTTTTTGTTTGATAAATCTTGCCTTGGTTTTGGTAAGTCCAGGAGGAGCTTGTAAGTTTGTAAGTACAAATATTATGTCAAAGTACCATGGTGAGTCTTGATAGGCTTCACTAATCGATGGAGTCACCATCTTCTCATGTTCATCTACTTGTGCAATGAAATTAATGTCTGCGGCATTGAAATTAGATTCAACCATAAGTCTGGCTAAACCTTGTCCCTTGATGAGTTTAGTTGGTTTAATTTCCAGATCATATTCAAGGATTGTGGCTATCCACTTTCCTCTTCTGCTATCTGGTCCATCTTGAGTCAAAATGTCTTATAACTATTGCATTGGGGACATATGCAATTATATGTGAATGAAGTATGTACACTCTGAAATCTTTTATAGCTTTAACCAGAGCCAAAGCTTGTTTTTCTATTATGTTGTATTTCATTGGTGCATCTCTAAGAGCTTTACTGAAAAATGCAATGGGCTGTTCAAAGCCTTGATCATTCTTCTGCAGAAGAACTGCAGCTATGGTGTGTTCGGATGCAAAGGAAAAGATTATAAAATCTTTTGTGTAATCTGGATTGATAAGGACTGGTGCTTTAGTTAAGGCCTGTTTGATAGAGTCAAAATATTGTTTGGCCTTTATTGTCCATTTAATTGAGGAGTCATTTTTAAGCATGTTATTAAGATCTTTTATGATCTCAGCCAAATTTGATATGAATCTTCTTAGAAAATTGATCTTTCCCAAGAATGCTTGGAGTTCTTTAATGTTCCTAGGTGGTTGAATGTTTAGGATTGCTTCGATTCTTGCAGGGTCAATTCTAATGCCTTCTTTTGAAATGATATGACCTAGCAATTTGCCTTCTTCTAGCCCAAAAATAGAC
The DNA here is from genome assembly GCA_034641835.2 of Pinus albicaulis. Taxonomy (NCBI): domain Eukaryota; kingdom Viridiplantae; phylum Streptophyta; class Pinopsida; order Pinales; family Pinaceae; genus Pinus; species Pinus albicaulis. The sequence continues at coordinate 1,670,555,330 of CM076579.1, read as the reverse complement.
TTTTTCGGATTAAGAGATATACCATATTTTCTGCATTTCATGAAAAATTGTCTCAGATGATCCAAGTGATCATTATTTGTTTTAGAAAACACAGTAATATCATCTAAATAAATGACTAAAAACTCATGGATTTCCTTGGCAAAGGAAATATCCATGGCTCTTTGAAACGTAGCCCCTGCATTTTTTAACCCAAAATGAATTTTCATATACATAAAAGTGCCCCATGGAGTAGTAAACGCAGTTTTGGTTTGGTCATCTTTGTGAACTAGAATCTTATTGTAACCAGAGAAACCATCTAATAAAGAGATTATGGAAGAACCTGCTTCCCTCTGTAAAATATGGTCCATTTTTGGCAAGGGGTAGTTATCCTTCAAGGACGCTTTATTAAGATTCCTAAAGTCTATGCATAATCTGATTTCTCTTGAATTTTTTCTTGTTGGTACTATATTAGATACCCAGTTAGAAAATCTGACTGGTGCAATTATCTTTTCATCAAACATTGTTTTGATTTCTTTTTCAACTAATGGCAACAAAACCGGATTAATCCTTTTGAGTTTCTGTTGAAAAGGTTTTTGATTTTATTTTAAAGGAATTTTATGTTGAATAATGTCTGTGTTATAGGTTTTTAAGTCCTCATAGCTCCATGCAAAGACATCTTGAAATTCTTTTAAAAGTTCAATGTATTTATCCCTTTCATCTGATGGTAAGGATTTGGATAGCTTGATTATTTTTGGTTTAACATCTGTCCCTAGGTGATATTCTTCTATGTCATATTTAACTGGCTCCATTTTTGGCCTTATGGGCACATCATTAGAGTCAAATAAATCTTCTAGAGGAGTTAAACCTCTGGGTAGAATGTTATTCTTTAAATCAATCAAATCTATTTAATCTTCAATCAATTCCTCTATTTATATTTTTTCCATTTCATCAATGTCACTTTGAGTAAAAATAATAGGTTTTTCAAACTTATGTACATCTAAATTATCTAAATTATCTAAATCATCTATTTGAAAGAAATTTAAATCTACAGCATAAGGTGGATCTATATTACATTTGTTATCGATTTGACAGTTTTGAAATTCACGCTCATTATTCAAAAAATGATAAATTTTCTCATCCTCTGAAAATGTTTGCCAATATGTTACATTATCAGGAACAATATGCCTATATTTAATCTTAGCAGTGTATTTTTGCAATGGTGAAAAAGGAATTTTACAACTGCTAGAAAAAGTAGCTAAGAAATGGGCTTGTATGTTTTGATCTCGAGGGATGACAGCAAAATTACCTTCTAACAATTCTTCAAGCAGTTCCAATACTGTTTCTCTGTATCTTGCAAGTCTAGGGTTATGAACTGAATATTCCGCATTGATTTGTTTTATAACTAGTTCAGAATCACCTAAAACCATTATTCTTTTTCCTCCCTTTTTTCTTATAATTTGCAGGCCTAAGATTAAAGCTTTGTATTCAGCCATATTATTGGTGCATTTGAAGTTTAATCTAAAAGCATGCCCTTCAGAATGACCTGTTTCAACGTTTGTGATCCAAACACCAGCTCCAGCTCCAAATTTATTTAACAGATCTATCAAAATCTAGATGCCACAAAGCTTCATGAACAATATAATCATCCATGATTTTAAGTCTTTTATCAGTGAGTTCATTTGGATTTTCATCTTGATCAGAGTTACTAAGAATAAAAGAATCAAGATCAGTGCGGGTGGAATAAATTGGATAATTTGTAGGTCTCTCTGCACTATTGCTCATGTACTTCATCAAGGTTTCTTTATAACGCTTCTTAGGTTGCCCAAATACAGAGATAGTAGCATAACTCATATCCAGTTGTAGAGATCCCTGCAACTTTGCTCCCCATGAGCGAAAAAGAAGCATGCCATACTTTGGCGGGATGTCAGCTACTACAACGTCCATGATCATACTCTTACCAGGATACTGGACTAGGTTAACACACAGATATTTAATCAAACCAATACATTGTACTTTGGATGAATCAAATGAGAACAGGTCCTTATAAGGTTTGGTTATGTCTAGATTAAGAGTTTCCATTATAGCTTTAGGCACTAAATTGTGGGAAGCTCCAGTATCTAGCATAACGTTATGTAATATTTGGTCATGTATAGTAAGACTTAAATAAAATAGGGGTACTGACCCATCTGAATGCTTTCCATCAACATTGGGACCAAAAATTAGTTCAAGCCTATCTTCATTCATGTTAATTGTATCTTCATTCTCGTTGACATTCAACATATCAGAAATCATTGATCTATATAAATCATTTTTAGTTAGTTCTGTTAAGGGAATAGCTATTTTCAATTTGGATATTTCAGAATGCATATTAAATGTTGGCTGAGATCTAATGGTTTGAATCATTTATTCCTTGGGAACTGCTGTTTGTGAGGATTTTTCTTGAGTTTTTACTGTTTTTCCTTTGTTCTGCGCTCGTCTCTTATCTTCTATCTGAGTTTCTTCGTTCCTGCTATCTTTAGTCATTTTTTCAAGAATGATTTGAGGATTAACAGGAGTTTTTATCAGATTTATGATTCTCAATAAAAGGTTTAGGATCTGATATTTTAAAATCAGTAGGATTCTTTCTTGGCTCAATGATTGTTGTTGAATTGGTGGCTTTGGGAGAATTATCTTTGGAAACATCTTTGGAAGATTGTGCCACCTCGTCAGTAATATCTAGAATTTTTGGGCCTTGCTGCTTTTTAGGACTGGTTGGATTTGAACTCTGTTTGCTATCTCTGGAAAGGATTTGCAAGAATTTTGATTTAGAAGTATCAGACTTCTTTTTGTTTTGTTCTTGTTGCTTTGGAGCATTACTCTTTATAACAAGGTCAATGTTTTTCTTTCTCCTAAGGTTATATTGACTATGAATTTCATTTATTGCAAAATCATAACCTTGTTTATAATCATAGGAGTCTCAAGATTCTACTTTGAGCTGTTGAAGTTCAAAGAGTTCCTGGTCCTCCTAGGTGAGGAAAATAGTATTGTTCTCATCGATCCCCATAACAATGTTTATGTCTTCCTCCTCATCAACACTGTTTTGTGAAATTTCTGCAAAGTTTTCTTGAAATGGGGTTCTTATATTTTGATCAGGGGAAGGCTCCTTGCCTTTCCTGGGGTTGGTTTTTTTCTATAGTTGGGATTCCGGATCTGGGATTGATTGTCCCATTGTGGTTTCTTTTCAATTTGATCCAGTATGTCAACTACTTTTTCTAGTGCTTTAGTAATAAAATCAAATTTACTATCCAAGTGAGATGCTTCCTCTTTAATAGTAACCCTTCTTTCATTTCTCATTCTGGCCTTCTTTGCTAGTATGTTGACTTCTACACCTACATCATCTTTTTTCATTTTCTCTAAAGTATTTGCATCCCTTTCTCTAAGTTGGTAAGCCATGTCTACGTCAAAACAATTAGGGAATTTCACTAGTACAGAATATGGGGTAGGTTTAAGGTCTGCAGGAATGGCATTGTATACACTGTTATATCTTGTGCAGAAATCTTGGACTGTTTCATTTGGGGCTCTTTTGACAGCATCAAATTCAAATAATATTTGCATAGGGTTCTTATTTTTCTCCCATTTATTAAGGAAGGCTCTATGGAATGCAGCTAGGTCTGCTATGCTACCAGGTGCTAAAGATTTAAACCAAGTTTTCACCTCTCCAATTAAGCTCTGAGCAAATAGTCTCATTTGGACATCAGACTCATCTATCTCATAGACTTCCCAGAAATCACTCATTCTAGTAATGTGCTGCTGTGCAGTAATCTGTGAAATATGATCAAACAGTGGAATATCTTTTTGATAGTTCTGGGGCATGTCATGGAGATTTTGAGGTAAGACCAAGGGAGCATATCGGGCTGCCATGGCTTGAATTTTAGCTTGGCTGGGAGGTACAGTTGTGGTAGAAGGGATAATACTGGTTATTGCAATGGATGTTCTTGGAGAGCTTGGTAATGGGGATGAAATAGAAGTAGTATGGATAATGGTAGTTGTAATGGGTTGGGTGAATGATGGATATACTACTTTGGGCTGCAAAGGCAGCTCAGGGATGAATGGATCAGTTGATGAACTAGCAGTGGATTATGGATATGATGAGTATATGATTCGCTGGGGCAGAGGCAACTCAGGGCTTATGGGCTCTTGAGGTAAACTGATAGCAGAATCAGTAAATGATGTGGCAGCATACAGAGTTGAATCTGATGCTGGAAATACTGTTGTGTATAGTTCAAATACTGGGGGTTTAAACTTAGACAAAAATTTAGCTAACTTAACAAATTCTTCAATGTCTTTGATTTTCGTGACACTTACCCTTTTAACTAGACTCTCACTTTCAGTTTGATCTGATTTACTAGGAACAAAAATAATTTTATGCTTTTCAATTACGTAAGAAGCAAAAACTGGATCTAAAACGATTTCTTTTAAATCCGATTCAGATTTTGTTCTAAATAAAGATTTCTCAAAATTAATGTCAAAATCAATGTCTGATAAGCTAACCAATTCTTTTGGTTAAGAATCATCCCTTTTCAGAGTTATTTCAATTTCAGAACTATCACTTTGTTTTTTCTTCTTTTTTCCTATCTGGTCAGGATTATCTACTATATTTGGAGGATTAGGATGAGGGTTGGATCTAGTGTAGTAGACTTTATTGGGAGACAGAATGTTTATTGGGTAAAATACCCACAACCTTTAAACTCAATATTAAAGTAGAAAAGATATAATTAAAGATCTTCCTTCAAGACTAAACTTAAAACTGGAGAGTGGTTAGTTCCCCAGTATGGTCGCCAATATGTTATCACTCTAGTAAATTTTCTATCAAAAATATTTAAAACTTTGTAACTTACTAGAGGTAACCAAGAACCACTTTTAGAATTTAGGATCTAGCCTTCCTGAGTTCCAGAGAGGGATCTCCATATGATTTAGCTTTGTTTATGTAACAGATATTAGGCTAGCTATGATTGTGCAGTTGGGTTTGATTTTTTGAAAAGGTTGGTGGGAATAAAGGACTACAAGGGAAACCATAGAAAGATCTACCTAACCATTGGGCAATGGAGTCAAATTATAGCAAACAAGACTAGAAAACCTAGGCCAAAAGATGCAAATATGCTAAGGGCAAGATAGATGACCTTCCAAGGGTTTTAAAAGGATATTTTGATGAAGTGGGTGAAGTCTGGACTAAGGGAAATTAAGAATCCTTAGATCACAGATAAGAATATTGAAGGAGGGGATCAAACTGAGACCTAGAGCAATTAAGAATTCTATGGTCCGGTTATCAAGCAGAAAACATTAAAATGCCAACTAATTTAAAACAGGGAGCTTATTATCACTAATCCTGTTTAATTTCTCCTTAGTTGATCATTACATAATAGAAACACAATATATGAATGAATGTAAATATTTTTAAAGGAAAACACTGAAAACAGGAAAAAGACGAGACTTATCTTGTCACCACGAGAATCCTTAGCTATGATGTCTATTTGCTTCAGTTTCCAGCCTGTTGCTTCAAATTAACTCACATAAAATCAAAATGTTTCAAAAAAAAGTCTATATTAATCTTGATTATTTTATTCCACACAAAATACTTCCAAGAGTGAATTATTTATACAAATTCTAAACTAAAATATCTTGAAAAAATATCAAGATTAGTTCACAAATCTCTCCAACTGTTTTACATAAATAGAACTTAAGTAAAGGACACTCAAACTAATGTATCTATTTGGCACTATTTTTTATGGATAGGTGATGATAAAGGAGAGAATTCGAATTTGATCCAACTCTTAGTTGATGATGAGGCATCCAAGTCACTAACTGCTTCCTTTCTTTGTACATTCTGCTCCAACAATTCTGCAAACTTGGGGTCCAATGATATCTTTTTATTTATCAATCCATAATATATATGTAAAAAGTGAAAACTGTTATTGTGGATTAATATGTTGTTGAGATAAACCTCTTTCATTTACCTAAAATTCCTCTCCGGCTGTGCACAATAGGCTCTGCAAAAATATGTGTAAAACGGAGTTTTACAGAGTCTGAAAAATAGCCTGTAAAGATGTGTCTGTATCTCTGATTCTGAAATCATTGTGAAAAAAGTGAGATAGGTTTTTGTAGATGGGTTTCCTAGGAACAAAAATTTCCTTCAGTTTTGTATGATGTATTTCTGATTGGCCACAATCTTCTCTGCAAAATGATGACTTAACTGGAATTTTCTGCAAAAAGTACTTTCCAACATTGTTTAATATTTCCAAAACCATAATCGTTGTTAGAAACGTGAGAGAGGTTTTTGTAGATGGTCCTCTTAAGAACATAAACATAAACATTTCAAAATTCATCTTGGATTGAAAACAATAGTTTCTGCAAAAAAATGACTAAAACATGAAATTTTTGCAAAAATGTTCCTTCTTGTTGTGTTTTTCATGTTTTCATTTTTTTGTTCTTTTCACTGTTTTACTTTCACTTTAGACAGAATTCAATGTTGGTGAAATTATTTTCATTTATTTTTACCATTTTACTGCCTCTGTATTTACTTTTACTGTTTACGTTTGACTGCTTTGGAACTTCATTTTAACTTTTACTCTGACTTTTACCTGATACACTTTAACCACTGATACTCTTTAACTGTTATGCTTTTACTATCCTTGTAAATTCTCATTTCACTTTTACCATTCACTGTGCAAATTTCATCATTATAATCTCTTTCTGACTTTGTATACAAACTGTTTGTTGAATGAATATATTGAGTTAAAATCTGAGAATTTGGAGCAAACAATTTTGTCAACTAGTATTGAAACTGTTGGTCCAAATCCATATTCTGATAGTAACCTGCAAAAATCAAACAATTTGTTAATGAAATCCAGGTCTACAGGGAGGTGATTGTAGGCTTTTTGAAATACTTGTGGAATGAGATCAGTTTGTGAAGGTTTAACTCTATTTTTTAGGCATTTTTGGGAACTACTGCAAGATTAGATTGTTTGCAGGAGTTATTCACTTTAACAGAGATGAAACTGAGTAATGTAGGCAAAGGGTGGCTTTATTTTTGGAATCTTTTGCTCAATTAGGTTTTCTAAATTGGTTTTATTGAAAACAAGGAATATCAAGGTAATTCAAAGGTTTTAGTTGTTCAGATCCTTGATTTTAATCTCAAAAGTGTGAAAATTGAGGAAATCGGCTTTAAAAAGGTTCACAGTCGAAGACAGGGCTTTTTGGTCTGTAACAGTCTTTAATTTAGTTGTATTCAGTTGAAAAAAGTCGTGGAGATTCTCTGAGGATGAATTTCAAAGGAAATGGCTCTTAAAATGGCAACTGGCTCGAAAATGGCACTGTTAGGTTTGAAAATGGTGAAAAGGGCTCTGCACAGGCTCTCAGGGTGTAATAGCGCACAATGGTGAAAAATAGACGAAAACAGGCTCTGCAAAGGTTTCACAAGTTTAAAGCGCGAATAGGTGAAAAATTATGAAAACATTAGACTTTAACATATTAAACCATAATATAAACTATAGTTAAGTTACATTAAACAAAGGTTAAGCGGGAGTGGTTTTGGAATACCAGTGGTGGTATTTGTGTGGCTCAACGGTGGTAAGCAGTAATACGCTTTTCGAACGTAATGCAATAGAATCGTGACACGTCGACGCGGGGTGGTTTGGATAAACCACACATTTCGCGCGACTTTTACAAAACATCCATCGATTACTTTGTGAGCGCGAAAATGCGTTATCGCCGTCGGATCTGGCTTTGGGGAGAGAACGATCGAGATTAAAAGGGAAAGTGCAGGGAAAAGTCAATTATCGGGTTCAATATAGGCCGTAGATCTTGGGAGTAAAAGAAAATCTTACGGTTAAAAATAGCGTGATGGGGAGGAGTAAAAATGTATTGATCAGTCGCTTTGATTTTCATTCGTTGGATCAAAAGGGATTTGGGGATCGAAGGGTCTAGATTGAATCCCGATGGGAACAGGCCTTTTGATGGGATTTATATATAAAAGTGGCTTTTTCCAATGGAAAGGGTGATCGGGAAGGTTAATCAAGATTTTAACCAAGGTTAGGGGGTTGGGGAAGGGAAATATACAAGGGAATGGGTTTAGAAGTTTAGTTTAAATTAAACTTCGATATTTTTTTGTTTAAAACATATAGAACATATGTTTAAAGGTTTTTCATATCTTTTTTATTATATGGTTAATTAAATCGAGATGACTTAACTACCATAGGGGGCGAGATATTTATATATATAGAATACTTAGCCAAAGGGGTTATAAGGGGGGTTTTTATTTAAACATGTGGGAATAAATAACTTTGTCTTAAGTTATATTAAGTGGGTTTTTGGGTTTATTATATAAAAAGGAGTTATAAAATAGGAAAAGGTTATTTGTATAAGGAGTTAATATATAAGTTAAAGTTAATATGAAAATAGGACATGGTATACTCAAAACACATATTTATAACAAGTAAAGTGAGGTTTTAAAGATAATTTGCATTGATCTTATCACTTAACTTATGATGTAATGTTATTTTGAGGGCTTAATGTGTTTAAATGATGTAGGAAGTTAGCTAAATAGGAATTATAAATGTCTTTAAGTAAAAATGGAGTTTTACTTAGCATTATTCAAGGGAATGAGTGTATGAGTGGTTAATGATGTGATTAAGAGATTAATTTAGACATTTCACACTTTTAACTAATCAGTCATAGAGCCTTGGGTCTGGTCCCAACAAAAGTCAAGGAAATTCCTTCAGCCTTTCTGATTGATAGTTTAGAATGTTTCATGACTATGGGAAGGGGAAGTTAGTTATTATGAAGCCCATGATGAATGATATTTACATTGAGACTTTTCACCTTCTTCTACCTACCCATCTTACAATGCTAACATTTTTTTCTTCCTTTGTAGTAGGTGCATTTAAGCTAGCAACCTTCACATCATTTATTCTTTTTGAAAGTAAGTAAAACTATCTAATTCTACACTTATTTCATCCATGAATCCAGATTAAACTGTTGGATTCACTTTATTTCTCTACCTAACTACTGAATTGTCATGATTAAACTGTATGACAACTCATTATTCTCTATCTATAACAAGGAAAATTGAAAAATGACAAGTTAAGATTAAACTGTTTAACTCGTCATGGACTATGGCATTTATTGACACTCTGCCACAGTCAAAAAGTAAAAAGTAGTGGCATGTATGCTTGCACATTTTCATATTTTATTCATTTTTTCTTTTGGGGTCTTTTATTTTTTCTAAGTCCTTTGATTATTCTTTTAGGAATTTTTACCCTATTTTTGATTTTTTTGATTTTTTTACAAAATATGTGAATACAACTTGCAGAAGGAAAAGTATGTAAAAATTTACAAAATTACTAATATTCAAGTCAAAATTATGACCCCTATATTATAGGTTTCTAACAGTAACCCTTGTGGAAAAATGCGGTTGTAAGTTGTTGTGGTGTAAATTCCACGACTTGTCATCATGATTCTTACATCACGGTGGTTTTATTTCCGATGTACGTCATGCATGTAAAATCATGATTGTAATGATGATCACGACCTGCCTTTCAAAAAACGCTATGCTTTTATATGTTTCCCATTTAATCCCTTCCTTTGTCAAGAAATCCGTTTCAAAGGTCTTGGTCTGTATTCCCGTAAAATATGTGCATTATTTTCTCCTGTTTTCATTCCTATGATCTGCATTCACTTTTTCCCTTCCTTCCTCATTTTCTCTGTCGATTTCCTCCTTCACCATTTCCAAACCATGACCCCTGTTTAATTTGAGCCACAGAGCCCCACGTTGCTGGAAGCCGAACCTTGCAGCAAAGAGAGGTTGGAAAAAGCAGGATGGTTGCCCTACTTTTAGAAGTTCAGTGGCCATAACTCTGAAGTGACGAAGTCATTTTCCTTGAACCTAAATGATGATAAATCTCAAGTTGGAAATGTTCAATTTAGGTTAACAGAGGACCTGGTGGCATGGGCATGTGGAATTCCACAAGATGGGGAACGATGGTTGAAGAATCGACGCTTCAATTAGGGAATGTGTGCGTCTTTCATTCGGAATGATCATTCAAACCTTGACTGGGGAAAGAGGGTTCCACAAGAGTTTTTGAGAAGTAAGTATCGTCACCTATTGTTCTTCCTACAAAAGTATATAATGTGCGAAATTTCACATTTGGCTTCTCGGACAGTTTCGAGATCAATCCCTAAATTTTCCATACTATTTGAAGATGTCTTTGGAAAAAATGTCCACTACCATGAAAGAAAGAGTGTCCCATATAGAGGAAAATCTCTATCACCACAGGCTGGTGAAAATCGTCCTGATGGAGGTACTATAGAAAAAGAAAAAGACATGGGAGAACTTTCTGGCCGAGAACCATTTTGTAGAAGACGAAGACGAAGACACCTTGGTGCTCAAGGAGGAACATCGAGCAGAGAAGCCTCATAATAATCTGTGGACTCGTGGACCGCAATTAAAAGAGGATGACAGGGATGAAGAAGTAATGGTGGCTAGGGAAACCACTGTAAAAGGTTCCCAGCAAAAGGGACCTTCTAGCCCTACTAAAAGATTTACGAGGAGATGGGATTCTAAGATGGCTATTAAGGACATGATAAGAGGGGGAACACCACCCGAAAATTATAATAAAATGAAAGGAAAGTCCCATGGTCTAGCCAAGGGAAAGGAGAAGGTGGAACCTGCCACATTCATTGACAAGGACACTATGTCCTTCCACAGTCCTTCGCTATAGGAAAGAAGAAATGAAACCATGGAAGAGCAGCAAGGGTAGGGGGACCTTAGTGTGCCCCAATATTCCCAAGGACATCATGAGGGGGAAGTTACTCCCTAGAGGAAGCGGTCTCGACAAGCACTGGAAGAGACCATTAAAGAGCTCACTATTTCAGAGCAGGCCTCAAGGAAGGAAAATGTGGCCTTGAAGGAGGACAACCTCAGAATGCAAAAATAACATGAGGAGTGGCATGAGAAAGCGGCCAATATTATGAAAAAGAATCAGGCTCATATAGAGCATCTGAAGAAGAAGAACGAAATGCACAGGGGTCAGATCTAGGTGGAGTCTAGTTGGGCCCAGTTGGATCCTCTGGCTGTAGTAGCTGTGGCCCAGGAGAATAACTAACTCTCTGTTTTAGAGGCTGTTGCATTTTTTCTTGCATAGGGACATACAAGATTTTTGGTGTGGGGGAGATGTTAAGTCTCAATTTTCCCTATTTCTCACACCTTTTCCAAGCCTTACCTCCCCTATTTTTGAACTTATTCCACCCCTAATTATGCTTAGTTCAGCTATATTGTTTAGTTTTGGCTAAAAGGGTACTATAAATTTAAGGTATGTCAAATTAACATAATAAGTGTCATTTTTCCTTAAACTTGAAGTATTATTTGATCTAGTTGTACCTTTATTGAATTACCACCCCAACTGATCTAGAACTCATGTGAAAATTTTCTTTGATTCAGAACAACTCCACAAATTCTTGAAGATAGCTCATGCAGCCACATTTCCTACAAAAGATTCAGATTTCTTGCAGAAGATCTAGATTTCCTGCAGAAGCTCCAGATTTCCCGCAGAAGCTCTGGATTTTCTGCAGAAACCTCGATTTCCTGCAACGAAACCAACAGTTGACTATGTTCTACTTATTTCCATATCTAGCAAGAACATGGGTTTGTTGGGGAATTTGTTACACATGAAGGCTATCCTATTGGATGTTTTGAACCTCCTTCTGAAACAAACCAAACCTAAAGATTTCTTCTCGTGACCACATGAGGAGGCAACTTCAGCTATGTAACAGAAATCGTCTAATCCATGCTTTCAGTCATGGATTAGACTCAACATAAGCAAATTTTGATGATCTGGACCTATATTGTTGGTTGATAGCTTAGATTAAGCATTTTCATTATTCGAGCCAAATATGGGCTTTAGAGATTGTATAAAATCAGGTGTATTTCATATTGTAAGGGGTTGTTGGGTTGGGATTTTTGCTGATAAGCAATATATCCGATTGTACTTGGCTGTATATTTTCATATTAATACAATATCTTATGTTATGTCTACTTTGCTGAGCAATCTTTGGGGCTATTTTTTTTAATACCAGGAAAGAGAGAAATCGAGCCATTTTTGAAGGGAACCCGCCAACCAGTGCTCATATCTAGAGCCAAATGACCTCTAACATCCGGGAAACCATACTATAAAAAAAATGGGATCCAACAGTCTGGGATGCGAGACCTCATGAATCTTTGATTATATCTATGTTGAATCTCTCGTTCAACTTGGATTATCCCAGGGCACTTACTTCTAGACCTTCCCCTTCCCATTCCCCCTCCAGCTTCCTCCGACCCCCGAATGGTTGTATCCAGCTTAATTTAGATGGGGCTTATAAGGGAAACCCTAGCCTGAATGGTTTGGAGGCACACTCTGGAACTCCTCAGGCTCCCCTTTTGCAGTTTACTCAGGTTCCTGAGGTGTAACGATGAACAATGTGGTGGAAATGACAGGGCTGGAGATGAGCATTAGCCTAACCTCTCACCTTTGTTGTGGGAGGATAATACTAGTGGGAGACTCATGCCTTATTATTAATATGGTCCATATAATTATCAATTACACCACCCCCCCAGAAAGTGGCCAAAATATGGAGCCCAGAATCTCAACTCTCCCGCATCCAACGAACCTTGACCTATTTTGAGTATGTTACTACTAGCCATGTGCTATGGGAGGGTAATAAAGTAGAATATTGGCTAGCCAAACATGGTGCAACCACTCCACAGAGAGAATGTACGACGACTTGGGTGGATATTAAATCAAAGGTTGATTCGTACCCCAAAGAACCTCAGACCCTGAAATCACTATTAAAGGCTGACCTATAAGTCCACGATGGGGGTGATCATTTCAGGGTCCATTTGGCGATTCCTTGGATCGTGGAGACAGATTGGCCTCTATGTGCCACACGAATGCAATGAATGGGCTTTGGAACCCGTACCTCGCTCCGCGTGAGATGAGTTTAATATTGCACAGGGATGAACCAGACATCATTTGCATGCATTAGGCAATGAGGAGAGAGTGACAAGAGAGAACGAGGTGTGGTTTGTTTGCCTCTTGGCTCAAGCTATCGCTTGGGGAAACATAATAGGGTGCGACTATTGAATGTGGATGGGAGGTGAATTGGAAACTGAATCAAGCATACCCATGGGATCCAATGAAGTTTTCTTTGTTCGACGTAATGCTTTATTTGGTCTGCGGCCTAGATTTTGTGGATCGGGTGTAGACACAAATTTTTCCTTAGCCCAACTCTTTCTTTGGTTTGCACAAGCTTCATTGGATCTTCAGTATTATGGGGGGAGTGGCTTTAGGTACCATTCCTGGGGATGTATGAGCTCTGCGGACCCGGGGGCCTATGGCATGTCTTCCTGCGCTTTCGATGTTCATGGTTGTGGTGCTAGTGCTCGGGACTTCAACCTCCTTCCTAGTTTGATAGTGTTGTATAATGGCTCTGGTATTGTAAGTTGTGTGTTATTTCATTATTGTCAATTCAGTATCTCATTTTGTGTTTCTCAGGTCAAGTATTACGCATCCCGTGGAAATGTTGTCAGTGGTGGTGGAGTTGGTAGTATGCCTCAATAGCAAGGGCGTGCCCACAGGGGGGTGTTGTGCCACACATGGATTAACGCTAGCAGAATGGGGAACCTAGCTCAGACTCCGAGTCGATTTAGAACTACCACTCTGATGTGGATATTGCCCTATCTCCAGCCCACTCACGTGGCCACGTAGAAGCTTCAGTCACCTTGGAGTCCATCGTGACAATGTTGGATCACACACATCTCAACATTGATATGCTCAAGGAACATAGATACGAGGACAGGAACAAATTGGTTGCCTATATAAAGGACCTCCATCATATTTATAATAAGACCTTGGACTCTGGCACCAACAACGATGCAAAAATTAACATCTCTGCACCATGGAGATTCAGGTGGAACACATTGATTGCCATATGCATGAACATGCCGCTCATTGTTGCACCTCGAGTGTTCCCTCCCAATCCCCCTCCTTAATGTGTAATTTTTAGATATGCGATTTTTCTCTTTTTTGTGTCGGCAATACCTAAATACGCTAGTTTTCTTGGCTCCTCTTCAGGCTTCTTACTACTCATAGCAAGGCTTGTGCCAGCTCTTAAGCATGTTTTGTTGTATTGTGTTGTAGTGGCGATGTATTTTGTTGACACTTATGCTATGATAATATAATGAAAGTTTTTGACTCACAAAAAAAAAATTATAGAGTGAAAATGTATGAATAAGAATATTATTTATACAAAATATATTTTGAATAAATCACATAGTTGTTTTGATGTCGACATGTTTTGAACCACTTACTTTGGTCCTAATGATGAACCAAAGTTAGTGGTTCGAAATGCGTCGGCATTAAAACAACTATGTGATTTATCTGGAATATATTTTTTATAAATCATGGATCACAAAAGCCTGCATTCTAAGAAAATTATTATTATTATGATAAAAAATTGTATTATAAAAGAAGTGTTTTCGTATTATTACAATAAAAAAAACAATTCAAAGGAATTTTAAAGTATTAATTAAAAATAAATGCAAGTTCTCTTTTAGAATGGATTAAAGTTCGAAAATTATGGTAGAAATATTCTTCTATAAAGGTAGCATGATCTCATGTTTCGGATTATGTACATTAAAAGGAAATGTTCAAGGAAAACATATTACTATTGTTATTAATGAAAATTGTGAGGAAAATTGCATTAATATTAATTTAGCAAACTAGTTATTATTTCCATAATCAAATATAATTGAGAATAGAAATGCCTCTTATTTCAAAGCATAATAAAAAATTAATAACTTGCAAATAATAGTTGATGATTATGAATGTGTATCTCAATTCAATGTAGTAACTATGTTTGATGAGAAGATTGACATAATTTATGGTTTTCCTTGGTTTAAAGAACTAGGTATGTTCATGTTAAACATGGAGATTTTTTTTTTATGTTTACCTATAAAAAAATTAAGATGATGGAATTCCAAGGCATGAAAACGAAGTTAGAATCAATAATACCTTAATAAGAATACTTTAAATATATTTCAAACTAGATGCTTCAAGAGAATTAAAAAACAATATTAAAGAATCATAAAGAACTTGAAAAAGTTATCTCCAATAAAAATGAAGAAATTTCTCATTTAAAATATGACAGTTAGAAACTACTTGCACAAGTCAAGAAGTGTAGAGCTACGAGGCACAAATTAGAACAAGAAAAAAAAATCTTTAAAGAATAAACTCATTGGAAGCTTATCATACCTTAAAGAAAAATTAGCAAACACTGATACATATAGTATCATTATTCAGAAATATTCGAGTCCAATTGAAGTGAAGACATATTCGAATGCAACTATTCAGATAATAGGAATTCCAAGTGAAGACTCAGTAATCAAACCAACAATAGTATTACACAATGAAGATCATATGATAATGATAAGTAAAAAAAATTATACAAGTACATTAAAAGAAAAACATGTTACAAGATGGCAGGTGGATTGACTAGTCTAAAACATGTTTTTCTTTTTACATGATCATGTGATTGACTAGTCTATATTGCAGGTGGATCCATAAGGAGAATTTTAGCCTAAATCTCAACATATTTTATAGAGAAATACACTCATGCTCCAAAAACGAGCAATCGAGTAGGTTAAAGTGTAGTGGAAGCACTTTGGGCTCCATGAAACTACATGGGAGACGATTGATTAGATGTGTCCTATGTATCCTTATCTATTTGATGGTTGAGTGAATATTTTTGGCATATGTTTTCGTACATGTGTATATATGCATATGGATGTAAATACCATGATGAGTTGTCTTATAAATCTCCAATAAGCGGTATGGGTGTCATGTCGTTATGGTTTTCATGTGTTATGTTTCTCATGTTGGTTTGCTTCTCATCAGTATGATCATTTTAAACACTGCAACAAACAAAGTTATAAATCTCCATGGGAAGTATGTTTTTCTTTCAGTAGCCTTTTTGGTTCTAGGTGTCATTGAACACCGAGGACGGTGTTCGCCCAAGGCGAAGGGTTCTATAAAAATCCTAGTAAAAAAACCATGTAATAAAGTTAATAAAGGAAAAATAATAACCATGGCCATGGGACATGTATTCCAAGCTAAATGGTGGGAAAAAACATAGTGATGGGGATCACTTATGATTTATTAATGGCTATAGAAATTGGAAAAGGATTTGGAAATGCATGAGGCATTTATTGGGATTTTATTTATGAAAATAATGGAAAATAGCGGAAAAGGAAGGTGAAAGGTCATAGGTTGCATGTCAAGAAGAAAATGAAGGAAAATAATATAAAATTTAAAAAAATAGAGGCCTCATTAATAAAAAGGCCTATGAGGATTAGTTCATGGATTTTTGTCAATTCAGTTTTGTAGCTCTCATCCTATTATATTCTCTTTCTCATACTCTTGGAAACTTAGAGTTTTCTTGGAGTACTGATCTGAAAATGGGTTGGATAACTTGTTATGCTTTTCAAGAACCTCCCACTTAGTTAAACAAATAAAAGATCTAGCTTATACTTGGCATTTGCAGAATTTTGTACTTGAAAGAGGTGTATTTTTTTTCACTGTTTAAGTGTCTTAAGTCCATTTGTTTTTGCTGAAATTAAACAGGTGTAACAGAAATATAATGAAGCAAATAAACATCCATACATAACAGAAAAATTAATCTAGGAGTTCACCCGAATATCGTGGGCTACGTCTCCTTGAGATTTTGTCATCTTGAATTGGCTCTTTGGGATTATGGTAAAGATTATTTTACAAGTTCCACACTTAACTACAATGGTTACTGAACTGAACCAATGGGCTTAGAATACCATCTGTATCGCTGTCATGGTTGTCATCACTCTGCAAATAGATCTAGGCTCCCTTAGACTTGATTCCTTCTGTCAATGCTCTTAGCTACACTGAGCTTCTCCATGGCACTAAATCCTTCAGAATTATTTAACTATGCATAAAACCTCACCTAATTTCTTCAGCACACATCAAACACCAAAATTAGATTGATAATTTGCTCAAAACGAGCACTGCATCCCCAAACTAGGCCTCCCTCCATGGTTTACCCTGGGCTGCCCAAAATTTCCCTGTAGCTTCTCAAGATATTGAAGTCTTAAAATGGCTCTGAAAATCCCTTAATTAGATTTATAATTCCAAAAATAGTCAGAATAGACTATTTTTTCATTGAAAATGGCCTTCGGCTACTCCGGTTTCGCCTCCAACACCTGTCGACACCCCCTGGCACTAGTGTCACTGAAAACTTATTTGATGGGTTCTAGACCTCTAGAAGTCCTAAGAAGCTTATTAAAACTCCTCCATTGGATTCATGATGCTGATTATAGTCATAAATGACTATTGGTTTGCTGCATAAGGCCTCTAGGTGCCCTGGCTAGGCCCCGAACTGCTGCTGGAAAAAATTGGCACTAGTGGCCCCTAGAACTTAACTGAAGCATCTCAGCCTTCAAAAGTCCTCTTCAGGCTCTAAAAGCCACACCATTAGTTCTATAACATATGAAACATCCAAAATTGACTATTTTATTTTTGAATAAGGCCTTTAGCTCCCCTGGCTAGGCCTCAAACTGCTACTGCCCCCTCGTGGCCCTGGTGGCCCCTTGAACTTGACTGAAGAAAATACCTGCTCAAAAGTCCTCTAATGGATCTGCAACCCTCACCAATGAGTTTGGAATTTTGGAGACAGTCTAAATTTACTATTGGCACTCCAAAATTGGTCGAATCTAGCTCAAGATAGAGCCTAAACTCAATTTTTCCAATGACACCCAAAAAAGCTCCACTAATTATGGAGAACTGGACTTAACTCCAGTTAGATTCGGCATAATCCCCCAAATTTAGGGGAGTGCCAATAGCTCCGCCAGGATAATCACAAAATTATCTGTAGCATTTATTTCTAACTGTCGGGGTGATCACATGGCCCCCGTACCCCGCGGTCAAGTTAACTGCATACCAAATAAAACACGTGGATAACGTTTGAAACTGTTAGACATGACTCCATGTGACAGGCTTAAACCCCGCCATATGTTACGGTTAAAAAAACACAAATGTTGTGGTTGTTTTTATGGCATGTGACCACCACAACTCCACACTGGCGGTAACGATTAGGTCTTAAGTCCTGAGGTCATGGCGCGAAAGCCACATGGTGGGGGCTGGCCCCCCAAACCCCCATATCGAAAACTGTAACACGTTAAATTTAACCTTTTCCCTTATGTGGTTAAGAAAAAAATGTAGGTGAGTTGTTAAGGCTTGGGCTTGGCATGGAAAAGGTCATCAGTTTGATCCTCTGGCCCTCCAAAATTTTTGATAGGCAGATCCTGGGCCACGTGGTGGCCTTCAGGCCTGCCACGTGGCAACCCTTGATTGGTCCAAAAATAAAAATTCAACCCTTCATCAATAAGATCGTGCCAAGTGTCAAGAGCTGATTGGAACAAATGGAATATTTCAGGGAATATTACCTAGAATATTCTCTTTTTAATATCTCCTAAATCCAAGTCAAACTTGGTCAAAGTCCAAATTTTGCAGTTTACTGGACTTTTCAAACTGCGATAACTTCTTCATACGGTTTCGGTTTTTCGAACCGTTCATGGCGCCGAAATCAGGAAGATGAGATCTATCTAGTCGCTTAGGTTTGCCACACTTCCAAACACTTTGAATTTTGAGCTATCACTTAGGTCCATGATCCAATTCTAATCACACCTCCCCATTGGGAATCTTTTGGACCCTAAAAAATTGATATACTGATCTATACAGTAGATGAGAATACAACACCCGCTTCTTTTCAACCTCCATACACTTTCCTTGCATGGCTTAGTGCCTTTGAACCACAACTCAAAGGTAGTCGACACTTCCCTTCCTGGATGCACTTGTCCTCCTGTCAAGAACTATCTTCCTTGCACTCACTCAGAAATTTTTGGCAAGAAATTTACAGAGGGTAGCTGAACATCGCTGCCTTGATCATCGATCCAAGGTGGCTCAAAAAAATGTGATATTACAGCATAAGACATGCATACATAACTGAAATTTTCATATGTACAAATGAGTGTATGTCTTACTGTGTCAAGAAGTCAGACCACTTCTCACCAAGCCACTTCCACGATGAATTTTTCTGCTGCAAATATTCTTCATGTGAAACATCCATTCTCACATCAATGATGGAATCCTTGGTTCCACTTTCATCAGTCTTTCTACCCTCTTGCCTCAAATGCTTGGGACGATTAGTTGGATGCAATGTCCAACAATGGGAAACAGCATGTCCCCTCTTCTGGCAATGTGTACAAGTCTTATGCACCTTATTTGCAAGTTACCTTTGCCTCAACTACTTCTTGTATGCCTTCATCCTCTTCCAACATCTCGTAACATCATGGTTAAACATACCACAATATGCACAACAACTCTTTCTTCCATTTAAGCATGCTGGATTATCATGCCTTGCAGAAACATAATCAACTTGACTATGGGAAGAATTATACCTCGCGTACTGCTTTGCATGTCCATATTTTTTACCTTCACGAGGAGATGAACTTGTAGAGGTTCCAGCTTTCTCTTGAAGACTAACATCAATGTTTATGTCTTGAAAACTATTCAAACTCGCGTGCTCACCACAAGCTGCATGTCTACAATCTTCTTCCTGCAACATAGGCTTCAAACAATGGAAATCAACTTGAAAACAAGCATGACATATGTGTGGTTTAGAACTTGGAACAAAAGTTCTCTTTGAAGTTGCCTCATATGCATTCATGGCTTTGGGGTTTTCGTCATTAGATTGAACATAACAAAGACCAAATTTCTTAGGTCTCTCCTCAACCAAAATAGGTTCAATCATGCCTTGTGCATGTTTTCCTAAACCCTTGCCTTCATAGCCCATTTTAAACATCAACTTGGACCCTATACCTCTAGTGTGATTTTAAAATGAACCAACACATCTATCTGATGAGGAAACTGAAGACAAATTAGAGTGAATTACCTCTGCTTCACGCATGTTCTTAGTTAAAACCTCTTGGGTGTGATGGAGCTGCATCTCCATCTCATGCATCACTTTGAGAATTTATTCCTTCTCTTGCTTCGTAGCAAACAATTGCTCACGAAGTTCATTGGTTTCTCTTCTATCTTCAAACATAATTTTCACCATGTCCTTCAGGATGTATAAGTCACGCTTCATGTCTTCATCGAAGAATCTTTTGAAGGAGGAGGATTTTGAAACCTCACTTGTAGAAGTTGTCATCATGAAAATGAACAAAATAACTTTAACAAAAATTCCCAAAGCTTTCAAAAACAATTGATAAAGCTTTTGAACAAAAGGTTGTAGAGACAAACTCTTATTCAAGCAGCCTTTTGAAAACAAACCCTTTTATGCTTCAAGGGTTGATTTGAAGTCCTTTGGGTAAGGAGAATTCCTTCAATCCTTCTTCCTTCTTTTCCTTTCCTGAACTTAGCTAACAGTAGCTTTCCCTTCACCTCTAGCAAACTCAAGCAACAGTCAGTTTGCAAATAGTAAAACAGTTAAATCCTTTGCATTGTTTAACCACCTTTCAAGTCAAACAAGCAAGATATTGCTCTGTCAATCAAGCAACGAAGTGCTCTAATACCAACCTGATCATAAAATGGGTTGGATAACTTTTTATGCTTTTCAAGAACCTACCACTCTATTAAAAAAATAAAATACCTAGCTTATACTTGACATTTGTGGAATTTTGTACTTGAAAGAGGTGTATGTTTTTTAACTATTTAAGTGTCTTAAGTCAATTTGTTTTTGTTGTAATTAAACATGTGTAACGTAAATATAATGCAGCAAATAGACATCCACACATAACAATAAAATTAATCTAGGAGTTCACCCAAATATCGTGGGCTACGTCTCCTTCTGCTTTTGTCATCTTGAATTGGCTCTTTGGGATTATGGTAAAGTTTCTTTTACAAGTTCCACACTTAACTCCAATGGTTACTAAACTGAACCAATGGTCTTAGAATACCATCTATATCCCTGTCATGTATTTCATCACTCTGCAAACAGATCGAGGCTCCCTTAGACTTGATTCCTTCTGTCGGTGCTCTGAGCTACACTGAGCTTCTCCATGGCACTAACTCCTTCATAATTATGTAACTATCCCTAAAAAATCACCTAATATCTTAATCACACATCAGACACCAAAATTAGGCTGATCATTTTCTCAAAACGAGCACTGCATCCCCAAACTAAGACTCCCTCCACGGTTTGCCTTGGGCTGCCCAAAACTTCCCTGTAGCTTCTTGAGCTCTAGAAGTCTTCAAATGGCTCTAAAAATCCCTTCATTGAATTTAGAATGCAAAAAATAGTCAGAATAGACTATTGGTTCACTGAAAATGCACCATGGCCTCCAGCTGATTCGGTTTCACCTCCAACACTTGTCGGCACCCTGTGGCACTAGGGTCACTGAAAAATTCTCTGATGGGTTCTCGACCTCTATAATTCATAAAAAGCTTCTAAAATCTCCTCCATTGGATTCAAAATGCTGATTACAATAAAAAATGACTATTGGTTTGCTGCATAAGGCCTCTAGCTGCCCTGGCTAAGCCCCGAACTGCTGCTGGCAAAAGCTGGCACAAGTGGACCCTGGAAATTCAATGAAGTATATATGCCTTCAAAATTCCTCTATAGGCTCTAAAAACCAGACCATTAGTTCCATAACATCTGAAACATCCAAAATTGACTATTGGATTTTTGAATAAGGCCTTTAGTTCCCCTGGCTAGGCCTTAAACAACTGCTGCCCCTTGGTGGCCCCTTGAACTTGACTGAAGCAAAAAATTGCTCAAAAGTCCTCTGATGGCTCTGAAACCCTCACCAATGAGTCTATAATGTTGGATATAGTTGAAATTGACTATTGGCACTCCAAAATTGGTCGAATCTGGCTCAAGATAGAGCCTAAACTCAATTTGTCCAATGACACCCAAAAAAGCTCCACTAATTGTGGAGAATTGCACTTAACTCGAGTTAGATTCAGCATAATCCCCCAAATTTAGGTGCGTGCCAATAGCTCCTCCAGGATAACCGTAAACTTAACCGTAGCATTTAGTTCTGACTGTCGGGGTGGCCAAATGGCCCCCATACCTCGCAGTCATGTTAACTGCATACCAAATAAAACACGTGGATAATGTTTGAAACCATTAGACATAACTCCATGTGACAGTTTTAAACCCTGCCATATGTTATGATTAACAAGCCACAAATTTCATGGTTGTTTTTATGGCATGTGACCACCGCAACTCCACGCTAGCGGTAATGGTTAGGGCTTAGGCCCTGAGGTCATGGCATAATGGCCACATGGTGGGGACTGGCTCCCCAAACCCCCATATCGAAAACCGTAACACGTTAAATTTAACCTTTGCCCTTATGTCGTTAAGAAATGAATGTAGGCGACTTGGTAAGGCTTGGGCCTGGCATGCACTAGGTCACCGGTTTGATCCACCGACCCTCCAAAAATTTTGATAAGCCGATCCTGGGCCACGTGGCAGCGTTTGATTGGTCCAAAAATAAAAATTCAACCCTTCAATCCATAAGATTGTGCCAAGTTTCAAGAGATGATTGGACCAAATG
This sequence comes from Pinus albicaulis, assembly GCA_034641835.2. Lineage (NCBI taxonomy): Eukaryota > Viridiplantae > Streptophyta > Pinopsida > Pinales > Pinaceae > Pinus > Pinus albicaulis. Next base: position 1,670,532,694 of record CM076579.1, on the reverse strand, counting down.
GAATATTCTAGTAATATTCTAGGAATATTCCCTTTTTAATTTTTCCCAAATCCAAGTCAAACTTTGTCATAGTCCAAATTTTGTAGTTTACTGGGCTTTTCAAACTGCGATAACTTCTTCATACTGTGTCATTTTTTCAAACTGTTCACGACATCGAAATCAGGAAGATGAGATCTATCTGGTCGCTTAGGTTCTTCACACTTCCGAACATTTTGAATTTAGAGCTATCACTCAATTCCATGACCCAGTTCTGATCAACTACTCTTGGAGGAGTGTGGCATACTTGGCATTTAAAGCAAGAAGGAAAAGGAAGAGCATGAAAGTGGAAGAGGACATCAAGATCAGTAGCTACAATATTTTTTACTTACAGGTTCCGAGTTGCATGTATAATTTTCTTGCTTGTTTTGGCATGCATGGCATATGCATGAGGTTTCTTGGTTATGATCTGTCATTAGCATGGAGGATTTCCTAGATTGATAATGGTTTTTCCTAGCCTTGACATTTCCTAGATATTGATGTTGTTGTGGGTTTCTTTCCTTTTTTTTTTATGGTTGGTTCCCATGTTCCTTATGGTCGTGGGTTGAGTTACTAGTTCCTAGAAGCCTTGGTTGGAAAAATTCTCTAGAAGCCCTATAACATCTTGGGTTGAGTTATTATTCCTCGAAGCCTTGGTTGGAAAAACGCTCTGGAAGAAATTGGCGAGTTGAGTTACTAAGGCTTTGAAGCCCTAGTTTGGACAAACGCTTTGGAATCTTGACAACAGTTGTGGGTTGAATTACTAGTCCTAGAAGCCCTGGTTTGTACAAACCCTTTGGAGCCCTTGACAGCTTGGGTAGAGACTGATCTGATGATGGTTAGTGATGTCTAGCCATCAATTGGAATCATTGGTTAAAGGTTGAGGTTTTTTTTCCTCTGAAAGCCTTAGTTTTATTTTGTTGAATTTGTTTCATGAGATCCCACATTCATGCTTGGAATATGGCATGGGGGTGATTGGCTAAAATAAATATTTAGTTCATCCTAATCTATGGTCGGGTGGTGCATGGAATTCCCATACCTCGTTGCATTTTGCATATGTTAATAAGAACTCTTTTTCTCTTGTATTTGATGGGTAAATCTACTTTTTATTATGTGATCTTGATGGTTTTTTTATCATTATTATTCTAATGGTTATATGTTGGTTATGAACATGGTTTATGACAAACTTGAGTTATGTCTCTCATAATGTTTTGGTTAGTATTTTAATTTTTAATGAACAAATGAATTAAAAGATAAATTTCATCTATTGGTCCTCCTTGATGATTCTCAGATAAGTATGAGATACATATGTTTAGATCTATTGTTATGCCCTCTAGATTTCATGTTTAAGATATGTTTGAAGAAATTCCAGTCATGGATAGTGGGGTTCATGTCAAGTCCTTAATAAAATGTTTGAATTATTAACCTTGTTTCAATGTTATTAATAATTTATGGGAGTTTCATGAAGTTATGGGCAGTGGCATGAGACCTAGCCCTGGAAAAGTGTCCTAGAACCTAGGGTCGGTGGATCAGAACTGCCTAGAATATTCCATAGTCATTGGCATGCCTTGATGTGGGAGCAACTGGAAGGCCTCATTCGCATGCATGGCTTGTCATGGGAGTGCGTAAGGGTCCAGATCTATAAAATACCAAGTTGTCTCAAGGGTTGGTCACCTGGAAGGGTTGGTTGGCTCTTGAAGGCTTTGTAGCATGTGTGGAAGGTTAGATTGGTATTTTCATGTAAATTCCACTTCCTTAATTATACTTGGGGATTTGAATCATATCATAGCAACTCTTCGTCACATCTTTACCTCGGTCGACCGGTTAGCTTAGGTGAATGTGGGAGGAAGGCGATTACACCCATCTTGGGTAATTTGGTTCTAATTAGCTTGGTATTTTGGTAATTTGTTTCTAATTTGGTTAATTACCTTAGGTAATTTGGTTATAAAATTCCTCAAAACAAAAAAATGGATACACCTAGTGAGCCAACAGAAATCTCTACTATGACACATGAATCAGAGGAAGAAATGCAACATGATATGTCAAAATTACGAGACTAATTGCAACAAATTTCGCTCTCGCAAAGAGTAACCAAAAATGAATTGGAAGCGATTATGAATGCTAAGGCATATGGTTTAAAATGGGACATGGATGGTTTAAAAGAAAAAATAAAAAGGGACATATAAGGTTTGAAGAATGGTTTAAAATAAAAAATGGAATGTTTGAAGGAAGATTTGATAAAGTTGCTACAATAAATGCTTCCTAATGGCGACAAGGTATTCCATGAAACTCATGAAGAGGAAAAAAAATAATGTGAATCATGATTTTAGAGACTCTAAATTTGGGTTGAAGACCAACCACATTCCAAAGATAGATATGAGGAAGTTTGATGGCAAGGATCTCGTAACATGGATACTACAGTGGAGTAGTTCTTTGATATAAACGATGTGCAACACACACAAAAGGTATGCATTGCATATTTATCTTTAGAATCCAATCAATTTGTATAGTATCGATGGCTTTGTTCTCATAAACACTAGTCACTTGGACAAATTTTATGAAGGAATTGATAGCACATTATGATGATACAAAGAACAATACCTTCTTTAGTCGGGTGATAAATCTCAAAGAGAAGGGTTCAGTCGGGGATACAATTGAGCACTTCCAAATATTTAATATCAAGGTAACTGATATTCCAAATGAGAAGCTAATTGATGTCTTCATAGGGACTTTAAAGGATAACATCCAACATGAGGTTCACTTTTTGGAACCTAAGTCATTGGATAATGCATTCAGGGTGGCAAGAAAATATGAAAGAAAAATTATGGCAACAAGGAGGTCTATCATTCACAACTATAAAGATTGATGTTTTTCCACTCCTGGATTCCCACAACCTACAAGGTTGACACAATGACAATTGGAGGAAGAAAGAGTAAAAGGGATTTGTTACATTTCTGATAGAAAATACACTAAAGGTCATAAGTGTGCTAAGAAGAAATTATTTTACATAGACTGTGAAGAGGACGAATAAAAGGAACAAGAAACATATAAAGAAGAAGATATACACTGGGAACCAACCCTAGGGGCTAAAAAATAAGAAATGAATCCGACCATATCTTCTAATACATTGGATGGAATTACCACTTCTCAAACTCTCAATAAGAAAAAGGTAATAGCATTGATTGATTCAGGTGGTACTAAAATTTTTATTCATTGTAAGGTAGCCAAGGATTTGAATTACTTTCTATATCCAACACTAGTGTCAAGTTATGGTTGAAAATGGAGTAACTATCAGTTGCTCAAGGAAGTTCCATAATATCAATCTAACCATGGGGGAATGTGTATTGAATAGTCCAATGCTTGTCATTCCAATGGGAGGTGAAAATGTTGTATTAGGAGTCTAATGGTTACAATATTTGGGGATGATGGATTTTAATTTTCAAGAACTTTTTTTGAATTTTTTCTCAGAAGGAAATGAAGTTGAAGTTAAGGGGTATCATAGGAAACCTTGGAAGATAATCAGCTTTGATGGAATGACAAATATTTTGAAGAAGGAACAATGAGGGGTAATTGCACAATTATTTTCACTAGATGTTAAAACATCTAAGTCATCCATTTCTCCATATCTCCAAAGATTCCTTGATAATCATTCCAAGGTATTTGAGACTCCCAAAGGTCTCCTTCCTATTCATGATCATGACCATGCTATTCACTTGATTCTAGGAAATTTTCCTCTAAACAGTATACCTTACAGATATCCTTATTCCCATAAGAGTGAAATTGAATGTATGGTTGCAAAAATGCTAGAGCTAGGTATAATTTAGCCTATCCAAATTTCTTTCTCTTCTCCAATATTATTGGTGCACAAGAAGGATGGATAATGGAATATGTGTCTGGATTATAGACAACTCAATAAGCTCACTATTAAAGATAAGTTTCCCATTCCTATCATTGATGAATTATTGGATGAACCTCATGGAGAAATTTATTTCATGAAGTTGGATCTTCGTTCAGGATATCATCAAATTAGAATTAAGACATAAAACATTCTGAAAAAAATATTTAGAACTCATGAAGATCATTATGAATTTTTTTTCATGATTCTTGAACTTACTAATGCACCTTCCACATTTCAAGGTTTGATAAACTTAACTTTCAAACCATTCCTTAGAAAATTTGTGTTAGTATTTTTTTATGATATACTAATCTATAGAAAGTCGTGGAAAGATCATGTTCAACATGTTGACAAGGTGCTAAAACTCTTAGAGGAGAAACAATTGTATGAAAAATCCTCCAAATGTTTCTTTGGGATACAAGAAGTGGAATATTTGGGTCATATTTTATCCCACAATGGTGTTAAGGTAGACCCTAACAAAATTAAAGCTATCAAGGAATGGAAAATCCCCACAACCTTAAGGCATCATCGAGGATTTCTCAGGTTGACATGGTATTATTGCAAGTTTGTTAAGAATAATGGGAAGATAGCAGCACTTCTAACAACATTACTGAAGAAATATGCATTTTTTTAGACTCTAAAAGCAATTAAGGTCTTTGAACATCTTAAAGAGGCAATGTGCCAAGCTCTGAGATTAGCTACACTAGACTTCACAAAAGCCTTTATTGTGTAATGTGATTGATTTGGACTTATGCAAGAATGCAATAAAATACATAAATACACATAAATGCAGAGATGCAGCAGATATAAGATTTCATTTCATTAATATCAGATAACTAAAATATGCTTACAGACAGAATGGAAATAAACTAGTTAGGGCCTTGGTAGCTTATCTCTTAGAATAGACATGGCGGCTATGGGCCTCTGAACTGTGTTAAAATGAGGCTTGAAGGCCTATTTATTATTGAGAAATAATAGAAAACCATAAACATCCAAAAACTTAATACTAGGAGATGAAATGCTAAAAATATGGGTCCCGTTTGGGTAAATTGGTACATCAACTTCTCGGGGACGTAACTTTGGCATAAAATCTTCGTTTGACGCGCACAATATCTTGTTAGAAAGATCTATCCAAGGAATAAAAATTTAGATGTGAGAAACATTAATTAGGTCCCATTTTTCTCCCAATTTTCCCAAAAAAAGTCGTTTAGGGCCTCAAAACGGCTCTGGAAGTTCAAGCCCAGAAACAAACTGTTAAAAATAGTAAACTGTGCTACAATTAAGGAAACTGAAAAAATGAAAGAAACAATGGTAGGGCCTCAAGTGGAATAGGTGGGTGGCTACCAATATCCACCTACATCAGTGATGCCTCATGAAATGGAATTGGTGTTATTTTAATGAAAGAAGGAAGACCCATTGTTTTTTAAAGCCGTCCAATCAAGGGAACGTATTTACATAATCCTATTTATGAGAAAGAAATATTGGAAATACTACATGCACTGAAGAAATGATGACCTTACCTAATGGGAAGACACTTCAAGGAAAAAATATATCATGATAGTTTTAAACACTTCTTGAAACAAAGATTATCTTTAGAGGAGCAACAAAAATGGGTCACAAAGATGTTGGGTTATGACTTGGAAATCATCTATAAAAAAGGGCAGCAAAATGTTGTTGTAGATACACTCTCAATAAGGGATGAGTATATGGAAGCATTACTTTGTGCCATTTCTATTATCCAACTCCATTAGATAACTGAAGCGAGGGATGAATAGAAGAAGGATGAAGAGTTATGGGCACTCATTCAAAAGTTGCAGCAAGATCCTAGTTCATCTGATTCGTTTTTTTGGAAAAATGATTCATTGTGGTACAAAGATCGCTTAAATCTATGTAATAACTCTCAACTTAAACAAAAGGTTCTTTTCGAATTGCACACCTCTCCTATAGGAGGACACTTAGTATTTTAAAAAATTACCACAGGGTCAAGATGGATTTTTTTGGGATGTACTTAAATCTGATATTTAGAAGTTTGTGGCAGAATGTTTGGTTTTCCAACAAAGTAAATTTGAGACGATTAAGACACCGGGTCTTTTACAACCATTAGTCATTCCAAGTCAGCATTGTGAATAGGTTTCAATGTATTTTATCAGAACTTTTCACAATTCTTAGAGGAAGAGTGTCATCATGGTGGTAGTTGATCACCAAGTATGAACACTTGTGCACTATCTCATTCTTTCAAAGCCAGTACAATCACTACTACATTTGTGGAAATATTTTGAAAGCTACATGGAACCCAAATATTATTGTAAGTGATAGAGATCTCATTTTCACTAGAAATTTTGGATAGAATTATTTTCTTTTCTTGGTACTCAATCCACTCCTAACTCATCTTATGATCCTCAATATGACGAGAAAAATGGGATGGTGAAAAAATGTTTGGAAGGATATCTTCGTTGTTTTGTATCTAATAAAAAAACACAATGGATTGAGTGGTTATTCCTGGAAGAATGGTAGTATAAAAATTCCTTCCATTGATCAAGGGCTTGGTTTAATGCCTACAAATAAAAGTTCTCAGAATGGCTCGAAACCTTAACAACCGTTTAGTGCTCGTCGTTTTGAATCCAACACACTTCATTTCGCACAAAATGGATTCTGTATGCTCCTGAAAACGAGTTTTGATCGCTTTTCTAAATAGGCATTTTTTTTTTTAAAGGGACAAACAAATGCCCAGTCATTAGTTTGTAATGATGACGTGTCATTCTTACTGTGAAGGATCGATTTTGGAATTTTCCTCCGTCGAATGATGAACTGCCAAGTGCTAGCATGGTATTGGCTGAGAAATTCAGGTTACGTGGAAATTTTTGTTTGTTTCAAGTTGAGCTAATTGGGTGAGGACACGTGCTACAGCCTGGGGCCGCCACATGCCCCCCCCCCCCCCAGGGTTGTATGTTGGAGTAATTTTTTTTTTCAAAGTTCAGGTGAAGGCATTGGGGTTCGCCCCCGTGACCTCCCACAAGCCAACGCCACACCTTACCATTTTGATGCATGATGGTTCTTTATATAGTGGCGCCAATTATATTTGAATTATATCATGTATTATGGTGGGGGAAGAGGAGGCTAGCCCCTAAATCATATGACCTCAACACGAAGACCACCAGCGAGCACTTAATCCAAATGGGGAGTTTAATGTTAAAAAGTGTTTAATTAAACCATAACCCTGTACTTAATTTTGCCTAATCCACAGTTAATTTAGGATTATCATAAGCACAGAATTAGCATTTTATTAGTGCTAAACACTTACTTAACTTAATGATGATTAAGTTGGTGGACCCCCCAAGTTTGGCGGAAACTACTAGTTTAGCTCTTGTTAGCTAAATTTAGGTCTGGAATAGTGGATAAAATGTAAATGGTCATAAATTTTGGATTTTTTGACCAATTCAAGTGAAAAAGAGGCTAGATGGCCATTTTTTGGCATTCTAGACACATTGGTGTAGATTTCAGGAGCAAAATAACATCGTAAATAGGTAAATTTGTCAATTTGAGCATAATATAGAGGCCCAAGCCATGGAAGTTGGACCAAGGAGATGTAGCCCAAGAGGGGTGAACTCCTTCATCAAATACCTGTGTTGATGTGTTGTATGGTGATGTACTATACTTTATTTTATGTTGTTCAACCTTTGTTTTTATGTTAAATTGTTCATTAAATTTACATGAAAAACACTCGTGAGACTTGATAATTTGCAAGAGAACTTGAACCCTTAAGCACACAAAAAACATTATATTCAGAATTAAAGCACAACAACACTAACGTACTCCATTCATATCATTTTTGGTATCATAGCTCTTGGTCTTTAGGTTTTGTTGTGCAAGAAGGGATCTATTTTTTTACAAGTATGTGTCATGCTTACAAGGTTAAAACTAAAAAGAGGAGAAGCGAAGTTGGTTGAGAGCCCTGCAGTTGGGTCAAAAGGAAGAAGGGAAAGGTTTCCAAAGTATTCAACACCAACACATCCTCAAGTTGAGGTTGAGTCTTCAGTGAGCATGTCTCATGAAGGAGAACCTATCATGGCATAATATGAGAGAGCATTCAGGAAGGCAATATTTGATATGACTGAGATGGTTAAAGTCTTCTATGAGGAGAGGAATTTAAGGATCCAAGGAGAAATTTCAAGGCCTCCAATAGGAGAGGGTTCTCTAGGAGCAGGAGGCCATGACGATGGTAAGAAGCCACCATCAACTCGACCATCGTCCTCACCACCATATTCACCTTCCTCATCATCATCTTCCACTACCACAACTCTTCCATATGTTCATACACATACTTCAAAAGGAGCTAGTAAGTCACCCTTACTTAAACTTGATGTTAAATTTTAGCTTCCAATGTATAATGGCGAAGTGAATGCAGAGAAGCTAGATAACTGGATTCATCAATTGAAGGTTTATTGCAGAATTCAAAACCTTCAAAGGATGACATAAATATTCAATTGGCTTCCTTGAGAATGGAGGGTTCAACACTTGTATGGTGGGAATCAAAGACACAAGAGGAGATTAAGAAAAATGGTAAGATATCAATGTCTTGGTTAAATTTTATTGTTGCCATTAAAATGAAATTCTATCTGCTAGCCTACATGCAAAAATCTATTATGAGTTGGAAAAATTTTAGACCATTGAAAGTTCAAAGTGTGCAAGATTACACTCATTAATTGAGGAGAAGAGCTCTTATGTTAGGAGTTGATTTGCATAGACAAGAAACTTTGCTGAAGTACATAGGTGGTTTGCATAGTTACCTGAAACATACCATCCTCATGTTTAATCCCACTAGTCTATATGAGGTTTGTGTGTAAGCTACACACCTTGAGGAAAGAGGGGAAAATGTAAAAGAAGAGGGTAAAAGAAACCATTCAAGGGTGGTGAAAAAGGAAAGGGTTTTAAGGGTAAAAAGAAGAAGAATGCAGCCATTAATAAAGAAGGGGAGAAAACCACATGTACTCATTGTTCCAAATAGGGTCATGATGAAGCCCATTGTTGGAAACTTCATCCAGAGTTGAGGCTTAAGAAATTCAACAATAAGGGGAAACAAAAGACAACGACTACCACACAATAGAATCTTGGATCCGACTCAGGAGATGAGTCTAAAATTGCAGCCATGGTCATAAAGGAAAAAGAAGCCATAGCAGGTACTAGTTCATGAAATTTTCATAATAACACTCCAAGTGAAGAAATAAGAATATAGTTGTTTCATGTAAGAGTGGTCTACAAACATACACAAATTAACACACTATTTGATAGTGGGTCTCGAGCGAACTTAATATATGAAGACTTAGTCAAGAGTTTGAATCTTGAAACCTTACCTCATCATAAGCCATACCCTTTGGGTTGGATAACCAAGGATACAAATTTATAGGTTACAAGAAAATGCATTTTCTGGTTTGCAATTACCGCAAACTTTATTGATGAAGTTGAGTTAAATCTTGTACCGCTTGATATATTAAGAATTGTTTTGGGTAGCCCATATCTCTATGACAGGAAAGAAATATTCTATCGCTATGAGAACAAGTACCACTTGTTCAAAGATGGAGTGGAATATAGTGTGAGAGCTCATCGCAAAAAGCTAAACCTCTCTTTTGGTTAATGTTGGGAAAATGAAGAGACTAGTAAAGTCAAGCAAAAACTTTGTGCTTCGTATGATCAAACAAAAGAATGATAAGGATTTTGAATCTTTTGAAGGTTGTGATGATATATTAAATCTGATTTGTTTGATGTGGTGATTCAACATGGCGATATGTTTCATAAAACAAATGGGTTACCTCCCAAGAGGGGAATCCAACATGAGATACAGCTACACCAGGATGTTTCACTCCCTAAAATTGGCATGTATCGCATGTCGATAATGGAAAGTGTAGAAATTGAGAAGAAAATCCAAGAATTTTTGAATAAAGGTATCATTTGTCCATCTACCTCACCATGTGGTTCATCGATTGTATTGGTGCCCAAGATGGATGGAACATGGCGCATGTTTGTATATTTCTATGCACTCAACAAAATCATGATAAAGAATTGTTATTCGCTTCCAAGGATTGATGATTTGCTTGATAAATTAAGGTATGAAAAGTATTTCATTAAGTTCGACTTAAGAATTGGTTATCATCAAGTTAGAATAGCTGAAGAGGATATATGGAAGACCGCATTTAAAACTAAACAAGGATTGTTTGAGTCGCCTACTATGCCTTTTGGTCTTTGCAATGCTCCAGCTACTTTCATGAGAGTTATGAATGATGTATTGAGACCATTTTTATATGAGTTTTTCATTGCATACTTAGATGATATTTTGATATTCAGAAAATCACAAGAAGAACATGTCATGTGTTATCACACATAAATTTTCAATTTTTATTGATAGGGTCACTCACCTAGGTTTCATTTTGTCTTAATAAGTTGGTTCATGAAATTGATGAAAAAATACATGGAATAAATATTTAACCTAAGTCTAAAACTCCCCATAAGTCATGTCATGTCAGTCATATCCACCAAATTCCACTTAGGGTTCACATGCATGGTTTCAAATCAAACAAATTCCATCTGTCTGTTTTTTCACCGTTTTGGAGCGAATATAACAACAGAATGGCAGATTTTGCTACGGAATCACCTGAAAATTCCACAGCGAATCTGCCACATTTATAACTGTCTTTGCTATGGAATCATGTTTTTCTGCATAAAAATAGAGGACGATGAGATGTCAAATTTTTAATGGTGAAGGATAAAGATGAGGTCATCCAATTCATTATCATGATCACCCAAGCATGCAAAATCGTTAATTCTCTCATCATTACCTTTTCACTCCCATATTTGGCATCAGTTTCCCAATTTAAAATTGCATTTTTTAAACTCATCTCAAAGCATCTCTCTGTCTTCTGTTGTTTGCGTCTTGCATGCAGCAATCCACTATCATCTTTGAAGAGCTGACTCCCACCGCAAGCAGCTTGTTCTCTAGTGTTTTTTTATCTGTAGGTGTCACAGTTAAGGAGACAACGTGGTTATAAAGGAGAATGGCTATGAAGAAGAAGGTGAACAAGGGAGGCTCTTGTGTGAGATACAAGCACATGGACCTCAAGTTATTATTTGAAGACCACAGTTTTGTGGATGCATTCAGAAATGTCGAATGCCTGCAATTATGTCAAAAGCTTCAAGGATTTCATGCTCAAATATAAAAGGAATTTGCAGTGAAATTTACAGGCATAGCTTCGAAGGTGGGGGGTTTATATTTCACAGTGTCACCTAATACCATTTCTCAGGCCACAAAGATACCAAGAGAAGGTGAAGAGAGGTTCAAAGACACTAAATTAAAAATGTAGAGTTGTGAGGAATTTGTCAAACCAGAACACATTGGAGCTGACATGGCATCTAGGATTCCAATGGGTTATATGAAGGAGAATTATTCTAAACTGTTGTTTGTGATCCAAAATTACTTTACTTGTGAGTGGAGGTTTCATATGGTTTACTTGTACCATTTCAAGCTCTTATTAAATTTCACTGGTAAGCAGTCCCTTGATCTTCATTTCTTTTTGTTTAGCAACTTAGGGAAGATGTCTGATAAGGTTCAAGCCAGGGCTGAAGGAAGTGAGACATCAATATTTCACCATGGTTTGATTAAACTCTTAGTGTTGGAGGAATTGAAGAAAATAAACAGATATTGGGCATCTTTCCTTTTCCTCAGTGGTTATGAATTTGATTTAGTGACACCTAAGAAAACTCCAAAGCTAAAAGCTACTTCATCTCCAACTGTGACAGAAGGTGTAAATGAAGAAGAGGTGAAAGCTATCCTAGAGCCAATGGATTTTGAAACAAAACCTATACCAGAGGAATATATCCCACAAATTTCACCTACAAGAAACAAACAGAAGATTAGTAATCATGGTAGCAGGAGGATAACTAGAAGTCAAACAATTGGAAAGGGAAATCTTGAAGACATCCTCCAAGCTATAGATATTGAAGAGACTCTAGTTTTTAGAGATGAAGACATTGAAGGTGACAAGAAGAATAAACATAAAGGTAAGATTGTTAAAAAGCTTGATTTTGCAGGAGAAGATGCAGGTTTCATATTCCAGCCAAGGAAACCACTTAATAGGCTACAATTTGCAAAGGGTGTCATGGAAAACAAGAATATAGAATATGTTGACAAAGGCAAGCAACCTATCATATAAGACATCATAGAATTGTCTCCAGCAATAGAATAGGTATTTGTGCAAAGTAAAGGAAAAGAGAAGATGGTGGGAAAAAATGAAGTATAGGTACTAGAGGAACAACTAAGAGAGGCCAGAGAGGAGGTCATTGAAATCAAGTTAGAATTACAAGAGGCCAAGGTGGACAGAAAGTTGCTAGAAGATTTCAATGAAGAAGTAAATGATTAGTTGAACCAATATGAAAAATCACTAAAAAATGCCAAAAAGTTGCTGAAAAGAACACTTCATTTGAGAAGATTAATGAAACACACCAGAAAGAGAAACATATGGTTAAAATATGAAATGAAGAATCTCAAGGGATAGGTTAAAGAATTAGAGGATCAAATGGAGATGATTCAGGGAGAATTGAAGAAAAGAGGACTTAAGATCAAAGTGATAAATGATCCTGAAGAGTGTTAGGTACCTATATTACTAGTTTAGTCCCTTATTATTGTTAGTGTAGCCCCCTTATTGTTATTTGTGTACCCCAGTAACCCCCATATTGTTATTATTGAGCCCCTACATTATTATTGTTCGGTCGGCTAGGATTATATTGTGACCCCATGGACTCCTATATATAGAAGGAGGTTTTGTCATTTGTATCATCCAAGTTCATTTATGTAATGTAAAGGAGTTTCCCCCCTCGAAGTGTCTTATTTCTAAGGCATTAATCTCTCTTCTTTTCTATTTTTGGAGCTGGTTTCATAACATTTGGTATCAGAGCTTTGGATTCTAGGGTTTCGCTGCTCCAAATAGGCCATCGTGGAATTTTCACTATAACTTTTTTTTCTACAAAGTTTCAAAAGCTTAAATTTTTATCACGTGAAGCCGAAATCCTGACGAACTTTGTGTAAAAAATTTAGATCTTGGTTCACAATATTTTCGGAGATATGATTTGTGGACGTTAGGGTTTTTGCAGGCTCCCAAATTTCATCCAAAAGAGGTAACCTTGGGAAAATCATCATAACTCTCTCTCTAAGAATCGGATTGGAATTCTGTAAGACGTGGCCGAAATTGCACAGATTATGATTTCCTGTGTATCAATTTCAGAGCCAAAGGAGGAACCAGTGACACATGGCATGATGTACAATTGCGCTCTACTGAACCAGTCCATAATTAGGTCATTGTGGCGGATTGGACATAACTTTGCCTTGAAGCATCCAAATTAGGTCAGACCTGTGGCGGATTGGACATAACTTTGCCTTGAAGCATCCAAATCAGGTCAGACCTGTGGCGTTCGAAATAAGATTTTGAAGGCTACTACAGGACCAAATTTTAGATTTTGATGATCTGAAATGATAGAGATAATTCAGTTTCAATATCGAGCTCCTCAAAGCAAGAAAAAGGTGTGTATTTTTTTTTCAAATTACATAAGTCTTGTTTGAAAAATCAGTTTGAAGTGATTCCAAGGTTATATTGAAGCATAGATATCAATATTGGGTTCTAAAATGCCCCCTAAAAAGAATTAAACACCCATTAAGCCCTCATAATACTCTACTATGACTCATGAAGATGAAGAAGTGCAACTTGATATACCAAAAATACAAGAGAAAGTGCACCAAATTTCACTCTCGCAAAGAACAAAAAAAATGAAATGGAATTTTTGAAGAAAGGTGTGGAAATAAGATGGATGGTTTGAAGAAGGGCAGGAAGCTAATATGGATTGTTTGAAGAAAGGTGTGGAAGCTAAGATGGACGGTTTGAAGAATGGCATGGAAGACATGGAAGCTAAGATTGAAGAAAAATTGAAAGACAACATGGAAGACATGAAGAATGATCTAAAAGAAGACATGGAAGGTTGGACAAAGTTGATACAAGAAATTATACCTAAGGGTGAAAATATAGTAGAGTAAACTCATGATGAGAACAAAATAAATCTTAATCGTGGTTTCATAAACTCGAATTTTGGATGGAAGACCCACCATATTCCAAAGATCAATATGAGAAATTTTGATGACAAGGATCCCGTAACATGGATACTACAGATGGAGAAATATTTTGATCTCAATAATGTGCAAAACACACAAAAGGTATGCATTGAAACTTTATATTTAGAATAAAATACATTTTTATGGTATTGATGGCTTTGCTCCCATAAAAATATTGTCACTTGGTCAATTTTTACGGAGGAAATGATAGCACATTATGAGGATACAAAGAGCAAAACCTTCTTTAGCCAATTGATAAATGTTAAACAAAAGGGTTCAGTGGTGGAGCACATTGAGGACTTCCAAAAATTGAATATAAGGGTAACTAATATTCCAGAGGAACACGAGCTTGATGTCTTCATAGGGACTTTAAAGGATAACATCCAACATGAATTTCGCATTTGGGAACCTGATTCATTGGAGAAGACATTCTGGTTGGCAAGAAAAATTTGATGTAAAATTATGGTGACAAGGAAGCCTACCACACACATCTTTAAATATGGAAGTGTTGCTACTCTTAAACTTCCACAACCTACAAGGTTGACACCACAAAAATTGGAAGAAAAAATAATAAAAGGGCTTTGCTACAGTTGTGATAGAAAATACACTAAAGGTCATAAGTGCGCTAAGAAGACATTATTTTACATAGATTGTGAAGAGGAGGAATAAAATTAACAAGAAACTTCAAAAGAAGAGGATATACACCAGGAACCAACCCTAGATAAAGAAGAAATTATCCCAACCATATGGTGTAATGCATTGGCAGGAATTACCACTCCTCAAACTCTCAAGATAGAAGGACATATCAAGAAGAAAAAGGTAATAGTGTTGATTGATTCGGGTAGTACCCATAATTTTATTCATTGTAATGTAGCCAAGGAATTGAATTTCTTCTTATAACCAACACCATAATGTCAAGTGATAGTTTCAAATGGAGGAACTATAAATTTCTCTGGAAAATGCCATAATATCAAGCTAACCATGGGGGAACATGTATTGAATAGTCCATTTCTTTCCATTCCAATGGGAGGTGTTGATGTTGTACTAGGAGTACAATGGTTACAATCTTTGGGGACATTAGCATTTAATTTTGAAGAGATTTTCTTGAATTTTTTTTCCAGAAGGAAACGAAGTCAAATTATGGGGTATCGCAGGGAAGTCGGGAAAGATAATAAGCTCTAATGTCATGAAAAAGATTCTGAAGAAAGGACAATGAGGAATAATTGTGAAATTATGCTCACTAAAAGTTCCAACATCAAAATCATCTATTTCTCCAGATCTCCAAAAAGTCCTGGACAATCATTCCAAGGTGTTTGAAACTCCCAAAGGACTCCCACATATTCGTGATCATGATCATGATATTCATTTGATTCCAGGAAGTGTTCCTCCAAACATCAGGCCTTACAGATATCCTTATGTCCAAAAGAGATAAATTGAACATATGATTACAGAAATGTTAGAGGCGGGTATAATTCAACCTAGTCAAAGTTCTTTCTATGCTCCAGTAGTATTGGTGCACAAGAAGGAAGGATCATGGCACATGTGTCCGGATTATAGGGATCTCAATAAGCTCACTATTAAATATAAATTTCGCATTCCTATGATTGATGAATTATTGGATGAATTACATGGAGCAATTTATTTTACGAAGTTGGATATTCGTTCAGGATATCATCAAATTAGAATGAAGACTGAAGATATTCCAAAAACAACATTTCAAACTCAAGAGGGTCATTATGAATTTCCGGTGATGCCTTTTGGCCTTACCAATGCACCTTCTACATTTCAAGGGTTGATGAATTCCATTTTCAAATCCTTCCTTAGAAAATTTGTGTTAGTATTTTTTGATGGTATACTAATCTACAACAGGTCTTGGAAGGATCATGTTCAATTTGTTGACAGTGTGCTCAAACTACTAAAGGAGAAACAATTATATTCAAAAACCTCCAAATGTTTCTTTGGAGTACAAGAGGTGGAATGTATGGGTCATATTTTATCTCACAATGGTGTTTAGGTAGACCCTAACAAAATTAAATCCATTAAGGAATGGAAATTCCCCAAAACCATAAAGCAGTTGCGAGGATTTCTCGGGTTAACAGGGTATTATCACAAGTTTGTTAAGAATTATGGGAGAATAGAAACACCTATAACAACATTAATGAAGAAAGATGCATTTTCATGGACTCCTGAAGCAACTAAGGCCTTTGAATATACTAAAGAGGCAATGTGCCTAACACTGGTCTGAGCTATCCCAGACTTCACAAAAACCTTTGTTGTTGAATGTGATGCCTTGGGAAATGGAATTGGTGTTGTTTTAATGCAAAAAGTAAGACACATTGCTTTTGAAAGACGTCCAATAAAAGGAAAGTATTTACAGAAAGCTATTTATGAGAAGGAAATGTTGGCAATACTACATGCACTAAAGAAATGGTGACCTTACCTAATGGGAAGAAACTTAAAAGTAAAAACTGATCATGATAGTCTTAAACACTTTTTGGAACAAAGACTATCTTCAGAAGAGCAGCAAAAATGGGTCACAAAGATGTTGGGTTATGACTTTGAAATCATATACAAAAAAGGGAAGCTAAATGTTGTTGCAGATGCACTCTCAAGAAAGGATGAAGAGGTGGAAGCATTGTTCTGTGCCATTTCTATTACCAACCATATTGGATAACCGAAGCAAGGGATTAATGGAAGAAGCACGAAGAAGTGTGGACACTCATTCAAAATTTGCAGCAAGATCCTAGTACATCTGATACATTTAGTTGGAAAAATGATTCCTTATGGTACAGATATCACTTATATCTATGTAAGAATTCCCAACTAAAACAAAAGATTATTTTGGAATTGCACACTTCTCCTTTAGGAGGACACGCAAGATTTTTAAAAACTTACCACAGGGTGAAGAAAGATTTTTTTGGGATGGCCTTAAATCTGATATTCAAAAGTTTGTGGCAGAATGTTTGGTTTGCTAGCAGAATAAATTTGAGACAATTAAGACCCCGGTTTTCTACAACCTTTATCCATTCCAAGTCAACGTTGGGAGGAGATTTCAATAGATTTTATCACAAGTTTACCTAAGTCCGAAGAAAATAGTGTCATCATGGTGGTAGTTGATAGACTTACCAAGTAGGCACACTTTTTTGAATTATCTCATCCATTTAAACCAAGTACAGTTGCTACTGCATTTACAGAAACAATTCAAAAGCTACATGGAAACCCAAAGATTATTGTACGTGACAGAGATCCCATTTTTACTGGAAATTTTTGGACGGAATTATTTTCTTGTTTGGGTACTTAACTAGCTCATAACTCATCTTATCATCCTCAATCTGATAATCAAACTGAGATAGTGAAAAAATGTTTGGAAGGATATCTTCATTGTTTTGTATTTGATAAATAAACAAAATGGGTCAAGTGGTTACCTCTAGTTGAATGGTGGTATAACACTTCCTTCCATACTGCAACAAAAATGACCCATTTATGGCACTTTATGAATATCATCCACCATCCATCACATCATATTTAAGAGAAAATTCTAAGGTTCAAGCAGTGGAATATCACATCGAGCATCAAAAAAAAGTTCTCAAACTCTTAAAGGATAACCTAAATTTGGCGCAAAATGGAATGAAACAATAGGAAAATCAACATCGCTGTGAGAGACGTTTTGATGTAGGAGATTGGGTATTTTTACGGCTACAACCATACAAACAAATGTCCCTCAAGCAAGATAAGAAGGATAATAAATTATTGCCAAAGTACTATGGTCCTTACAAGGTGTTGCAAAAGATTGGTACTATGGCATACAAATTGGAGCTTCCCGCTTCTTCTCACATGCATCCAATTTTCCATGCTTCATGCTTGAAGAAGGTTATAGGTGACAAAATTCCAGTTCAAACAATATTGCCAGAATTTGATGAGGAAAGAAAAATCGTATTGGAACCTGAAGTAGTCATGGAAACAAGAACTCGACAACTATGAAATCGATCAATTTTCAGAGTATCTCATCAAGTGGAAGAACTTACCCACTAAAGATTCTACATGGGAGGATGCGAATTTTATACAGAAGCATCCAGAGCTACTCAAGCATTGAGGACAACACTTTTTTGAAGGAGAGGGGCATGTTAGCTCCCTATATTACTAATTTAGTCCCTTATTATTGTTAGTGTAGCCCCCTTATTGTTATTTTTGTACCCCTGTAACCCCCATATTGTTATTTTTGTACCCCTATAACCCCCATATTGTTATTATTGTGCCCCTACATTATTATTGTTAGGTCGGCTAGGATTATATTGTGACCCCGTGGACTCCTATATATAGAAGGGGGTTTTGTCATTTGTATCATCCAAGAATTTTTCATTTATGTAATGTAAAGGAGGTTGCCCCCTCGAAGTGGCTTATTTCTAAGGCGTTGATCTCTCTTTTGTTCTATTTTTGGATATAGTTTCATAACAAAGAGATGAAATCTTCTACTGCTAAAGATGGAGTTCCCAAAGTTTGAGGAGTTGGCCCAAAATATTTTTGACAAGTTTGCATCATTCAAGAACCATCATTTCAAGTTTTGAAGGTGAAATTTTGAGGAAAAAGTGAAATTTTATGTTTTTCTGCCAATTAGGTAATTTCGTAGCAAAGCCCATACTTGAAAGCCAGATTTCGCAACGAAATCCTTGTAGATTACTTTTTGAAAAAAATCACAGTTTGGGTGGAAATCAAAGGAGGATAAAATTTGTATTTAGATTATTTTGTCCAACAAACATATCAAAATCAAAGATGAAGGCTAAAGGTTGACCTAGATGGGTGAAATAGATTTTCTACCAAACCATGCTACGAGATTGCTTGTTTCACTCTGTTTTTGCAATGAGGAGCTTTTGGTTGTATTTTGGTATTTTGAAAGTGTATTAAAGGTCATCCAACCACGTGGAGGCATTAAAGGGTACCAGTGGGACACTCCGACAGGGATTTTCTCCTCGAAAAAGATGTCACCTTCTCCATCTCAGCATAAAGACAGTGATCAAATGTCATGATTATCTTCTCCTTAGAAGTAGGGTGATCAATTCCTAAATCTAGTGGGTGTATTTATGTCTAGGTTATAGTTATTGCCACTCGAGCACTTGGTTATCATCGATTTCATTATCCAATTCTACAGATAAGTGAATGTAATAAATGGAAGGTAGATTCCTAATAGGGTTATAAGTCTAAAGTTATTAGGTGTTTTTTTTATTTCCAGGAATATAGTTTATTGTTAAGAGAGGTGTCAAAGATGATGGTTCGATGATCTAGCAAGGTGGTGTAGAAATTTGCTGAATAATGATTAATTATTCACCGAGACTATCCTGATCACATACAATTCGAATTTATATGCAACACATAATCTCTTCCACTCATATCATCAAACATGGAAAATAAATCAAGCGATAACACATCAAATCATCATACACATTAACACAATATGTATGGGGAAAGCTTATAGCTGAAAACCCCGCAGCTATTGTGTATATTATAATGGAGAAATCAAGTAACAAACTCAGTACAATACTCCTCACAAGTACTCAGTACTATCTCATGAAGTTACCCACAATCTAGCTCAGTTTTGAACAGGTTACTGGTTCAAAACTCACCGCCAATTGCCTTGCCTCTATTGCGCAATCCAGGCTTGTCTATATAGAGATCCAAGGTTCGAATATCCTTGGCTTGACTGCACAATTTTCATGGAAAAATCCTCCAAGTGTGGTGCAAATCTCATGCACAACTGATGTTGCCACTGATAGCTAACTCCACCCTTTCATCTACCTCTTTCACTGGTCTCCACTGAACTGATCATGCACTGTAGTGAACTGATGTGTTCTTGAGTTGAATAATGAGTTACTAATTAATGAATTAAATAATATTTAATTCACTCCACTCATAACTAATTGATTAGCTAGTTAAACTAATCTCAACCAGTTCAACTAAAATAAACAGAACACAACTCCACTAGCTGTCTCATTAACTCCACCAAACTTCTGCCACTGAAGTCCTAACTGAATTCAACCATGCATGATGCCATAAAACCCTTGGGAATAGCGTAATTCCTCTGTCAGATGCATGAGCCACTTCTGTAGCTCGAACTGAAGTGCTCCAAGAGAGTAAACTGTTGTTTAGAGTCCAAATATTATTAAGGGTAAATAATATTTGACTTCCCTATTTTTAGGATAGGCAGTCTAAATATAGACTTCGACCTAAAAAATAGAGTCTCATATATTTTTACCAACATGACCAATGCTCCAAGAATCTCAAACTAGAATCCCCGAACCATGCTCCATATGTCTAAAAATAGACATAGTCTAAAAATAGACTTTGCGCCAGAATTTGCCTGCGGGCCCACTTAGTGAAGGCGACTTCATTTCACTAAGCTCCATCATCTTGCTGCATTTTCAACACTCCCTCTCGGCAAGATATGGATTATCTGCAACCCCTATCCTGCCTCTGTGGAATTCGAACTTGCTCCTGGTGAGCGCCTTCGTCAGGATGTCGGCATCCTGATCCTCCGTGGGAACATATGAAAGCATCATGATTGTCCGCTGAACACAATCTCTGATATGATGGTACCTGATGTCGATGTGTTTGGACCTATCATGAAATACTGGATTAGCCGAGAGTTTAATGCAACTCTGGTTATCACAGTAGATCATTGTAGGCTCCAAATGCAACATGAACAATCCTGCGAGGATCTTCCTCATCCAAATAGCCTCGCATGCAGCCAAGCTAGCTGCCATGTACTCGGCCTCTGCTGAACTGAGTGCCACGGATCTCTGCTTCCTGCTGTACCAGGAAACTGCTGTCGACCCAATGCTGAAAACTCCTCCCGAAGTGCTCTTCCGGTCCGTTGGACTCCCTGCCCAATCTGCATCAGTGAAGCCAGAAAGCTTCGCTCCATCCTCCTGTCTGTACCATAGACCATATCCCAATGTGCCTCTAATATAGCGCAATACATGCTTGCCTGCCTTCCAAAAGAGCTTGGTAGGCTTAACCATAGCTTGCGAAAGCTGGTTAACTGCATAGCATATATCGGGTCGTGTATTGACCAGGTACATAAGCGACCCCACCAACTGTCGATAGACAGTGGCATCCACTACCTCCGCTGAAGTAGCATCCTCCTTCCTCCAACCACCAGGAAGAGGAGTGTCAACAGGCTTGTAGCCTTGCATGTTGAACCTCTCCAGAATCTCCCGGGCATACTTTCCCTGAGAAACAAACAATCCTCCGCTGCGCTGCCAAATCTCCAATCCCAGGAAATAATGAAGGATGCCCGAGTCCTTCATCTCAAACTCTCGTGCAAGATCCTCCTTGCATGAAAGTATCAACTGCTCATCGCCAGTCAAAATCAGGTCATCTACATACAGTACGATGATCAACGGCTTCCCCTCCACCACAATCTGGTACAGGTTTGGATCCGCCTCACTCTTGGAGAATCCAAGCCCGGTGAAGTAGCTGTCTATCCGAGTGTACCAAGCACGAGGTGCTTGCTTCAGCCCGTACAGTGCTCTCTTGAGTTGGCACACATGCGACTCACTGTTGAAGATCTCAAAACCTTCAGGCTGCTCTATGTACACCTCCTCCTCAATAACTCCATTGAGGAACGCAGTCTTCACATCCATCTGATGAATGTGCCACCCCATCTGCGCTGAGAGAGCAAGGATCGTCCGTATGGAAGAGTACCTTGCGGCAGGTGCAAAAGTCTCCTCATAGTCAATCCCCTCGATCTGTGAGAAGCCACGGGCGACAAATCTCGCCTTGTACTTCTCCACACTCCCGTCAGCCGCCTGCTTCACCTTGTAGATCCATCGCGAACCTACAACTGATTTCCCAAACGGTCTTGGGACAATCTCCCATGCACTGTTCCTGATGATCGAATCATATTCTTCGATCATGGCATCAACCCATGCGGGTTCCTCCACAGCTTCCTCAAAAGAGGATGGCTCTGTCACAACACATTGACTCATAAGAGCCATGTATCCAGTGTACCGATCCGGTGATTGTCTCTGTCTGCGTTGTGCTGTAGGTGGTCCTACAACCTTCTCTGCATCCCGAGCCAGTCGCTCAGCTTCTGTAGTGCGCATGCGCCCTCTGATGGTTGGCGCTGCATGGGTGGTTTCTTCCACCTCCTGAACTTCCTCTTGTGGCTGATCCACATCGGGAAGCTCCTCCTTAGGAACTAACAGCTCCTCATCTGCATGCAAGTGTAGCTCCCTCTCAAGCGAACACTGCATGGCTTTCTCCTCCTGAAATTTTATATCCCGTCGCACAACAGTCTTTCGATTGTCTGAAAAATACACCCGATAGTTGTGAGGTGTATCGGTGTACCCCACAAATATTCCAACCTCAGCAGTTGGATCCAGCTTCCTTCTCGCATCCTTCGTCACATGCATGTAGACAGGAGAACCAAAAATCCGCAAATGGGAAATATCAGGCCTCTTGCCAGAATAAGCCTCCTCCCGTGTACTCATGCCAAGAACCTTGTGAGGACAACGGTTCTGCACATACATTGCTGTATTGCATGCCTCGGCCCACAAGTGAAGGGGTAGGCCCTGATCATGCAACATCGCTCGTGCAGCACCCACGATCGTTCTGTTCTTCCGCTCAGCCACCCCGTTCTGCTGTGGGTTATGGAGTGCGATGAGCTCTCTTTGAATCCCTTCTGCGCTGCAGAACTCCTTGAATTCAGCCGAGATGAATTCACCACCGTTATCACTCCTTAGAGCAATCACCTTCTTCCCCGACTCCTTCTCGACCAGTGCTTTAAACTCACAGAACTTCGCGAATGTATCGCTCTTCTTCTGCATGAAGAAGATCCAGCACTTTCGAGAGAAATCATCAACAAAGATCACATAATACTTGTGCTTTGCTGTCGAAGCAACTGAGAAAGGACCACACACGTCTGTGTGAACTCTCTCAAGGATCGTCGTGGCGCGACTATCCTTCTCGTGAAAGGTTGTTTTCACATACTTCCCTAAAGTACACCCCTTGCACTGATTTGACTGCGCAAGAGTGCCCTTAGGAAGCCCAGTAGAAATCTGCTGCAGAATCTTCAAAGCTCCATGGTGAAGGTGGCCCAATCTCCTGTGCCACAGTTCACCCTCATCATCCCGGCTCACCACTTCTCCCACCTTGCATGCCATAGCTGCGCAGCCATCTACCTGCAACTGATAAAGGTTCTTGGTTCGAACCCCTATCTTCCGGGTCTCTCCAGTAGTCTTACTGCGCAGGAAGGCTTTTCCTTCGCCGAAGACCACATCATACCCCTTATCCTCCAACATCGCCACAGAGATCAAGTTCTTCTTCAATCCAGGTACATGCATGACATCCTTCAATACAAAGGGCTTACCAGACTCCCTCTGAAAGGATATGGTACCGATACCAGTCGCACTGTATCTACCGTCATCGCCCATCTCGATGTGCACACCCAAATCTTTGTCCTCCAGATCTGAGAACAAATCCCGATCTCCCGTCATATGAAATGACGCACCGCTGTTCAAGAACCACACCGATCCCATCACACTTGAAACCAAGCATGCAATCAGTGAAAAGTCAAGCTCGAACTGTGAAGCCAAAGCTTCTCCATCTGCAGATCTTCCCGCTTGCTTGTTCTTCTTCTTCTTTGGACAATTGGTAGCATAATGTCCGTGATCATGGCAGTGAAAATACTTCACTTTCGCCATATCCTGCTTCTTGCCCTTTGCACCAGAATGAGAGGTTTTCTTACCCTTCCCCTTCTTTGCTTTGGCAACCAAAGCGCAGTTTTCTTCATCAGCTTCCTTTGATGAAGATCCATCTCGAGTAGTCCTCCTTATCTCCTCCTGCATGAGATCCGCCCAAAGGCGCTCCCATCCCGGCAGCTTCTCCCGACCATTGACACTATCTTGATATGAGTGCCAAGCCTTCGGAAGACCAAGGAGAGCCAGGTCGACCATGTCCTTGTCTTGGACAGTCACCCCTACACTTCCCAGCTCATCTCTGCACTGAGTGAACTTCGTGAGGTGTTTGGCGATACTGTCGCCCTTCTCCATCTTGATGTTCCTGAGCTTATATTTGAGCGCCAGCTTCCTTTGGTCGCTCTTACTCTGGAATAGATCCGTCAAAGCTTTCCACATTAAATATGGAGTATCCTTTCCATGCAAGCTGGATACAATATGATCCTTGACGCCCTCCAACAGGATCCTTCGACACTTCGCCATCTTCTTTTGCCATGCATCGACTTCAGCAGGATCAGTGGGCTTTTGGACATCTGTATCTACGAACTCCTTCAGACCATTATCTTCTAATACTTCCTCCATGCGATCCTTCCATGCAACATAATTCGAACTGCCTTCAAGAGCATATTCGAGTCGCAAACCGTTGAAAGACATTTTCAACACTGGCACCAAGAAAACAAAACTGCTGCAAAATTTCAAATTCCACCTCAAAGCTCAGCCGCTCTAGATCGTGAGAAAAAATTATTTCTATCACAGAGATCGACTGCAAGGGGCATTTACCAGACCTTTCACTTTCCGAAGAAAGATGAATCCGGAGGCTACCTGGCCCGCATGCAGACTCTGTCTACCGAAATAAGTTTGTAATCACTGTGATGATCAATCTCTGCTTCAATAGCTACGATACCATGTATAAATTTGCTGAATAATGATTAATTATCCACCGAGACTATCCTGATCACATACAATTCGAATTTATATGCAACACATAATCTCTTCCACTCAGATCATCAAACATGCGGAAAATAAAACAAGCGATAACACATCAAATCATCATACACATTAACACAGTATGTATGGGGAAAGCTTATAGCTGAAAACCCCACAGCTATTGTGTATATTATAATGGAGAAATCAAGTAACAAACTCAGTAAAATACTCCTCACAAGTACTCAGTACTTTCTCATACAGTTACCCACAATCTAGCTCAGTTTTGAACAGGTTACTGGTTCAAAACTCACCGCCAATTGCCTTGCCTCTATTGCACAATCCAGGCCTGTCTATATAGAGATCCAAGGTTCGAATATCCTTGGCTTGACAGTGCAATCATCATGGGCAATTCCTCCAAGTGTGGTGCAAATCTCATGCACAACTGATGTCACCACTAATAGCTAACTCCACCCTTTCATCTACCTCTTTCACTGGTCTCCACGGAACTGTCCATGCACTGTAGTGAACTGATGTGTTCTTGAGTTGAATAATGAGTTACTAATTAATGAATTAAATAATATTTAATTCACTCCACTCATAACTAATTGATTAGCTAGTTAAACTAATCTCAACTAGTTCAACTAAAATAAACGGAACACAACTCCACTAGCTGTCTCATTAACTCCACCAAACTTCTGCCACTGAAGTCCTAACTGAAGTCAACCATGCATGATGCCATCAAACCCTTGGTAATAGCGTAATTCCTCTGTCAGATGCATGAGCCACTTCCAAGGCTCGAACTGAAGTGCTCCAAGAGAGTAAACTGAAGTTTATAGTCCAAATATTATTAAGGGTAAATAATATTTGACTTCCCTATTTTAGGAGAGGCAGTCTAAAAATAGACTTCGACCTCTTTGACCTCAAAAATAGAGTCTCATCTCTTTTTACCAACATGTCGCATACTTCAAGAATCTCAAAGTGGAATCCCCAAATTATGCTCCGTATGTCTAAAAATAGACATAGTCTAAAAATAGACTTTGCGCCAGAATTTGCCTGCGGGCCCACTTAGTGAAGGCGACTTCATTTCACTAAGCTCCATCATCTTGCTGCATTTTCAACAGGTGGGAAGATCCAATGCAATTGACAAAAGCCTATTAATAGGTAGAACTTATAATGAGAAAGGGTTGGAGAATGTTATTTGACACTACCACTTTGTAAATTTTTTATCATCAGTAATATACAGTGATTGTGTTTTCTCCTTCACTTGAGATTCTTTTGATGTTTCAATGAGATTGTGTCTTATGTATCTTAATATGTTGCTTTCAATAGCTTGATGTTTAATTACTCGGAATTCATGTTTCTCATGCTCTTACTTCGTTTGAATATTTTGTGTTTGTTGTCCCATTGAAACATTACATGCCTCAACTTCCACAAGGAGAGCCATTGTCATTGAATTGCCTAACATTGACTCCATAAGCCCAATGTTAGTAAACCCTACACATTTTTCACTTGCAATCAAACAAACTCAAGTCAATATCACAAATTTAACCATCTGATTGAATCCTGATTGAAAAAATCACAAGTTAATCTGAGAGAGCCCTCTCAGGCTGAAGAGGCTAATCCTCAGTCAAAATTTGGT
Source organism: Pinus albicaulis (assembly GCA_034641835.2). Taxonomy (NCBI): domain Eukaryota; kingdom Viridiplantae; phylum Streptophyta; class Pinopsida; order Pinales; family Pinaceae; genus Pinus; species Pinus albicaulis. Next base: position 1,670,506,340 of record CM076579.1, on the reverse strand, counting down.
TTGAAAGAGTTACTCTAAGTTGTCTGGTGGAGCAGCCCATCAGTACCAATTTAGAGATAACATCATGCATGTGAGAAATGTGCTTGATGTCTTAAGAAAAGAACAATTTTTTTTTAAGATGTCGAAATGCGAATTTGGTAAAAATTCTCTAATGTATTTGGGACATATTGTTAGAGGAGGTGAGATGAAGATAGACCCCTCTAATGTTTAGGTCACTGTGAATTGGCTTACACCCAAGTCAGTGACGGAGGTAAACAAAATTCTAGGAGCAATACAGTATTGGAGGAAGTTCATTGCTAATTTTTCTTCTATTGCGGCTTCGTTACATGCATTGATTAGTGTTAGGAAAGTCTTCCAGTGGGGAGGAAATTAGAAAAAATCATCTGATGCTTTGAAAAAGAAGATCATTTCAACCCCAATACTAGCATTACCAAACTTGAGATAGACCTTTGAGATTCAAACATATGCAAGTGACTATGTCATGGGCGCAATCCTTTTACAACATGGTAATCCTATTTCATTCCATTCCGAAGTGTTAAATGGTGCAGTGATAAATTATCCTACATATGTCAAGGAGCTATATGTGTTGGTTCAAAGTGTGAAGAAATGGAAACATTATTTGATGGGAAATGAAACTATCATTCACACCGATCACCAACCATTGAAATACTTGAAATCGCAAACTAAATTGCAACACTCAAGGCACTTTCGATGGATGGGATTCTTGCAGAAATTCCACTTGTTCATCAGGTATGAGAAAGGTATATACAACAAGGTTGCCAATACGCTTTCTAGGCCTATTATTAATGTAGCTACTTTACTCAAGAATTATTTTCTTTTAAATGAAAGTTACATTGAACAATACGCATTTGACAATGACTTTCAAGATGTTTATGCAAACTTAAGTCAAGGTTGCCAAGTTAACGAATTATATTATCATGTTCATAATAAATTTTTGTATCATTTGGGCAAGCTTTGTATTCCACAGGGTGAGAGAGTGAATGTCATAAGGGAAGCACACACTTCTCTTATTGCGGGACATTTTGGTGTAAGCAAAACAGTGGAAAATATTCATAGGTATTGTTATTGGCCTCGTATGCTTAAAAGTGTGTCACATTTTATTAAAGGTTGTTCATTATGTGCAATCAATAAGCCTAGTAATAGGAAGTTAGGATTTTACACACCACTCTCAGTTCCTTCACGTCCATGGGAGAGTATTTCTATGGATTTTGTAGGAGGTCTTCCTTTGTCGAAAAGAGGTCATGATTAGTTTTATGTAGTTGTAGATAGGTTCAACAAAATGTGTATTTTTATTCCATGTAAAAATAAAGTTACAGATGAACAAAAAACTCATCTTTGAAAATGTTTGGGTTCATTTTGGGTTGCCTACATCTATTGTAAGTGATCGATATTCTTGATTTTTTGGGAAATTTTGGTCAAGTTTGTGGGACTTGATGGACACTAAGTTGAAGAAAACTACAATCTTTTATCCACAAATAGATGGTCAAACCGAGGTGTTCAAAAGAACATTCATCCATCTTCTTTGAGAATATTGCAGGAAACATCCTAAGTTGTGGGATGAACAGTCGCATTACATTCAACATGCTTACAGTTGTGCAAAACATTCCTCTACTCAAACATCATCATTTGAGGCATGTCTTGGATACTTTCCAAAATCGCCATTGGATTTCATTTTTGGGAAAGATGTAGCTATCGATGGACATAAAGACATAGATAAAGAAAAAAAATTCATAGAGAAAATTCAGTTGATTCATCAAACAATGCAAGATCAACTAGAGAAAAATCAAGGCAAGTACAAAGTGAGGCATGATAAACATCAGGTGGATCATAAGTTTCAAGTTGGTGATGAAGTTTGGCTTCACATTAGCAAGGAAAGGCTTCAGGAAGAAAGTAAAATGATGAAACCAATCCATTACGGTCCTTTCAAAATTCTGGAAAAAATTGGTAACAATGCCTTCAAGCTTGATTTGCCTTCATACATGCCAATTTATTTAGTTTTTAATGTTGAAAATTTGAGATTGTATGAGCCTCCTTTGATTGAATATCAAGGAGAGAATGTTCAATTGCCATCTATTGAATATTTTTCTCCAGATTTCTTTGTTGAGCTACAATAAGACACCATACTTGACAGGAGGAGAAGAACATCGACAAGAGGAAGTGTACACTATCTTCGAGTGGGGCTTAAAGGAACAAAACCTTAAAAGGCCAAATGGATTGAAATTGGGAAGGTGATGGAACTGTACCTAGGCATGTTCAGCAACTGAGTATAATATTTTGGGGTCCAAAAGCTTCCAGTGGGGAGGAATGATCAGGGCTCAATTTTTGCTCAAAAAAAAAATTTCTTAGAATGGCTTGAAACTTGAATGACCGTGTAGTGCTCGTCATTCTGAATCTGATGCACTTCGTTTCGAACAAAATGGACTCGGTATGCTCCCAGAAAAGAGTTATGTTTGCTTTGCTAAACATACAAATTTAAAATAAAAAGGATAGACAGATGCCCAGTCAGCACTCTGTACTACTGACGTGGCATGCTTACTATGTAGGGTCGATTTCGGCATTTTCCACTAGCAAATGATGAGCTTCCAGGTGGTAACATGGTATTGATTGAGTAATTTGGGTTACGTGGAATTTTTGTTTGGTTCAAGTTGAGCCAATTGGGTGAGGACAAGTGGTGAAGCCTAGAACATACGTGCCCCCCCCCCCCCATGGTTTTATGTTGGAGTGAAATTTTTGTTCAAAGTATGGGCAGAGGCGCCAGGGTTTGACCCCGCGACCTCCCACAAGCCAACGCCACACCTTATCGTTCTACCGCATGATGGTTCTTAAGTATATAGCTGCGCCAATTCTATTTGAAGATACCATGTATTATGCTGAGGGAATAGGGGGCCAGCCCCCCAATCATACGACCTCAACGTGAATACCACTAGTGAGTGCTTAATCCAAATGCGGAGTTTAATGTTAAAAAGTGTTTAATTAAACCATAACCCTATACTTAATTGTGCCTAATCCACAGTTAATTCAGGATTAGCATAAGAGCGGATTTAGTGCTAATCACCACTTAATTAGCGTAAAAATTTACTTAAATTATTTATGATTAAGTTGGCAGACCTCCCAAGTTCGGCGGAAACTACCAATTTAGCTCCAGTTAGCTAAATATAAGCCTGAAATGGTGGAGAAAATGTAAATGGTCATAAATTTTGGATTTTTCGACCAATTCAAGTGCAGAAAGAGGCTAGATGACCATTTTTGGGCATTCTAGAATCATTGGTGCAGGTTTCAGGAGAAAAAGAGCATTTTAAATAGGCCAATTTGTCAATTTGAGCATAATATAGCGGGCCAAGCCATGGAAGCTGGACCAAGGAGATGTAGCCTAGGAGGGGTGAACTCCTTCATCAAATACCTGTGTTGATGTGTTTTATGGTCATGTAGTGTACTTTATTTGCTGTTATTCAGCCTTTGTTTTTATGTTAAAATTTTCATTAAATTTACATGAAAAACTCTCATGAGACTTGATAATTTGCAAGAGAACTTGAACCCTTAAGCACACATAAAACATTATATTCAGAATCTGAAAGAGTAATTAGTGCAACAACACTAACATACTCCATTCGGATCATCCATACCGTAAAAAAATTTACCCCATTTATGGCGATTTATGGATATCATCCATCATCCATCACATTGTATTTAAGAGACAATTTTAAGGTTCAAGCACTGGAATATCACATCGAGCATCAACACCAATCTCTCAAAATATTAAAGGATAACATAACTTTGGCACACAATCGAATGAAACAACAAGAAGATCAACATCATAGGGAAATAAGTTTTGATGTGGGGGTTGGGTATTTTTATAAGTACAACCATACAAAAAAATGTCCCTCAAGCAAAATAAGAAGGGTAATAAATTATTACCCAAGTACTATGGCCCTTACAAGGTGTTGCAAAAGATTGGTACTATGACATACAAATTGGAGTTTCTAGCATCTTTGTGAGTACACCCAATTTTCCATGTTTCACTATTAAATAAGGTTATCTAGGTGACAAACTTCCAATTCAAACTATATTGCAAGAACTTGACAAGGAAGGAAAAATTATATTGGACCCTAAAGCAATCATGAAAATAAGAATCCAAAAACTAAGGGACATATCAATTTCAGAGTATCTCATTAAGTGGAAGAATTTAGTTGTTGAAGACTTCACATGGGAGGATGATTATTTAATTCAGAAGCATCCATAAATACTCAAGCATTTAGGACAACACTTTTTTGTAGGAGAGGGGCATGTTAGGTCTCTATAATACTAGTATAATACCCATATTGTTATTGTTGTGCCCCATAGAAGCCCATTATTTTTATTGTTGTGCCCTTGCATTATTATTGTTATGTAGGCCCTACTTATATTTTTACCTTTTAGTCTCCTATATATACCAAGGATATCTTGTCATTTCAATCATCGAAGAATTGTTCATTTATGTGATGAAAAAGGAGGTTCCTCCCTCAAAGAATCTTATTTCCAAGTCATTGATATATCTTTTCTTTTGTTTTTGTGATCTAGTTGCATAACAATATAACCCTTCATAGTGCTTCAATTCTTAAAGGAGAGATCAATTTCATGGCCAATTGAGGATCCTAGAAAGATCTAAACTGAGGTAACTTTGGAATTAAAATAAAAGCATTGAAATAGAACCCACATGTAGAGCCCCAAACCACTAAACATAACGAACTAGAATTAGAATGCAAAGCCCTGTCATGAAAGTGTGGTTATGCAATCTAGAGAATAACTCTATGATTAAATGGATCCTCCCATTATATACTTCTTAAATCACTGGGAACTAGCCAAAAGAGGATGCCACCTTCAAGGTCAAGTTCGATCCTGTCAAGCTTAAAAACCAAATCTCTGATATGAAAAAAGAAGTGTGAGAGATATATGATGAGGCAAGTTATCGTAAATGTCCATCTAGTTGACTTTAATGCAATGCACCACTTTTCCATAAAATCCAATGGCATGTAATTTATAAACTATGGATAGAAAAATTTAATAAAAGGTACGACACAAAGAGAACCCTACATTTATATTTAGCATCTGAACATATAAAATAATACCTTTAGTTGTTTTAATGTATATTGAAAACCATCAATGTAAAATTTGATATACTAGAAACTTCGTGCTACATGTTAAACTTTTTAATCATTATTAAAATAAAGTCATATTCTAAAATAAAAACTAATTACATATGCAACTTATTATAATTATCAACTCTTATTTTCATTAATAATAAATAATTCATAATATAGAGACAACACTTCATTACCTTTCTAACTTTTTATTATGATTGTTAACTTTTATTTTTAATATTTTTATTTTATATTTTTAATATATAATTCATAATATAAATACCACACTTCTACTCAATTATTGGTAGCTTCTTGTAAGTAAAACTTAAATTTATTAAATTTCTCAATAATATGCACATTACTTAAGTTGACTTATTCTACAAGAAAAGCCGCAAAGGATCTCATATCCAAACTTGAAGTGGTAGTGGACAATAAACATGGAATATATTCGTAAGGCCTTCTTGGAGGTGGTAGTTATGGCTGTAGTCTTCCTAGGTAACGTTTTGGGCCAGAATCCGGAAAAGATTTTGAAAAAATCCGACAAAGATTTTATCAGAATATTGTTTACATTTGTTAAACTTTAGTATTTTGAGTGCCCTAAGGGTTTTTGATAGTGTTGAATCCATTTCCACTATCAAAAATGGATTCCAAACACTCCAAGCACCTGATTTCTTGAATTTTAGTTGCCTGGATTCCAGCAAAAAAATGTCGTCTGGGCTATTCCCTTGCCTGGGTAGACAACTCCATAGTTATGTCCTTTACGCTTCGTACTTCGAAAAAACAAAAAAAAGCATTAGGTTTATTTATAATTTTTTATTAAAAAACTAAAAATAACATTGGAAAGCAAGTATTTTCTCTCATACTTTTGGATCAATAAAAATAGCGAAGGTATATATAATTAAAATCGCGAACAAAATGACCAGAAAAGCAAAAGTGTAGCTTTTTGTTCTTTTGACTTCGGGTGGATGTTATGTAATTTAGCTCGACCAGGAAACTAAACCCGAATGAGTTTTTTCGAAAAATGATAAACAAATTGACATGAAAAAGCAAAAAATTGTCCTTGCTAATGCCATTATCTACAATTTTACAATTCTAGGTTTTCATATTTCAATATTTTATTAATGTAGTATATGCATTCTTGCTAATGCACCAACATTCTTGGTTTCTCTTATGACCTTGACCTTGATGTTCAAGTCTAACTTACTAGTCACCATTTTCAAAGATGACAACTTGTTTTCTCATTAACAAGCATAGTTATGATACTCTTAATGAAGTATTCTTTCCTAGTAAATATGCTAGCTTCCTTTCATGAAGGACCCATTACACATGATATGTATTATCCTTAGGCTTATTTATGCCTCTTTCACACCTTGGGTTATATCCATTAACTCTTATGCCAAGTCCAAACACTTGGTGCTCATTCAAATTGACAATATTTTTGTCATCTAAAACATAAAGACTATAATTTGAAATTACTTTAGGTTTAACCAAAATCACATTTGAGAAAATGAGCCTTCTTGAAGATGGATCTAGGCAGTGCTTCTCTCACTGTGTATGTGTTTATTTCTTTGTTTCCATACTTATGTGTTCTTAAATCTGAATTATTTTACAGAAAGTCGATGAACAGAATTTGTTGAAAGATACACTCTTATTCTGGCTGTGGATAATTTTAATGTTTTCCTCTTATATTAAGTTGAATATTTCTTAACTGATCTTTTTCTTAATTGGATCTATTTCATTTCTTCTATTACACTTCATTGAAATTTGAAAGATCTAGTTAGTTTAGCTACCTTGCCATATGAAAACCCTTTGAAAATTTGAGACAGATCCATGTTAAGTTGTAGACTCTAGAGCCCAATGGAATTTTAAAGCATTTAATCAACCAAACCAATTAAAACAAATCTGAAACAATCAAACGAATAATTGAGCATTCATAGCTATCCTAATATCATAAATACAACAAAGTTAAATCTGACAAAGAGATCCCTCTCTGAGTTTAGGAAGGCTAGATCCTAAACTCCAAAGTGGTTTTGTGGTTACCTCTGGTTTCTTCCACAACCTCAGAAATTACAAAGTGATAACAATTTTCACTAGATGTTAAAACATCTAAGTCATCCATTTCTCCATATCTCCAAAGAGTCCTTGATAATCATTCCAATGTATTTGAGACTCCCAAATGTCTTCGAACTATTTACGATCATGATCATGCTATTCACTTGTTTCTAGGAATTTTTCCTCTAAACATTATACCTTACATATATTCTTATTCCCATAAGAGCGAAATTGAATGTATGGTTGCAAAAATGCTAGAGGTAGGTGTAATCTAGCCTAGCCAAATTTCTTTCTCTTCTCCAATATTATTGGTGCACAAGAAGGATGGATCACGAAATATGTTAGGCCCCTATATTGCTAGTATAGTCCCTTATTATTGTTAGTGTAACCCTCTTATTGTTATTGTTGTACCCCTATAACCCCAATATCATTATTATTGTGCCCTTACATTATTATTGTTAGGTCGGTTAGGATTATATTGTGATCCCATGGACTCCTATATATAGAAAAGAGGTTTTGTCATTTGTATCATCCAATATTTGTTCATTTGTGTAATGTATTGGAGATTTCCCCCTCGAAGTGGTTGATTTCAAGGTGTTGATCTCTCTTTTCTTCTATTCTTGGAGTTGGTTTCATAACATTTGGTATTAGAGCTTTGGATTCTAGGGTTTCGCTTCTCCAAACAAGTCATTGTGGAATTTTAGCTATAACTTTTATTCTATGAAGTTTCAGAAGCTGAAATTTTTATAGAGAGAAGTTGAAATCTGGAGGCACGTTGTGTACAAATTTCAGATCTTGGTTCACAACATTTTCGGAGATATGATCTGTGCAAGTTAGGGTTTTTGCAGGCTCCCAAATTTCACCTAAAACAGGTCATCGTGGAAGTTTCACTATAACGTGTTAGGTCCCTATATTACTAGTATAGTCCCTTATTGTTGTTATTGTAACCCCCTTATTGTTATTATTGTACCCTTGTGACCCCATTTTATTATTATTGTGCCCTTAAATTATTATTGTTAGGTCGGCTAGGATTACATTGTGGCCCACTAGGATTACATTATGGCCCCATGGACTCCTATATATAGAAAGGAGGTTTTGTAAATTGGATCATCGAAGAATTGTTCATTTATATAATGTATTGGAGGTTTCCCCCTCGAAGTGGCTCATTTCTAAGGCGTTGATATCTCTTTTCTTCTCTTTTTGGAGCTGGTTACAGAACATTTGGTATCAGAGCTTTGGATTCTAGGGTTTCACTGCTCCAAACAGGTCATCGTGGAATTTTCGCTATAACTTTTTTTCTACGAAGTTTCAGAAGCTAAAATTTGTATGGTGCGAAGCTGAAATCCTGAGGAATATTGTCTAAAAATTTCAGAGCTTGGTTCGCAATATTTTCGGAGATAGGATCTGTGGAAGTTAGGTCTTTGTTCAGGATCCTAAACAGGTCATCGTGGCATTTGCGCTATAACGTTTTTTCTACGAAGGTTCAGAATTAGAAATTCATATGGTGCGAAGCTAAAATCCTGAGGAAATTCATCAAAAACTTTCAGATCTTGGTTCGCAAAATTTTTGGAGATATGATCTGTGGAAGGTAGTGCTTTTTCAGGCTCCTAAATTTCATCTCAAAGAGGTGATCGTGGGAAAAGTGCAATAACTCTCTCTCTGGGCATCGGATTGGAGTTCCGTAAAAAGTGGTCGTAATTACACGGACTGTAGTTTCTTGGCTATCATTTTTAGAGACAAAGGACGAAACAGTGACACGTGGAAAGTCGTACAAGTTCGCTCTACTGAACTAGTCCATAATTAGGTCATTGTGGGAGATTGGACACAACTTTGTCTTGGAGAATCCAAATTAGGTCAGACCTGTGGCATTCAAAAGAGAATTCAGAGGGCTACTTTAGTGCTGAAGTTCAGATATTGAAGATTTGCAATCACAGAGATAATACAATTTCAATATCGAGCTCCTCAAAGCAAGTAAAAGGTGTGTATTTTTTTTTCTTTCCGAATTGCATAAGTCTTGTTCGAAAAATCAAGTTGAATTGATTGCAAGGGAATATTGTAGAATAGATATCAATATTGGATTCTAAAATGGCCCCTAAAAATAATTCAACACCCATTAAGCCTTTAGAAGGCTCTACTATGACTCATGAAGACGAAGAATGGTCAAAATTACAAGAGCAAATGCAACAAATTTCGCTCTCGCAAAGAACAACAAAAAATGAAATGGAGGTTTTGAAGAAAGGCATGGAAGCTAAGATGAATGGTTTGGAAGCTAAGATGGATGGCATGGAAGTAGGCATGGAAGCTATTATGGATGACATGGAAGTTAAGATCGATGAAAAAATGAAAGACAACATGGAAAACATGAAGAAGGATCTAAAAGTAGACATCGAAGGTTTGGCAAAGTTGATACAAGAAATGTTTCCTAATGGTGAAAAGATAGTAGAGGAAACTCATGATGAGAACAAAATAAATGTTAATAGTGATTTCATAAACTCTACTGTTGGAGGGAAGAACCACCATATTCCAAAAATGGATATGAGGAAGTTTGATGGAAAGGATCCTGTAACATGGATACTACAGATGGAGCAATATTTTGATCTCCATAATGTGAAAAACACACAAAAAGTACGCATTGCAACTTTACATTTAGAACAAAATACATTTGTATGGTATCGATGGCTTTGCTCCCGTAAAAAAATTGTCACTTGGTCAAATTTTACGGAGGAAATGATAGCACATTATGAGGATACAAAGAGCAACACCTTCTTTATCCAATTGATAAATCTCAAACAAAAGGGTTTAATGGGGGAGCACATTGAGGACTTCCAAAAATTGAATATAAGGGTAACTGATATTCTAGAGGAACATGGGATTGATCTCTTCATAGGTACTTTAAAGGATAACATCCAACATGAAGTTCACGTTTTGGAACCTGATTCATTGGAGAAGGCATTCAGGTTGGCAAGAAAAATTGAATGTAAAATTGTGGCGACAAGGAAGCCTACCACTCACTTCTATAAAGAGGGAAGCATTTCTACTCCTAGATTTCCACAACCTACAAGGTTGACACCACAACAATTGGAAGAAAAAAGAGAAAAAGGGCTTTGCTACAGTTGTGATAGCAAATACACTAAAGGTCATAAGTGTGTTGAGAAGAAATTATTTTACATAGATTGTGAAGAGGAAGAAGAAAATGAACAAGAATAGGATATACACCAGGAACCAGCCCTAGAAGAGGAAGAAATGAGTCTGACCATATCGTGTAATGCATTGGTAGGAATTACCACTCCTCAAACTCTCAAGATAGAAGGACATATCAAGAAGAAAAAGGTAATAGTGTTGATTGATTCAGGTAGCACCCATAATTTTATTCATTGTAAGGTAGCCAAGGAATTAAATTGTTTCCTATACCCAGCACCAGAATGTCAAGTGATGGTTGCAAATGGAGGAACTATAAATTGCTCTGGAAAATGCCATAACATCCAGCTAACCATGGGGGAATATGTGTTGACTAGTCCAATGCTTTCCATTCCTATGGGAGGTGCTGATGTTGTACTAGGAGTACAATGGTTACAATCTTTGGGGACGGTAGCTTTTAATTTTCAAGAAATTTTCTTGAAATTTTTTTCAGAAGGAAAGGAAGTTGAATTACAAGGTATTGCAGGGAAGCCAGGAAGGATAATAAGCTCTAATGTCATGACAAAGCTTCTAAAGAAAGAACAACGAGGCGTAATTGCACAATTATGCTCACTAGAAGTTCGAACATCAAAATCATCTATTTCTGCAGATCTCCAACAAGTCTTGGACAATCATTCCAAAGTGTTTGAAACTCCCAAAGGACTCCCACCTATTTGTGATCATGATCATGCTATTCATTTGATTCCAGGAATTGTTCCTCCAAACATCAGGCCTTATAGATATCCTTATGTCCAAAAGAGAGAAATTGAACGTATGATTGCAGAAATGTTAGAGGCGGGTATAATTCAACCTAGTCAAAGTTCTTTCTCTGCTCCTGTAGTATTGGTACACAAGAAGGATGGATCATGGCGAATGTGTCCGGATTATAAGGAGCTCAATAAGCTCACCATTAAAGACAAATTTCCCATTCCTGTGATTGATGAATTATTGGATGAATTACATGGAGCAATTTATTTTACCAAGTTGGATCTTCGTTCGGGATATCATCAAATTAGAATGAAGACTGAAGATATTCCAAAAACAACATTTCGAACTCATGAGGGTCATTATGAATTTTTGGTCATGCCTTTTGGCCTTACCAATGCACCTTCTACATTTCAAGGGTTGATGAATTCCATTTTCAACCCCTTCCTTAGAAAATTTGTGCTAGTATTTTTTGATGATATACTAATCTACAGCAGGTCTTGGAAGGATCATGTTGAACATGTTGACAGGGTGCTCAAACTATTACGGGAGAAACAATTATATGCAAAAAAATCCAAATGTTTCTTTGGAGTACAAGAGGTGGAATATCTGGGTCATATTGTATCTCATGAGGGTGTTAAAGTAGACCCTAACAAAATTAAAGCCATTAAGGAATGAAAAGTCCCCACAACCATAAAGTAGTTGCGAGGATTTCTCGGGTTAACAGGGTATTATCGCAAGTTTGTTAAGAATTATGGGAGAATAGCAGCACCTCTAACAACATTATTGAAGAAAGATGCATTTTCATGGACTCCTGAAGCAACTAAGGCCTTTGAACGTCTTAAAGAGGCAATGTGCCTAGCACGGGTCTTAGCTACACCAGACTTCACAAAAACCTTTATTGTGGAATGTGATGCCTCAGGAAATGGAATTGGTGCAGTTTTAATGCAGGAAGGAAGACCCATTGCTTTTGAAAGTCGTCCGATCAAAGGAAAGTATTTACAGAAACCTATTTATGAGAAGGAAATGTTAGCAATACTACATGCACTAAAGAAATGGCGAACTTACCTAATGGGAAGACACTTCAAGGTAAAAACTGATCATGATAGTCTTAAACACTTTTGGAACAAAGACTATCTTCAGAAGAGCAGCAAAAATGGGTCACAAAGATGTTGGGTTATGACTTTGAAATAATCTATAAAAAAGGAAAGCTTAATGTTGTTGCAGATGCACTCTCAAGAAAGAATGAAGAGGTGGAAGCATTGCTTTGTGCCATTTCTATTATCCAACCGGATTGGATAACCGAAGCAAGAGATGAATGGAATAAGGACAAAGATGTATGGACACTCATTCAAAAGTTGCAGCAAGATCCTAGTACATCTGATACATTTAGTTGGAAAAATGATTCCTTATGGTACAAAGATCGTTTATATATTTGTAATAATTCCCAACTAAAACAAAATATTCTTCTGGAATTGCACACTTCTCCTTTAGGAGGACACTCGGGATTTTTTAAAACTTACCACAGGGTGAAGAAAGAATTTTTTTGGGATGGCCTTAAATCTGATATTCAAAAGTTTGTGGCGGAATGTTTGGTTTTCCAGCAGAATAAAGTGGAGACAATTAAGACCTCGGGACTTCTACAACCTTTATCCATTCCAAGTCAACGTTGGGAGGAGATTTCAATGGATTTTATCACGGGTTTACCTAAGTCCGAAGGAAAGAGTGTCATCATGGTGGTAGTTGATAGACTTACCAAGTATGCACACTTTTGTGCATTATCTCATCCATTTAAAGCAAATACAGTTGCTACTACATTTATGGATAGAATTCAAAAGCTACATGGAAGCCCAAGGGTTATTGTGAGCGACAGAGATCCCATTTTTACTGGAAATTTTGGACGGAGTTATTTTCTTGTTTGGGTACTCAATTAGCTCATAGCTCATCTTATCATCCTCAATCTGATGGTCAAGCTGAGATAGTAAATAAATGTTTGGAAGGATATCTTCGTTGTTTTGTATCTGATAAACAAACACAATGGGTCAAGTGGTTACCTCTTGCGGAATGGTGGTATAACACTTCCTTCCATACTGCAGCAAAAATGACCCCATTTATGGCACTTTATGGATATCATCCACCATCCATCACATCATCTTTAAGGGAAAATTAGAAGGTTCAAGCAGTGGAAGATCACATCGAGCATCAGCAAGAAGTTCTCCGACTCTTAAAGGATAACCTGAATTTGGCACAAAATCGAATGAAACAACAGGCAGATCAACATCGCAGCGAGAGAAGTTTTGATGTAGGAGATTGGGTATTTTTACGGATACAACCATACAAAAAAATGTCCCTCAAGCAAGCAAAGAAGGATAATAAATTATCGCCAAAGTACTATGGTCCTTACAAGGTGTTGCAAAAGATTGGTACTATGTCATACAAATTGGAGCTTCCTGCTTCTTCGCGAGTACATCCAATTTTCCATGTTTCATGCTTAAATAAGGTTATCGATGAAAATCTTCCAGTTCAAACAATATTACCAGAACTTGATGAGGAAGGAAAAATCATATTGGAACCGGAAGCGGTCACGGAAATAAGAACTCGACAACTACAGAATCGATCAATTTCAGAGTATCTCATCAAGTGGAAGAACTTACCCACTGAAGATTCTACATGGGAGGATGAGAATTTTATACAGAAGCACCCAGAGCTACTCAAGCGTTGAGGACAACACTTTTTGAAGGAGAGGGGCATGTTAGGTCCCTATATTACTAGTATAGTCCCTTATTGTTGTTAGTGTAACCCCCTTATTGTTATTATTGTACCCTTGTGACCCCCATTTTATTATTATTGTGCCCTTAAATTATTATTGTTAGGTCGGCTAGGATTACATTGTGGCCCACTAGGATTACATTATGGCCCCATGGACTCCTATATATAGAAAGGAGGTTTTGTAAATTGGATCATCAAAGAATTTTTCATTTATGTAATGTATTGGAGGTTGCCCCCTCGAAGTGGCTCATTTCTAAGGCGTTGATATCTCTTTTCTTCTCTTTTTGGAGCTGGTTACACAACATAACGTTTTTCTACTAAGCTTCAAAAGCTGAAATTTTTAGAAAGTAAAGGAGAAATCCTGAGGTGCATTGTGTAAAATTTTTAGATCTTGGTTCACAATATTTTCGGAGATAGGATCTGTGGAAGTAAGGGTTTTGCCAAGCTCCCAAATTTCATCTTAAAGAGGTGGCCGTGGGAAAATATTTATCTTTTCTTTCTCTCTGTAGAATTTGTAGGGGATGTTTTCTGAATTAGGGGTTGAAAACCACTCTATTTTGTTGTGCAGGTTTCTTGTTATCTAATTCCATATTTACTAATTTGTTTGAAAAATTTTTAATGACCTTAGTCATATCATCTATCCTTTGATCTTGTGATGAATCTTCTTTTTTAGCTTTTCCTTTGTCTTGAACCTTTCCAACAGCAGTCATGTTTGCCTCAATTTCTGAGGCATCAGTTTGAATCTATTCAAGAGTGGAGGCTCTTCTTTCTCTCAAGGTAAAACTAAAATCCGATGCAAATGCACCAACAAAAACAACCCTTTCTCCAATAGGAGGAGGTTTCATTTCCATAGGCAAACTATTGTACAACTTATTAAATCTTTTGACAAAATCACTCATACTTTCATTTGATTTTTTCTTTATAGCATTAAATTCTGTTAAAGAATAACCATGGTCTATTTTTTGACCCCATCTTTGGATGAATTGTCTTTCTAATTCATCCCAATCATTGATTGAACCATTTGGTAATCCTTTGAACCATTTTCTTGCCTCTCCACTTAGAGATTGCACAAAAAGTCTCATTACAACATCAAGATGTTTTACATTAAAGTTTTCAGCAAAAGTGAAAAACAAAGGCAAGTGTTGTTCTGCATCGGATTGGAATTCTATAAAAAGTGGCCACAAGTACACAAAATGCAGGTTTTTGTGTATCAATTTTAGAGCCGAAGGAGGAAACAGTGACACATGGCACGCTGTACAAGTTTTTTATATTGAACTAGTCCATAATTAGGTCATTGTGGGAGATTGGGCATAAATTTGTCTTGAAGAATCCAAATCAGGTCAGACCTGTGGAATTTGAAAGAAGATTCAGAGGGCTACTACAGGGCCAAATTTCAGATATTGAAGATCCGAAATTACAAATATAATTCAATTTCATTATAGAGCTCCTTAAAAGCAAGAAAAAGGTGTGTATTATTTTTCGAATTGCATAATTTTAGTGTGAAAAATTAGTTTGAATTGATTCCAAGGGCATATTGTAGAATAGATATCAGTATTGGGTTCTAAAATTCCTCCTAAAAAGAATTCAAAAACCATTAAGCCTTTATAAGGCTCTATTATGACTCATGAAGATGAAGAACTGCAACATGACATGTCAAAATTACAAGAGCAAGTGCACCAAATTTCACTCTCGCAGAGAGAAACAAAAAATGAAATGGAAGTTTTGAAGAGAGGCGTGGAAGCTAAGATGGATGGCATGGAAGCTAAGATGGATGACATGGAAGAAAAAATGAAAGACAACATGGAAAACATGATGAATGATCTAAAAGCAAACATGGAAGGTTTTACAAAGTTGATACAAGAAATGTTTCCTAATGGCGAAAGGATAGTAGAGGAAACCCATAATGAGAACAAAATAAATTTTAATCGTGATTTTATAAAATCTAATGTTAGATGGAAGAACCACCATATTCCAAAGATGGATATGAGGAAGTTTGATGGCAAGGATCCCATAACATGGATACTATAGATGGAGCAATATTTTGATCTCAATAATGTGCAAAACACACAAAAGGTATGCATTGAAACTTTACATTTAGAACAAAATACATTTGTATGGTATCGATGGCTTTGCTCCCGTGAAAAAATTGTCACTTGGTCAATTTTTACGGAGGAAATGATAGCACATTATGAGGATACAAAGAGCAACACCTTCTTTAGCCAATTGATAAATCTCAAACAAAAGGGTTTAGTGGGGGAGCACATTGAGGACTTCAAAAATTGAATATAAGGGTAACTGATATTCCAGAGGAACACAGGATTGATCTCTTCATAGGTACTTTAAAGGATAACATCCAACATGAAGTTCGCGTTTTGGAACCTGATTCATTGGAGAAGGCATTCAGGTTGGCAAGAAAAATTAAATGTAAAATTATGGCGACAAGGAAGCCTACCACTCACTTCTATAAAGAGGGAAGTGTTGCTACTCCTAGATTTCCACAACCTACAAGGTTGACACCACAACAATTGGAAGAAAAAAGAGAAAAAGGGATTTTCTATAGTTGTGATAGAAAATACACTAAAGGTCATAAGTGTGCTGAGAAGAAATTATTTTACATAGATTGTGAAGAGGAAGAAGAAAATGAACAAGAAGAGGATATACACCAGGAACCAACCCTAGAAGAGGAAGAAATGAATCCGACCATATCGTGTAATTCAATTGCAGGAATTACCACTCCTCAAACTCTCAAGATAGAAGGACAAATCAAGAAGAAAAACGTAATAGTGTTGATTGATTCAGGTAGCACCCATAATTTTATTCATTGTAAGGTAGCCAAGGAATTAAATTGTTTCCTATACCCAGCACCAGAATGTCAAGCGATGGTTGCAAATGGAGGAACTATAAATTGCTCTGGAAAATGCCATAATATCAAGCTAACCATGGGGGAATATGTATTGACTAGTCCAATGCTTTCCATTCCTATGGGAGGTGCTGATGTTGTACTAGGAGTACAATGGTTACAATCTTTGGGGACGGTAGTTTTTAATTTTCAAGAACTTTTCTTGAAATTTTTTTCAGAAGGAAAGGAAGTCGAATTACGGGGTATTGCGGGGAATCCAGGAAGGATAATAAGCTCTAATGTCATGACAAAGCTTCTAAAGAAAGAACAGCGAGGCGTAATTGCACGATTATGCTCACTAGAAGTTCCAGCATCAAAATCATCTATTTCTGCAGATCTCCAACAAGTCTTGGACAATCATTCCAAGGTGTTTGAAACTCCCAAAGGACTCCCACCTATTCGTGATCATGATCATGCTATTCATTTGATTCCAGGAAATGTTCCTCCAAACATCAGGCCTTATAGATATCCTTACGTCCAAAAGAGCGAAATTGAACGTATGGTTGCAGAAATGTTAGAGGCGGGTATAATTCAACCTAGTCAAAGTTCTTTCTCTGCTCCTGTAGTATTGGTACACAAGAAGGATGGATCATGGCGAATGTGTCCGGATTATAGGGAGCTCAATAAGCTCACCATTAAAGAAAAATTTCCCATTCCTATGATTGATGAATTATTGGATGAATTACATGGAGAAATTTATTTTACCAAGTTGGATCTTCGTTCAGGATATCATCAAATTAGAATGAAGACTGAAGATATTCCGAAAACATCATTTTGAACTCATGAGGGTCATTATGAATTTTTGGTCATGCCTTTTGGCCTTACCAATGCACCTTCTACATTTCAAGGGTTGATGAATTCCATTTTCAAACCCTTCCTTAGAAAATTTGTGCTAGTATCTTTTGATGATATACTAATCTACAGCAGGTCTTGGAAGGATCATGTTGAACATGTTGACAGGGTGCTCAAACTATTGCAGGAGAAACAATTATATGCAAAAACATCCAAATGTTTCTTTGGAGTACAAAAGGTGGAATATCTGGGTCATATTGTATCTCATGAGGGTGTTAAGGTAGACCCTAACAAAATTAAAGCCATTAAGGAATGGAAAGTCCCCACAACCATAAATTAGTTGCGAGGATTTCTCGGGTTAACAGGGTATTATCGCAAGTTTGTTAAGAATTATGGGCGACTAGTAGCACCTCTAACAACATTATTGAATGAAGATGCATTTTCATGGACTCTTGAAGCAACTAAGGCCTTTTAACATCTTAAAGAGAAAATGTTCTTAGAACCGTTCTTAGCTACATCAAACTTCACAAAAACCTTTATTGTGGAATTTGATGCCTCAAGAAATGGAATTGGTTTTGTTAATGCAAGAAGGAAGACCCATTTCTTTTGAAATTCGTCCAATCAAAGGAAAGTATTTATGGAAAGCTATTTATGAGAAGGAAATGTTGGCAATACTATATGCACTAAAGAAATGGCGAACTTACCTAATGGGAAGACACTTGAAGGTAAAAACTAATCATGATAGTCTTAAACACTTTTTGGAACAAAGACTATCTTCAGAAGAGCAGTAAAAATGGGTCACAAAGATGTTAGGTTATGACTTTGAAATCATCTACAAAAAAGGGAAGCTAAATGTTGTCGCAGATGCACTCTCAAGAAAGGATGAAGGGGTGGAAGCATTACTTTGTGTTATTTCTATTATCCAATGAGATTGGATAACCGAGGAAAGGGATGAATGGAAGAAGGAAGAAGAAGTGTGGACACTCATTCAAAAGTTGCAGCAAAGTCCTAGTACATCTGATACATTTAGTTGGAAAAATGATTCCTTATGGTACAAAGATCGCTGATATATTTGTACGAATTCCCAATTAAAACAAAATATTCTTTTGGAATTGCACACTTCTCCTTTAGGAGGACACTCAGGATTTTTAAAAACTTACCACAGGGTGAAGAAATAATTTTTTTGGGATGGTATTAAATCTAATATTCAAAAGTTTGTGGCATAATGTTTCGTTTGCCAACAAAATAAAGTTGAGACAATTAAGACTTCGGGTCTTCTACAACTTTTATCCATTCCAAGTCAACGTTGGGAGGAGATTTCAATGGATTTTATCACAGGTTTACCTAAGTATGAAGGAAAGAGTGTCATCATGGTGGTAGTTGACAGGCTTACCAATTATGCACACTTTTGTGCATTATCTCATCCATTTAGAGCAAATACAGTTGCTAGTGCATTTATGGAAACAATTCAAAATCTACATGGAAACCCAAAGATTATTTTAAGTGACAAAGATCACATTTTTACTAGAAATTTTTGGACGGAATTATTTTCTTGTTTGGGTACTCAGCTAGCTCATAGCTCATCTTATCATCCTCAATCCGATGGTCAAACTGAGATAGTTAATAACTGTTTGGAAGGATATCTTTGTTGCTTTGTATCTGGTAAGCAAACACAATGGGTCAAGTGGTTACCTCTCGTTGAATGGTGGTATAACACTTCCTTCCATACTGCAGCAAAAATGACCCCATTTATGGCACTTTATGGATATCATCGACCGTCCATCATGTTATCACTCAGACTGAACCTCAGGCTGAGAGAGGAAATTTCGAAGTAACCTCAAACCATGCTTAGCCAAGTAGCTAGCCCTACTAGGCCAGGAGAGGGCTCTCTCCATATAGATCACAGTCAAAATGAATGAGGAAAGAAGATTTTAGGCTACGTATAGTAGCTCAGGGTTTTTATTTTTTATTTTGTAGGGTTTGCTGGATCAGGAGGAGTCAAATAGCTAGGGCAAGGAAATTAGGTCAAAATTTGTTGGGGTTCTAAGGGGAAAGATAGGTAAAAGGTTTGACATTCAAAGGATGATTATGCTGAGGTGAAGAGACTGGTGAGGATTTAGGAAGAGCATACAAGATGAATTCTCCCTAAATTGAAGTTAATAAACAAATTATGCTAAATTTCCCAAAACAGAGCATGAAACATGAATTTTTCCTTTCAACTTGAAATTAAGCATATCATAGACATGAAAATGGTTTATGAGCTGAAAATACATTCATACAAATAATCACAAAGAAAAAAATATGTCAAACACTGCATACCACATGGATCCCAAAGAAATAGCTGCAAATTTATTATTAATGTCCAAGCCAAACTAATACAAAATGTGTCCTTGACATGCCAAAGCTCCAAGTGAGTCCAAACATTACAATGACTGAGAAATACATCAAATAGACCTCAAAACCACCCTCTCTAGACTCAGGGAATCGAATCCATGAGATAGGGATCAGTTTCACCTACTCCCAAACAAGAATCTGAAGACTAGGAAAACTCAACAATTTGTCTCTAAAAGAGAGGAAATTGATTCATTTGACCTCTAGAAGACTTATCTGATGCATCTACCCTAGATGAAAGTAAAAAAATGATTTTTACATTCACCATGACCATTTACATTAGTAATTTTCTCATTTTCCCAAGTAAAAAGTCAAAAAGTCAATTTTTTGCTGAAGATGATGAAAACTGCATTTTCCTGGTAAACACGTAGTGCCATGACAGAAAAAATAGCATTTCTTGCAGCCAAATTTTGGAGGCCTTCCCGACGTCCAAATCAAATCCATGATAGCTCATTGGAAAGCTCTCTGAGTAGTTACAAAATATGCCTCTAGTTTCCAAAATGGTGTCCATATTCCCTGTCAAAAACCTGTTCTCCCAAGACTGGTAAACGCGCAGTGCCAAGGTGAAAAAGGAGGTAGAACCATGAAAATTTGGTGGTTTTTTGTACTTTTGAGGGACCAGTTCTCCTCCAAATTTTCTGAAATTTGCTAGGGCTGATGTCTTCATCACTTTTAACATGATGGTGGTGGCCATTTTGCAATTGGATGCCCCAAAAAATAGTGCAGCGCCAGTGGCATTGCGCGTTTGGCAGAATTTTTGTGTGCCAAAATTGCCCAAAAACCAAAATTTGCACTAAAGTGCCAAATGTGCCAAAATTTGTCCAAAATTGTGAGGTTGCTTGTTGATTGATGATTAGAGGCATGCTGAGACACGTCAGCAAGTATGTCTAACCTCTCCTTCTGCTTTTTCTCTGTCAAAGCTTGAATTTTTTCATGGGCTCGTTTGAGCTTGGCCCTTGCAATCTTGTTTCTCATGGCATAGTGCTTTGCCATTTTCCTTTGAATATCATTATCCTTCTTGGATTTCTCTAGTAAACCCTCCAAATGAAAATTGGCTCTATCAAGCCATGACTCTCTATCTCTGCTAATCTCAAGGGCAAGCAACTCACTTGGAGTGAGTTGCTTTGCCAACTCAGCCTCTCTCTGTCTCTCACAAGCTAAAGATCTCTTTAGTTCTATTGTACTTGGTCTCTGTCTTGGAGGTTGATCCTCCTCACCATCAATCTCACCAAATCTATCCAAGGTCTCCTCCAACAAGGCCTTAGACTTCCCTGCCTCTTTTTGAGCTTTGATGGTCTTGACCTCACTAATGATTTGCTTCATCTTCAGTTGTTGATTTTCCTGCTCAAGAAAGTCAATCACATACTGTGTTCTGTCAAGATTATCTTGAAGCTCACTAGTCTTTGCTTCCTTTCTTTTGATCACTGCACTAGTGACTCTATCCTCATCCTCCTCATCAATTTCAATCAACTGAAACGCCTGCTCAATTTCATGTTTTTCCTCCTGCTCATCAATGATAGGCTCTGTAGCCTTTTCCTTGCCCTTATCTACCTGTTTTGCTGATGAAGAAAGCATGGGCCCTTTCACACCATGTGAAGCAAACACATGCATGTGGCCTCTCTGATAGGTCTTGGGAAATGGCTCAACATCAGTCACATTAGCCCAAGTTGCCTCAATGTCCCTTTCACTTCTTGATGCTCCAGTATCATGATGTGATGATGAAGGGTTATAGAAAGGTGAAGAAGTAGGATCAACATGAGGTGAATGAATCTGCTTGGGTGATGATGTATGAGCAGCAAGATGAGATGGAGAAGTGGATATGGGAGGATGAGATGATGAAGGGATATTCTTCTCATGATGACTATGTGAGGTAGTGAAAACTTCATTTACAATGAATGTATCCCATGAAATGCTCTTCTGCTCAAGTTGATGCAGGACTACCTTGTTAATGAGTGAATGGTGAAAAATACTCTACATTTAATGATTATAATCCCTATTTTGCACAATGTATGCCATCTTGTCAATGCTACGGAAGAGATATTAAGGTATGTGAAGCATTCTAACTCTAGTGAAGTGCATGAGGATTCAGATATGGTATGAGTAGAGTCGAGAAAACCTCCCCTCACAAGTGAAGTACTTCATGATTATTTTCATCATGGGTACATATCGGTCAAGGAGATGAGAGAAAGGGAAAATTGACTTCTTGTCATCCTTGTATCTAGGTTTGAGGTATGGTTCATAATAGCTTATATCAAGGTTTCCTTGTTTAAATCATTTCCCTCCCACACTAGGGATCCCTATAGCAGCTGAAATGGCATTGGTGGACATATCAAAAGTGACCCCAGCAAGAGTGACTTGCCTATCATGAAGATTTGTGATGAACAACCTTTTCAAAACAGGGTGATACTGAATCTGCAACACTCTCTCACAAAACTCGAAACAACCAACATGTTTAAAACATGATAGAGTAAGAGGAGAAGCAATAAGCTCTTTTGTGGTTATGGGTTCATATCTGTTAATTTTCCCTCCTTTGTGGTCATTTATCCTTGGTATTTGTGGCTCACTAACACCTCTATCCTCCTCTTCAGACATTTTAAATTTTGACTTAGGAAACCCTAGGGTAAAAATTAGAATGAGATGAAGGGAGAAGGAGATGAGATGGCTAGCTTAGATAAATGAAGGGAATGAGTGTAAATGGAAAACCTAGGTCAATGAAAACCCTAGAAATTAACCATGCTCATGACTGATATCTGTTTAGGGAGGCGAACAAGGATATGGTGTATGAAAAATGAAAATGAACTGAAACTAGGGTTTCATAAGGAATAAACACTTCAAATCCTTTAATGGACACCAAATATCTTAGAGGCGAGGTAAATTAGTGTGCACTTACTATTTGAGAGCTCCCTGGAGAAGTTTAGGAGAAGATTGATCTTGGTAGAAGTGGTACAAATCTTCACAAACCTCACTGTGCAGGCGCGCAGCGCCAGTCTGAGAATGTGCATCGCCTATGTTAATTGCTCTAGTTTCTCCGGGCAAACGCACAGCGCAGCCGGGGAAACATGTAGCGCCAACCTCAGAACGCGCAGCGCCTTGAAATTTTGGCCCAAACTGCTCAATAAAGTCATAATTTCTCCTTTGCTGAAAAATATTGATGACTAAAGGGAAACAATGACTTGTTTTGAGATGCTTGATAGGCTTTATAACTTTGGTGGATTTGAAAATTAATTTAAATTATCCACTTTTCTAATGTTCATTTTTCTTCTTTGACACAGATACTCTTTTTCCTTCTGACCTTTTGGCATTGCAAGCTTGATCAACCTGGAGTTTGGCTTTCCTTGCTCACTTAGGCATGGACATGATCACACTTTGACAACTTTGGGATTGCATTTATTACATATAATAACATAAAATTACATTTCGAAAATAGAAATAAATTACATATTTGACTTTTCTATCAAAATGACATTTTGATATAAAAGTCATTAAACTAAAAAAATACAACTTTGAAAGTATAATAAATACATCATGATGATCTTATTTAATCCTTGTCGTATATGTGTTGACCTCATCTGAATGAAGGAATGACCTTGAAAAATACAAAACCCTAATGACCTAATGGGACTTCTTTTTTGACCTGACCTTTGAATACGATTTTGAATTTAAATATTTCCAAGTGAACAGAGCATTTCCATAGGTGTTATTATGCTCAAGGAATCATGAGAATGAGTTAGCCAATATGATATTCTGAGGGAGAAAAAATCTATTTGACAAGGACAACCACCAATGGAACAATTTTATGTCATGACCTAATGGAATGATGAAAAATTTATTCAAAATGGGACACCTAAGATGCACATGCGAATGTGTTTTGATCCTTGGTGAAAGTATACAAATATTGACACTAACACATCACATCCTCTTTAAGAGAAAATTCAAAGGTTAAAGCAGTGGAAGATCACATCGAGAATCAACAAGAAGTTCTCCAACTCTTAAAGGATAATCTAAATTTGGCACAAAATCGAATGAAACAACAGGCAGATCAACATTTCAGCAAGAGAAGTTTTGATATAGGAGACTGGGTATTTTTACAGCTACAACCATACAAACAAATGTCCCTCAAGCAAGATAAGAAGGATAATAAATTATCACCAAAGTACTATGATCCTTACAAGGTGTTGCTAAAGATTGGCACTATAGCATACAAATTGGAGCTTCCTGCTTCTTCGCGAGTGCATCTAGTTTTCCATGTTTCATGCTTAAAGAAGGTCATAAGTGATAAAATTCCAGTTCAAACAATATTTCCATAACTTGATGAGGAAGGAAAAATCATATTGGAACCTGAAGAAGTCACGGAAACAAGAACTCGACAGCTACGAAATCGATTTCAGAGTATCTCATCAAGTGGAAGAACTTACCCACTGAAGATTCTACATGGGAGAATGAGAATTTTATACGGAAGCATCCGGAGCTACTCAAGTGTTGAGGACAACACTCTTTTGAAGGAGAGGGGCATGTTAGGTCCCTATATTAATAGTATAGTCCCTTATTAATGTTAGTGTAACACCCTTATTGTTATTGTTGTACCCCTGTAAAAATATTGTTATTATTGTGCCCTTACATTATTATTGTTAGTTCGGCTAGGATTATATTGTGATCCGATGGACTCGTATATATAGAAAGGAGGTTTTTTCATTTGTATCATCCAAGATTTTTTAATTTATGTAATGTATTGGAGGTTGCCCCCTCAAAGTGGTTGATTTCAAGGCATTGATCTCTCTTTTCTTCTATTTTTGGAGCTGGTTTCATAACAAAATATGTGCCTGGATTATAAAGAGCTCAATAAGCTCACTATTAAAGATAAGTTTCCCATTCCTATCATTGATGAATTATTGGATCAACTACATGGAGAAATTTACTTCATAAAGTTGGATCTTCGTTCAGGATATCATCAAATTAGAATTAAGACAGAAGACCATTTTTGAAAGAAATATTTAGAAGTCATGAAGGTCATTATGAATTTTTTGTCCTGATTTTTGGACTTACTAATGCACCTTCCACATTTCAAGGTTTGATAAACTCAACTTTCAAACTCTTCCTTAGAAAATTTGTGTTAGTATTTTTTTATGATATACTAATCTATAGAAAGTCTTGGAAAGATCGTGTTCAACATGTTGACAAGGTGCTCAAACTATTGGAGTAGAAACAATTGTATGCAAAATCCTCCAAATGTTTTTTTGGGATACAAGGTCATCTTGTATCCCATACGGGTGTTAAGGTAGACCCTAACAAAATTAAAACTATCAAGGAATGGAAAATCCACACAACCTTAAGGCATCATCGAGGATTTCTCGGGTTGACATGGTATTATTTCAATTTTTTTAAGAATTATGGGAAGATAGAAACACTTCTAACAACATTACTAAAGAAAGATGCATTTTTTAGACTCCAAAAGTAATTAAGGCCTTTGAACATCTTAAAGAGGCAATGTGCCAAGCTCTGGTATTAGCTACACCAAAATTCACAAAAGCCTTTATTTTGGAATGTGATGCCTCGAGAAATGGCATTGGTGTTATTTTAATGAAAGAAGGAATACCCATTGATTTTCAAAGTCATCCAATCAAGGGAAAGTATTTACAAAATAATATTTATGAGAAAGAAATGTTGGAAATACTACATGCACTAAAGAAATGATGCCCTTACCTAATGGGAAGACACATCAAGGTAAAAATAGATCATGATAGTCTTAAATAAATCTTGGAAAAAATATTATCTTCAGAAGAGCAACAAAAATGGGTGACAAAGATGTTGGGTTATGATTTTGAAAGCATCTATCAAAAAGGGTAGCAAAATGTTGTTGCATATGCACTCTCAAGAAGGGATGAGGATATGGAAGCATTGCTCTGTTCCATTTCTATTTTCCAACTTCATTGGATAACTGAAGCGAGGGATGAATATAAGAGTGATGAAGAGTTATGGACACTCATTCAAAAGTTGCAACAAGATCCTAGTGCATCTGATTCATTTATTTGAAAAAAATGATTCATTGTGGTACAAAGATCGCTTATATCTATGTAATAAATCCCAACTTAAACAAAATTTTCTTTTGGAATTGAACACCTCTCCTATAGGAGGACACTCAGTATTTTTAAAAACTTACCACAGGGTCACGAAGGATTTTTTTTGGGATGGAATTGAATCCGATATTCAGAAGTTTGTGGCAGAAAGTTTGGTTTGCCAACAAAGTAAATTTGAGACAATTAAGACCCCGGGTCCTTTACAACCATTAGTCATTCCAAGTCAGCATTGTGAATAGGTCTCAATGGATTTTATCACAAGTTTTCACAAGTCTAAGAGAAAGAGTGTCATCATGGTGGTAGTTGATGACCAAGTATGCACACTTGTGCACTATCTCATTCTGTCAAAGCCAGTACAATCACTACTACATTTGTGGAAACAATTCAAAAGCTACATGGAAACCCAAATATTATTGTAACTGATAGAGATCTCATTTTCACTAGAAATTTTTGGATATAATTATTTTCTTGTCTTGGTACTCAAATCACTCATAACTCATCTTATGATCCTCAATATGATGGGAAAAATGAGATGGTGAACAAATTTTTGGAAGGATATCTTCGTTGTTTTGTATCTAATAAACAAACACAATGGATCGAGTGGTTACCCCTCGCAGAATGGTGGTATAACACTTCCTTCCATACTACAAAAAAAATGACCGCATTTATGGTGATTTATGGATATCATCCATCATCCATCACATTGTCTTTAAGAGACAATTTTAAGTTTCAAGTAGTGGAATATCACATCAAGCATCAACACCAATTTCTCCAAATCTTAAAGGATAACATAACTTTGGCACACAATCAAATGAAACAACTAGAAGATCAACATCACAGGTAAATAAGTTTTGATGTGGGGGATTGGGTATTTTTACAACTACATTCATACAAAAAAATGTCCCTCAAACAAACTAAGAAGGATAATAAATTATCACCCAAGTACTATGGCCCTTACAAGGTGTTGCAAAATATTGGTTCTATGACATACGAATTGGAGTTTCTTGCATCTTCGTGACTACACCCAGTTTTCCATGTTTAACTCTTAAAGAAGGTTATCTAGGTGACAAGCTTCCATTTCAAACTATATTGCAAGTACTTGACGAGGAAGGAAAAATTATATTGGACCCTAAAGCAATGAAAATAAGAATCCAACAACTATGGGACATATCAATTTCAGAGTATCTCATTAAGTGGAAGAACTTACTTGTTGAAGACTCCACATGGGAGGATGAGTATTTAATTCAGAAGCATCCATAAATACTCAAGCATTGAGGACAACATTTTTTTTGTGTGAGAGGGGCATGTTAGGTCTCTATAATACTAGTGTAATACCCATATTGTTATTGTTGTGCCCCATAGAAGCCCATTATTGTTATTGTTGTGCCCTTACATTATTATTGTTATGTAGGTCCTAATTATATTTTTACATTTTAGTCTCTTATATATACAAAGGAGATCTTGTCATTTGAATCATCAAAGAATTGTTCATTTATGTGATGTAGAAGGAGGTACCCCCCTCAAAGAAGCTTATTTTCAAGTCATCGATATATATTTCTTTTTTTTTTGTGATGTGGTTGCATAACAATATAACCCTTCATAGTGCTTCAATTCTTAAAGGAGAGATCGATTTCATGGCCAATTGAGGATCTTAGAAAGATCGAAACTGAGGTAAGTTTAGAAGGAAAATAAAAACATTGAACTAGAACCAACATGTAGAGCCCCAAACCACTAAACATAACGAACTAGAATTAGAATGCAAAGCCCTGTCATGAAAGAGTGGTGACGCAATCTAGAGAATAGCTCTGTGACTAAATGGATCCTCCCATTGTATACTTCTTAAATCACTAGGAACTAGCCAAAATAGAATGCCACCTTCATGGTCAAGTTCGATCCTATCAAGCTTAAAAACCAAATCTCTGATATGCAACAAGAAGTGTGAGAGATATATGATGAGGTAGGTTATGGTAAATGTCCATCTAGTTGACTTTAATGCAATGCACCACTTCTCCATAAAATTTAATGGCATGTAATTTATAAATTATGAATAAAAAAACTTTAATAAGAGGTTCGAAATAAAGAAAACCCTACATTTATACTTAGCATCTGAATATATAAAATAATCCCTTCATTTATCTTAATGTATACTAAATTATTGAAAACCATCAATGTAAAATTTTATAGACTAAAAGCTTCTTACCACATGTTAAACTTTTTGAATCATTATTAAAAAAAATGATATTCAAAAATAAAAATTAATTACATATTTAACTGATCATAATTATTTACTCTTATTTTCATTAATAATAAATAATTCATAATATAGAGACAATACTTCATTAACTATCTAATTCATTAGAATTGTTAACTCTTATTTTTAATATTATTAATAGATAATTCATAATATAAATACCACGCTTCTACTCAAGTATTGGTAGCTTCTCGTAAGTAAAACTTAAATTAATTAAATTTCTCAATAATATGCACATTACTTAAGTTGACTTATTCTACAAGCAAAGCTGTTAAAGATCTCATATCCAAACTTGAAGTGGTAGTGGACAATAAACATGGAATATATTCGTAAGGCCTTTTGGGACGTGGTCGTTATGTCCTTTACGCTTCGTACTTTGAAAAAACACACAAAACCATAGGTTTATTTTATACTTTTTTATTAAAAAAAGCTAAAAATGACATTAGCAAGCAAATATTTTCTCTCGTACATTAAAAACAGCAAAGCTATTAAATGTATATTTTATTAACATGCCAAACAAAATGACAAGAAAAGGAAAAGAGTGAAATAATTTTTTTTTTGACTTGTCGCAGGTGGATGTTATGTTCATTAGCTCAACCAGGAAACTAAAGCAGAATGGGTTTGTTTTTTCTGAAAAAGGGTAAACAAATTGACACGAGAAAGCAAAAAATTGTCTTTTTGGAAACGCTTCATTCGAATGAAAATTAACGAAAAGAATATGTGATTTTAAAGAATCTCTAATGATCGAGCATCTCCGGCTGGTTAAAGTTAACGGACAAGTTGTTTGATATTCCTGGGCAGTCTTTCACCTTTATAAAATATCAATCATGTCAGTGTTAAGGCACCTGATCTCATCAAAACTTCATAGTTAAATGTGTTTGGGTTAGAGTATAATTGGGATGGGTGACTTCTCGAGAAGTCCTAGTGTTTCACCCTCCTCTTAAGTCTTATAGACTATTTTTAGTCTCATGGATGTTAAAATATCATTTCATTTCAATTTCAACCTATTCACACAATGGCCACCAAGGTGATGCATTTATCTAATTCAAGAGATTAAGGACTTGTATCCTTTTTTATGCATAAGCATACCATCCTCTTTAGGTTGGTAGCTCACATTACTCTGCTATCCATTCTCTTATTGTACCAAGATCATAACATCTTCCTTGCAACCTTTATGGCAATCATTGATTGTAGTTAATGCATTACATGCATCCTTTCTACAATTCTTTCTCCTATGGTATAACTGAGTAGGAAGAGCATTCACATGTGTTCCTTTGCTTTTTGAAGCATATATTCATTTTTACCATGGTACTTAATGTGCTACATGAACTTTTCATAACAATTAACCCACTAACTTGGCTCCTTATCTACAATTTTACAATTCTAGGTTTCATATTTCAATTTTTATCAATGCAGTATATACATTCTTACTAATGCACTAGCATCCTTGGTTTCTCTTATGATCTTGACCTTGATGTTCAAGTCTAACTTACTAGTCACCATTTTCAAAGATGACAACTTGTTTTCTCATTGACAAGCATAGTTATGATACTCTTAATGAAGTATTCTTTCCTAGTAAATACACTAGCTTCCTTTCATGAAGGACCCATTACGCATGATATTTATCCTCCTTAGGCTTATTTATGCCTCTTTCACACCCTTGGTTATATACATTAACTCTTAAGCCAAGTCCAAACACTTTGTGCTCATTCAAATCGACAATATTTTTGTCATCTAAAACAGAAAGACTATAATTTGAAATTACTTTAGGTTTAACCAAAATCACATTTGAAAAAATGAGCCTTCTTGAAGACGGATCTAAACTAATACTCCCTCTTCTTAGTTGTTATTTCTTACTTGTTAGGTCTTTGCTTGAACAATTGATTGGGCACCAAACTTCACTCCATTTTATCAAGTGCTTAACACTAAAATCCAAGCTAAACACTACTATAACACAAACTTTGTGACACCGGAGTTCTAAGAAATCACACTTTAGTTCTGTCTTGGTGAGTTGTAAAATAGTTGATGGATAACTCTTCATTATTTAATGCCACCAAAGAATCAACACATTGAAGTAATAGAGGTCAATTGTGTTGGAATATCATTATAATAAAATCCTAATATGGATATGTTATGGTGCGACGAACTTCAATAGAAAGAAATAACTATGTTAATTGGGCACATTAATATACGACACCAGATACAAGAACCTTGGAATAATTGGACATCCACTTTAAATAAAAGTTTGGCAGACAAATTGTGATTGATGACCCTTTTCCCATTGTAACATCTTTGTTAACTGATGGTAACGAAATTCAAAGGTTCGCGTTATGCATGCATTATGGTTTCTTCCAAGATATAAGAATTTCATGCTAGAACCTTTCAAAACTAGAGGGTTAGTTTGATAAAAAAACCTTGCTATTGAAACCACCAATGGTTAATAGAATTGAGCAAGAGATTTCTCTAGGGGATAAAAGCAAGGTCGATCTCAATTAAACCTTGATGTAATAATGATTATTCAATAGAATAACATGGAATCAACCATTCACACATAAAAATTATTTGATCAATGAGGAAGTATAAAAACTCTAAATTTTTATTAAATACTGAAATAGAGAATGGATGATTACAAATAAGCAATTGAATTTGCATTGTCACCCTCTCTTTGGTCTCTCTTGGATCTCTTCACACACTTTGATCTCCTCTCTTCTCTCCAGTTTACATTGAATTCCCCACTACATATATAAAAACACTCTTGTTCATGAATCTAATAAACTTCATATCATCCCTAATGTATCTAAATATGACTAATTTATTACATTACATGGAAATTTTAATGACACTCATCAAATCTCCTAACTATATAGATACCTTCTAGAGATATTATAACTTATAAAATACTGAATATTATAAATTTAAATGAAAATTTGAGCAAACTAACTTCCTCTAGTAAACCTTTTGACCTATGAAGGTTAATCATGAATTTGACTTATAAGATGCTCCCCAATCAGAATCCCAAGGGCAAGGAAAACTTTAAGGATAAAAATTTATCGTAAGGTTTAGAAACCTTGGTGAATCTCACTAGTCCATAATGTGCAATCTCATAAGCATTTGAATAAAATACTTAGAACTTTATATGGGGCAATATTTTTATGTTTTATTTTTTTATATGTTCCCATACGAAACCTTTTTTTTCTTAGGTGTGCCATAACTAAGTCGGCACATTCAAATTTCAGATATCTCCTTCTCATGTATTCTCTTCTTTTGGGCTTGCTACTACTTTTTTTGTAATTGTTGTTTAAATATTTCTTGTAGTTCGTGCATACTTGATGTAAAATACTCACCATAAGCACTTCTCAACTCTTGTTTACCTAAATTCTTCAACTCATACATTCCTCCTCAATTCATTCCATGTAAAATTTGAAAATGACTAATCCTTGTGCTTTAATTGAGTGAATATTATATGCAAACTATGTTTTTGCAAGTAACTAATCCCATTGCTTAGAAATTTCACTTACTAGAATTCTCAAATAGTTGTCCAAACTTTTGTTTACCACCTCTATTTTCCCATCAACTTTTGGATGGTATGTTGAATTGAAATTGATATTAGTTCCTAATTTCCTCCATAGAGTTCTCCAAAAACTAATATCTCTATTAGAAACAATACTTTTGGGAAATCCATGCAACCGTACTATTTCTTTAATGAATGAATTTACAATATTGGTTGTGTCGGTTTTTCTACAAAATGTGCCATTTTGAGAATCTATCAACAACATAAATCAAATCATTACCTTTCTATGTTCTTGGTAGTCCCAATACAGAAGCCATACTTATTGAATCCCATGGCCTACTTGGGAATGGGAATGGTTGATATAGTCCTACATTCTTAGTTCCCCCTTTAGCATATTGACATATTCTACATTTCTTAACAAATCTTCTTACACCAGTCTACATACTTGACTAAAAATAAAAAATAAAATAAAAACATGTAGTTGAGCAAGGGTTTTATATTGTCTAAAATATCCTAATAGTCCTCCAAAATGCTTTTATTTTTATCATATTTTCCCTCATGGAACTGTGTGAAAACAAGTGGTACACCTTGTAGTAGATCAACAAGATGTTTCCTCTACTAGTAGGACATTTGTCGTGGAACAACAATTCGTAAGAAAGGATGTTTGATCTTGATAAAGTTACCAATAATAGTGCATGGAATTTGTTGTTGATCCATGAAGGTTATTTGAATACAAATAAATAAGGAAAGTTGTTCATTATAGTGAACACCCTTGTATGGTTTCAGATTGAAAAACAACACTTTGTGATATAACATGTCAAAATTCAAGTTGTGTAGTATAATGTTGCAAGCTCATGACATGTAATGGAGATGGTCATGGTAAAAATTAATCACATAACCTTTTAAGTTGGCATCGTCATAGGTGCTACAATAGAATAATGTGAAGCACAAAATGTATTTAACAACTCAATGGAAGTTCATGAAAATTTTGAACAATCAGAATGGCTCACCGACTTATGAACTTGTCTCTTCCTTTTTCCCTTTTATTTCACTTTGTGTACAATATGAAATGCAAGTATATTGGATATAAGAGACTTTGTCTTCCCTTGATTATGCTATTTAGATTGGCCGTGACATTGTAAATTGGTTGTAGAGTTGTTATTTCTTTTTCTAATTAACTATAATGGCTATAGTTTGTTTCTAAACAAAGTGATAGTTGTGCCATACAAAAAATTAATACAAAACTAGAGATGAAGTGTTTTATGTCCAATTTTCAAATAGACCCAAAATTTCAAAATACTTGTCAACTATTTGGGTAGTTATTGTATTTTTGGCACCATAGCCAAGAAATTTTCTAGTGTATGGCCTACTAAACTAAGCTAACGCTAAAATTGATCAGGAGTTCATAAATTTTGCTCAAAATTCAGAGTTCCAGGATTGGGTTGAAACCAGGATGGTTGTGTAGATCTCGCCTTCCTGATTTCGATGTCATGAACAATTCGAAAAACCGATGTTGTATGAGGGAGATATCACGTTTTGATCGAAATGCCAAACACGTAAATTTTGTGACAGTTTGACCACGGTTGACTAGGATGCACAGTCAACAAAAGGAATATTCCTTCCTCAGAGCCAACTGCAGGATGACCAGTGGCATAATTTTATTGGTCGAATGGTTGTACATTTATGTTTTGGGCCAATCAAGGGGTGACATGTGGCCATCCCTGAGGCCGCCACGTGTCCCTGAAATGGCATTTTAAAATTTTGGTGAGGTCCGCAGGGCTCGATCCCGCGACCTTCGGCAAAACACGCGCACGTCCTAACCGCCCGAGCCACATGATGAGTCTTAACCTGTATGGGAGTCGGGTTTATGTTAAAGTTGGTTGCAATAGAGTATGGGGGTTGGAACCACCGTTGGTCCCAACCCGCCAGCGGTTCCATTGGAGTGTTCACATGACAAAACGTCGAACTACAACTACCCGCACAGAGAATACTGTAACCGCTATCTAGCTGACCACAACACTTGTCACATGGCTATGTATAAAGGCTATCTCTGACAGTTTATGTCCCAACCATCCACCTCAACTGGAGTCAAACAAATCCAACCATAGGTTTAAGCCTTTGGTTCCATCGACGGTTGCGGTCACTGCGGGGTTTGGGGTTGGCATGTGGGCACCCCAACCACCGACATTAAATGTTGCAGTTTATTTCAGCATATTTTTGGAGCGCACATAATTTTAGGTGGAATCCACTAAATTAATTCCAGTTAAGTGGAGTTCTCCACTTTTAGTGAAGTTTTTCTAGGTGTAACTGGGAAAAAGAGTAGGAGACTCAATTTTCACCCATTCTGAGTGAATGAAGAGTCATTTTTGACTAATTGGAGAATTTTGGAGCCATTGGTGTAGAGAAAACAACCATTAGAGCACTATAACTACATGTATTTGCAAAAATTTGAGCATAATGAAAGATGGACATGCCATTGGGAGCTAGACTGGCAGATGTAGCCCAGGAGGGGTAAAATGCTTCATCGTGCCTGCTGTGTAAATTATATGTGGTGACTTATTTCTCTGTTTTACACTGCTGTTCAGTCTTATTTAAGCTTGTTTTATGATTTTAATTCACCTAAAATCATCTACAATTCATGGTTAAAATCCTCAATCCTTAAGCAAAATAATGAGACAAGTATGCACATGTTTATAAACTAAAAAGACATTTAGCACAACAAAACTAATACAATCATTTCAGATAAAAAATTTACCTACAAAACATAGGAAAACCTTAAACTTAAAAGAAACCATGCCTGCTAAGGGCTTCTTGCTTGATGTCAAGTTGAAGAGAAATATTTAGGGTTGCATTTCCAATTTCCACATCTTTAAGCACTTGCTAAATTGTTTCTTCATCATTGGCCACAACTCTGGTAGATCTAATGGAAATTTTTGGATGAAAAATCAGAGAATGAGAAATCTTAAATTGACCCATAAGTAATTCATACAAAATGTTAGAATCTGGTTTTAATTTTGTCAATTTGTTGATATTGGCAAGTTGTTTGATGTGCTTTGCCGACTTTTAGCCTTTATAAAATATCAATTTCAACCTATTCACAGTGGCCACTAAGTTGGCCATCCCAATTAAAGAACGATGTTCATTATAGATGTATAAACTATAATTTTCACCTTATGGTGCAAAGGGAACATCGATGGTGTTAAACAAAGGGCGTAGACGACGCTAAATGGAGGGTGAAGGGTTGACTTTAAAAAAACGCAAACGCCATGTAGAGGAGATCTCTATAGGCAGAGACGACGTTAAACGGAGGTTGAAGGGTTGGATTAAAAAAAATTCACATGGAGGATATCTCTACAGTGTTGGGCTATGAATCTCTATTGTGTTAGTTCGTTGAACCCCATAATAAAAGCTGTTAGAAAATTATATATTACAGAGCAATGCAACACATAAAATATGCGGAAAACACAAGCACACAAAACACATAAAACCAGAGAGACACAGATATACGTGGTTCACCCAGTTTGGGCTATGTCCACCCCGAACAACCAGTCCTTCCTTTCTATTATCCAGCGAAATGAAGAGACACAACCTACAGCATATCCGTTGTAATATCCTCTGTTCTCTCTCACAGTATTCCTATCTGTTTCTCGCTCTGAGAATACAAATGCAATACACAGCCGCAATACAATGCCCTCATACATGTGAGGGGTTGCCTTCTAGGGCAAAAAAACCTAAACTAAACATAACTTCTACTATCAGATCATTCGCCTAATGAACGGCCCAGATTGACTAGAAATTACTATACTTTTACAAGGCAATTTTACATCTGTTTTTAGCTTCGGGGGCATTGCCCCCGAAACCCACCACCAGGGGGGGCTCCATAAAGTCGCAACCACCCCCCTGGACCCCCCAGGCAGCGTTTAATTACTAGAGGCATTTTTTCCCCATTAAGGTACAGGGGTCCAATGCTGTGATACAAAATAAACAAGATAAGTAGGCTCCACACCCAACAATCTCGCACTTGGAGACTGATTATAGCAACTCCACCGCTACTTCATTTGCTAGACAATTACTCCTCTTTGGACCTGGTTGTTTCTCATCTTCATCGTCGTCCTTAAAGACCAACTGAAACTGAGCATAATATTAGTTTCTCCCTGGTTACAACTTTTGTTAGCATATCTGCAGGATTCTGGCTAGTGTGTATCTTTTCCAGCTTCAACTGTCCATCTTCCAATACTGACTGTATCAAATGGTACTTGAGATGTATGTGTTTAGTCCTGGAATGAAATTCTGAGTTCTTTGCAAGATGAATGGCACTTTGGCTATCAATGTATAATGTGCCCATATCATGCTTCTTACCCAATTCATCCATAAACCTTTGTAACCAAATCATTTCTTTACTAGCCTCTGTAGCAACAACATACTCTACTTTTGTTGTTGAAAGTGCAACAACACTTTGGATCTTTGAAACCCAACTGATAGTTGTTCCACCTACAGTAAATACATATCTTGTAGTGCTCCTCCTGTTATCTTTGTCACCTGCCATATCTGGATCAACATATCCCTGTAGAGCAATGTTTGAACTACCAAAGCATAATGCTTGATTTGTGGTTCCTCTCAAATATTTGAGAATCCATTTCACTGCCATCCAATGTCCTTTTCCTAGATTTTTCATGTACCTGCTTACAACTCCCACTGCATGTGCAATATCTGGCCTTGTGCAGACCATTGCATACATTAAGCTTCCAACTGATGATGTATATGGAACTTTAGACATATAGTCCATTTCTTCTTGGGTCTTGGGGCACATCTGCTTACTAAGTTTGAAATGGCTAGCAAAAGGTGTACTAACTGGTTTTTCATTTTACATATTAAATCTTTTCAACATCTTTTGTATGTACTCATTCTGAGACAGTGTTAATTTGTGATTTTTCCTGTCTCTAGTTATTCTCATACCAAGGATTTGTTTTTCAGCTCCCAAATCCTTCATTGAAAATGAATTTGCCAATTTTCTTTTGAGAACATTTATTTCCTGCATGTTAGACCCTGCAACAAGCATGTCATCTACATACAATGACAATATAATATAGCTGCCATCATTTTGCTTTTTCAGATAAACACAATGATCAAAGTGACATCTAGTATAACCTTGTTCAAACATAAACTTGTCAAATTTTAGATACCACTGCCTTGGAGCCCGTTTTAAGCCATACAAGCTCTTCTTTAACTTGCACACTAATTTTTCTTTCCCTTTAACCTCATATCCTTTTGGTTGCTCCATATGGATCTCTTCCTCCAAATCTCCATGGAGAAATGTTGTCTTTACATCTAACTATTCAAGATGTAAATCTTCTGTTGCTACAAGACTTAAAATAGTTCTGATTGAAGTCATCTTAACAACTAGAGAAAATATTTCATCAAAATAAATACCTTTATTTTGTGCAAACCCCTTCACCACAAGTCTAGCTTTGTACCTCTGTTTTCCTTCATCTTCTTCCTTCAGTCTGTAAACCCATTTATTCTGTAGTTTAGTTTTACCTGCAGGCAACCTGACTAAGTCCCAAGTCTGGTTATGCATTAGGGAGTCCATCTCTTCTTCCATGGATAGCTTCCACTTCTTCCTGCTTTCAACCTGCATTGCTTCTTCATAACATTCGGGTTCACCAGAATCAGTCAACAATAAATAATATAATGAAGGAGAGTATCATTCAGGGGGTCTACTTATCCTGGTAGATCTTCTGACACTACCTTCAGGTGTTTGAGGTGCCTGTTGTTGTTGTGGTGGCTGCTGTTGTTGTGACTGTTGATTATTATTATTTTTAGGCACCTTTAATTTTTCTGTGATCTCATCAAGAACTGTGTATTCTTTGTTTTCTTTTTCTTGTTTCTTTTCCTGCAACTGATTCTTATACAAGACCTTTTCATTGAAAATGACATCTATGCTTGATTTTGTGATTTTCATAATCATATAAGAGATAACCAAAATCATTAACACCATATCCAATAAAGGTACATTTCTTTGATTTTGCCTCAAGCTTTGTTCTATTTTCTTTATTAATATGGGCAAAGGCCTCACAACCAAAAGGCTTTAAAAAGGAGTAGTTTACCTTTTTAATTGTCCATGCTTCCTCTAGAATACCACCATCCAAGGAACTTGAAGTCCCTCTGTCTATTAGATAAACAATAGTATCTACAACATCTTCCCAAAATTTTAAAGGCAATCCTACATGCAATCTCGTGCACCTTGTACGCTCCATGATTGTGTTGTTCATCCTTTCTGACACACCATTTTATTGTGGTGTTCTTGGAACTGTCTTCTCTCTGCGAATTCCATGCTCTGAATAGTACCTATCAAACTCTTTGCTGCAATATTCACCTCTATTGTCTGATCTGAGACACTTAACCTTCTTTCCTGGCTCAATCTCAACCAAAGCTTTCCATTTCTTGAAAGTATCAAATACATCAGATTTATTCTGAATACAATAAATCCAAGTCTTTCTAGTTGCATCATCAATAAAAGTAACATAATAACAAGAGCCATTGAGAGATGATACCTGAGCACGTCCCCATACATATGTATGCAAAAGCTCTAATTTTTCGCTCTTCTTTTCTTTCCCAACTCTGAGAAATCTGACTCTCTTCTGTTTTCCATAAATACAATTCTCACAGAAATCCAAATCAATATTCTTCAAACCTGGCAACAAATTTCTTGAGTGAAGAATCTTCATCCCCTTCTCACTCATGTGTCAGAGCCTATGATGCCATAATCCTGCATCTGCTGCTTTGGAAGCTAAAGCATTAACAGAGTTAGAAATACCATTGCATAAATACAATGTACCAACCTTTTCACCTTTTGCTATTACCAGGGCTCCTTTGGTGACCTTCCAAGTTTTATCTGTGAAATTTGTCACACAACCTTCACCGCTTAACTACCCTATTGAAATCATATTTTTCTTTAGATATGGAACATGCCTTACCTTCTTTAATAGCCATTGGTTTCCATTCTGCTGTTTTACAAGAACTTTACTCATTCCAACAATTTTACAGGGTTTATCATCACCCAAACGGACTTGTCCAAAATCTCCTTGAACATAGTCATGAAATATTTCTTATCAGGTGTGGCATGGAATGAGTCCCCTGAATCTACCACCCAGGAATCAATAACATTTTCGAAAGAAAGAATCAAAGCATCTTGTAACACATCACCTCCCACATTTGCTTCATGATTGTTTTATTGCTGTGCGTCTCCTTCTTTTCCCTTTCGAGATCTATAGTATTTCTTCAGGTATCCTTTCTTTCCGCATTTCCAGCACACTATCCCCGATCTGGACTTGGATTTGCCTTTCCTTGATTTAGTGAAATATCCTGAGCTCTGTCCTATTTCCATTTTTCTTCCCCTACACTTTGCACTCAAAGCATTACCTGGTGTCTCACCGGAGCTTTTCTGTCGCATCTCCTCGCTAAGGATAGCACCGACAACATCGTCAAACTTTAAAGTACTAGATCCAGAGACAGAGTTACTAATGTCCATAACTAAACCATTCCGGCTTTCTGGAAATGAGCACAGAAACAAAAGAGCCCTAACTTCATCATCAAAGTTTACCCCTACAGAACTTAATTTACTGGTAACTATATTAAAATCATTTAAATGGTCTGCAACAGATCCAACTTCCCACATCTTCATATCAAATAAACGTTTCATAAGAAATACCTTATTTGAGGCCGAGGGTTTTTCATATAATTTTTCCAACGCCTTAATCAAACCCTCTATTGTTGTTTCCTTTGAAATATTGAAGGCTATTGAAGCCGCGAGGCACAATCGTATTGTTTCGAGTGCCTTTCTATCGAGAATCTCCCATTCTGCGTCTGTCATAGCCGTCGGCTTCTTTGTTTTTCTGCTCAATGGTAGGTACAGGTCTTTCTTATACAGATAATCTTCCATCTGCATCTTCCACAACGGGAAGTTTTGGCCATTAAATTTATCGACCCTAAACTTAACTTCTTCCACCATTGCTCCCACTCGAACCAGGAACCCTTCTTTCCTGCACGTTTACCAGCCAAATAGACCTTCGGCTCTTATACCAGTTGTTAGAAAATTATATATTACAAAGCAATGAAACACATAAAAAATGCGGAAAACACAAGCACAAAAAACACATAAAACCAAAGAGACACACATATACGTGGTTCACCTAGTTTGGGCTACGTCCACCCCAAATAGCCAGACCTTCCTTTCTATTATCCAGTGAAATGAAGAGACACAACCTACAACAGATCCACTGTAATATCCTCTGTTATCTCTCACAGTCTCCCTATCTGTTTCTTGCTCTGAGAATACACATACAATACACAACCACAATACAATGCCCTCATACATGCGAGGGGTTGCCTTCTAGGGAAAAAAACCCTAAACTAAACATAACTTCTACCGTCAGATCATCCGCTTAATGAACGACCCAGATTGACTAGAAATTACTATAATTTTACAAGGCAATTTTACATATGTTTTTAGGTTTGGGGGCGCTACCCCACTAGACCCCCTAGACAGCGTTTAATTACTGGCGGCGTTGCCGCCCCATTAAGGTATAGGTGTCCAACACTATGATACAAAATAAACAAGATAATCAAGCTGCACACCCAACAAAAACACCTTCGACGTACTTAAAATATTAAAAGAGGTTTTTTTTTCTTTTTTTCTGCATTAATATGAATAAGCATATCTCTTTTACAACTAGAATGGAATTGCATTAAAAATTTGGTTGAAATAGGTCAAGATTGGTGTCATTTTTAATTTTATAAGGGCGAAATAATGTCAACCTACATATTTCAACAACTTTAGTAATGTGGCTATACTAGTTGATTGTCGATTTCTATATGGAGGATTAGTCGACCATGGTTGATTATGGTAGATCTTAGTTTATTATAGTTAAATAGAGTGAAGCTATGGTTGAGAAGGGTTGATTATAGTAAACAAATGATTGACTATGGTGAACATAGTTGTCTATGTTAAACTTATTTTATCTATAATAGATTATAATTGACTATGGTTGTCTATGGTTGATTGTGGTTAACCATGTTGAGCATCCTCATTAACTGTGATATTCTCATGCAAGTATCAATACTCAATTAATTCTCATCAAAATATACTTTTTACTTCAAAACATACAACTATACTTTACAAACAAACTACATTTTAGGGTGAAAAACTTTCCATTAGATCATATACTTTATAGCTATTTTATTGTCTTGCATTTATCAATATTCCTATGCATGTAATATTTATTTATTTTTAGTAGCTTTGGAGGTAATCCAAGGTAGGGGTTGGGGGTTTGGAGAGAAAAGCGACACAATGGTCATTTGTGGGCTTGGAACCCAAGTATGTGGTTTTGCACCAAATCCTGTTTTGGGCATTTCCATGAAAACATTTCTACATGGGATGGCATGAGACTATAGAGGGCAGAAAGGAGAATACAACGCTTCAATAATCATTGAATACTGATTTGTATATGTCGAGATATGAATTTTTGAAGTAATTAAGGTTGACACCATAAGTGTCAAGGTCGGCCTAATGTTTTTTTTGGCATGTTAAAAGTTGGAAGCCCCTTTTGATGACATTTTAGAATCCCTCCTTCATGGTATAAATAGGAGGTGATGTGAGGAGTATTCCTCATCCATTATGCAACACGCAAAAACAAAGGGAGCTCGTTGGAGAGAAGGACTACTTCTGAACTTAGACATAACAAAGGAGATTGGAAAGCGAGGGCATTTAAGGTATGTTTCAGGGGTCTTTGGAGGACCAATTTTGTTGTAAGGGAGGCCGAGGTAGCTCCCTATAGGGCCGAGACAAGGGAAGGTTGTTTCAACTTGCATGGAAGTGTATATGGGTGTAGAACTATTGGTGAAGGGAAACCTAGCCTGCTATAGGTGGGCCGCAGGCCCTACCTCATCTTTGGAGGGAAGCATTGAGTTGTCTAGGGGTTATCTATGCCCAGATTAGCAACCAAGGGGGGCCAACACTTCTCCAAGGGTAGGTCACAACTAAGGAAGGATGTTTTCGTGTCTGATTAGGGGCTATTACAATAGTAAAAAATCCCTAACCAGTCACAGTCATAATAACAGTTATGCAGACTTGGACAACAATTTTGAGGTGTGTTAGATCCACAGTTTTGGGGTTAGTTTTGGATCAAAATTATTGCAGCCTTTAATTTCCATGTATTGAGGTCAACTTGGGCAGTTGGAGAACTCAATTAGGAGCAGAACTTATATTGAAGGATTGGGAATCATTGGTCTAGTGGAGGGAAGCGTGTTGAGAGCCAAAGTAGCCCTAGATGAGCTATCTTTAAGTGATGAAGAGGAGATGAATGTTGGGTGAAGATTGGTGTTGAAGTGAAATACCTTGATGGACTAAGGTGACTGCTAGCCTGGTAGTTTGGAGATCAGGAAGTGCCCAACCTAGAGATTAGATTGGATCAACCCGTGTACATGCAACAAAAGTGACTTGCAACAATGTTAGGTGGAAGCCCTCCTTGAGTCTCGATGTGTTTTCCTTTGAAGGACAAAGGGGCAGCTAGTGAGCAGTACAAGAGTGAAGGACTGACATGACAAGATATGATAAAGAAGCTGCAACAAACATTGTGATTGTATCTTATATACCATAGACTATTTTATTATTCAGAATTGGTTTAATATAACAAATATTGGTTTGTATATTATTGTACAATTTTGTTAAAAAGTGTGTATACTTGTGCATATGTGATTTTCTGCTTTATATTTTCCACTGTGCAAAGTAGTTTTGGTTGATATTCTTGGTTTGGTATCGTCATTTGTTTTAAGGACTCTAACCTAGACCCAAGGTCGTGGAAATTCAACATGGTATCAGAGTGTGTCTGAGCTACTTTGGAAGTTAGTGAATTAGAGTTGTGCGCAACGAAGTACAACATGAGAGGGTGTTGGTAACATCGTAAGTGAAGGGCTCACTACAATGTTGAAGTTGGAGGAAGGTCTCTAGTATGAGGACAGGTTGGAGGGGTTGTCCAACTATAGTCCTTGGAAGGAAAGGATCAGGGTGATCTTGCAAGTCAATAGGATCTGGGAGTTTGCCGAGAAAGCCATCAAGAATCCAACCGACCCTAAGGAGCTGGAAATATATGAAGACTTGGATACAATGGTTAGATTGATCATCCTAGATGGTGTGAAGGATGTCGTAATACCTCATTTGTCTAGGAAGAACACCACACATGATATGTGGATGGATCTTCAAAAAAAATTCTAGAATAAGAACGAGAACCAAGTACTGGTATTGGAGGAAAAGTTGAAGTCCACCAATATGATAAAGGGTGAAGGAGTGACTTCGTATCTAACAAGATTCAGGTCATATATGAGCTTGCTACCATCAGTGTGAAAATTTCACATGGAGATATGGTGAGGATTGCCTAAAAAGGGTTCACTGAGGAATGGAAGCCCTTCATCAAAGGGATCGTTGCCAGAGAGAAGTTTCCAGATTGGAATAGGTTGTGGGACAACTTCATTAAGGAAGAGTTGCGAGATGAGGATCTTCATCCAATGAAGAGGGAAGATGAATACGTGGCGCTTGTAGCACGAATGAAAGGTAAGTATAAGAAGGAATTGAATAAAGTCAAGTGTTTCAATTGTGGTGAGATGGGTCATTTTTCGTTGAGATGCCTGATGAAGAAGAAGGGAGATGAGGAGAAGAGGAAAGGGAGGTAGGTCATCGGTGTTGCCACTTCAGTTGAGATAAATTATCTCATCAGGAGATTGGAGGAGGAGGACTTTGCTATGATCTCTCATTTCTCGTAGGGTATTTTCAATGAGGATGGATAGTAAGTGCATAGTGGTGCAGCGAAGCATATGACAGGGTCACAAGAGATTTTGATACTCTAGTTGAATGGGACTTGAAGTTTCACATGGTGTTGGGCGAAAAGAGTCAGTTGAATATCTTAGGATCAAGTGTTGTTCCATTCAGGATGGATACAAGACGAATGATGCGGGTCCAGGAAGTATTGTTTGTACCAGGACTCAAATATAGCGTGATTTTTGTCTCAATGATTGAGAAGAAGGGGTTTTAGGTCTTGTTCTGGGATGGGAAGGCAAGACTCAGACCTAAAGGCCCTAGCTCTGATGAGATTGTGCTTGGAGTT
Source organism: Pinus albicaulis (assembly GCA_034641835.2). Taxonomy (NCBI): domain Eukaryota; kingdom Viridiplantae; phylum Streptophyta; class Pinopsida; order Pinales; family Pinaceae; genus Pinus; species Pinus albicaulis. Next base: position 1,670,462,423 of record CM076579.1, on the reverse strand, counting down.
AGAGAGCATGGTATCTACAGGTTGAAGAGAAAGCCTATGGATCCTAGGAAGAAGAAGCACGTGGAGCATGTGCAGGTTCTAGAGAAGCAAGTGTAGGTGTAGGCTTCATAGGGATAGGTACGATTTCTAGAAGAGAAGGTACAGGTTCTAGAGGCTTAGAGGGAGTTGAGTTCTAGTGGGAGCTTGCAGATTTAGAGGGAGACTTTGCAACCCAAGAAGAGCACATGGTCAGTGGGGAGAAAGGGTGCTCCTACAATTGCTAAGAAGGAATCATGGAGAGATTGCAAAGTGATACAAGAGAAGAAGAAGAAGCAGGATGGTTCCAGTGATAATGAAACTTCTGAGAAAGGCGTAGTTCACAAGACATGGATTGCTACAATTGTGAGTGCCAGGGGTTGGGAACATGTTGTGAGCAGTGATGATGATGAAAAGTTACTTCCTAGTCTTGGAAGTACCTCCCTCACTAAGATGGATCGTTTATTTTTGAGTAGCTTGGGAGGTACTCCAAGCGCTATGGTTCGGGGTTTAGAGGGAGAAGTGCCACAAGGGTCACTTTTCATCATGGGAAATTCCATGAGCACATTTCTACATGTGATGGCATGAGACGATAAAGGGTAGAAAGGAGAATCCAATGCTTTGAGAATCGTCTAATTCCAAGTTGTATAAGTGGAGATATTAAATTTGGAAGGTAATTAAGGGGTTGACACCATAAGTGTCAAGGTTATCCTAAGGTTGTTTTAGGCATGTGACAAGTTGGCAGCCCCTTGTGATGAATTTTTAGAAGCCCTCCTTCATGGTATAAATAGGAGGTGATGTGAGGAGTATTCCTTATCCATTTTGCAACACACAAAAATAAAGGGAGCTCATTGGAGATAGAACTACTTCTGAACTTAGCCATAGCAAAGGATACTGGATAGCGAGGGCATTTAAGGTATGTTTCAAGGGTCTTTTGGAGGACTATGATTTCTATAAGGGAGGTTGAGGTAGCTCCCTAGAGGGCCGAGACAAGGGAAGGTTGTTTCATCATGCATGTAAATTTTTTTGGGTGCATAACTCTTGGTGAAGGGTATTCGATTTTGCTGTAGGTGGGCCGCAGACCCTACCTCATCTTTGGAGGGCAGAATTGAGTTTTTTAGGGGTTTTTTATGCCCATATTAGCAGCCAAGGGTGCCAACACTTCTCCAAGGGTAGGCCACAACCAAGGAGGGTTTTTTGGTGACTGATTAGGGGATATTACAACAATAAAATATACCCTAACAATTCATAGTCATAACAGTAGTGACACATACTTGGACAATGGTTTTGAGGTGTGTTGGATCCATTTTCGGGTCAGTTTTGGATCAAAATTATTGCAGCCTATAAGTGCCATGTATTGAGGTCAACTTGGGCAGTTGGAGACCTCAATTAGGAGAAGAACTTATAGTGAAGTATTGGGCATCATTGATCTTGTGGAGGGAAGCGTGTTGATAGCCCAAAGTAGCCCTAGATGAGCTATCTTGAAGTGACGAAGAGGAGCTGAAGGTTGGGTGAATATTGCTGCCGAAGTGTAGTAGCTTGATGGGATAAGGTGACTGCTAGCCTGGTAGTTTGGAGCTCAGGAAGTAGCCAGCCTAGAGAGCATATTGGATCAGCGCATGTACACGCAAAAAAAGTGACTTGCAACATTGTAAGGTGGCATACCTCTTGGAGTGTCAATGTGTTGTCCTTTGACGGAATAAGGGGAAGATAGTGAGTAGCATGGGATTGAAGGACCGACATGAAAATATATGACAAAGAATATGCAGCGAAGATTGTCATTGTATCTATAATACCATAGACTGTTTTATTATTTAGAATTAGTTTAATATAACGAATATTGGTTTGTACATTATTGTACAATTTTGTTAAAAATCGTGTATACTTGTGGATATGTGATTTACTGTTTTATATTTTCCGTTGTGCAAAGTAGTTCTGGTTGATATTATTGGTTTTGTAGCGTCAATGATTTTAAGACTCTAACCTAGACCTAAGGATGTGGAAATTCAACAATATTTACAATAGAAGCTTTCTCAATCTACAAGAAAATAGCAATATAGAAAGAGAAAGGTTTAAGGAATTCTACCTTCTAATTCCTAAACATAGCATGGTTGATCTACATAATGGACTCATTACTAATATCACAACATATCATTAGTGGTAATATTTCCATCCAAGTAGAAATACTTAATTCATTTCATCAAAATATACTTATTACTTCAAAACAAAACGAAATAAATCTACAAAGAAGAGAGATTTTAGGTGAGATAAACTTCCTCCTTTCCATGTTCACTTCGATGAAAACATGCATCATTTACTACTACAATCAATTCTTTGCACCTTACAACATTTTTTATGTTTTGTGAAAATTGTGTGTTCTATCCATGTCTAAGAATATCTACTCCATTTTCTTTGAGTAATTTTAGTTAAGCACAACTTGACCTTTCATCATTGTCACAAATGCATCCTTAAAAAATCCTATATTTTTTTCTATCTCCTTCTCAAAGATATGAATTTTATATATCGCAAGCTACCATGACTACCTCTACAATTATGCATCCTTGCTATCATCTTGAGTTTCCTTCAAGCCTATTCAAATTTCAGAGTTGCTCCTCTTTCCCTGAGGATTCTATGCCAAACTCCAACATTTTCTTACTTTTTTTCACAAGATAATTTCCAGCATTGGGCGTGTCATTCCCTTAGTACCAAACCCCAAGGGGTTTGGACTCCATCATTCATTTCATGAGTTCTCGAGATTCTTTCATACTTCCTTTGATTTACTGACTCTACCTTCCCAAGGTGATCCTAACCCAACCTTAACATGGTTCTTTACCATTTGTTTCCTCTTAGGCAATGAAAAGTTAGTGGTTATTCATGTTCTATATGCTTAAGTTTCTAATGCATGTCCTAAAACTTTTATATGTATGCATAACTTAATACAATAACATGGTTCTTCCATGTCATACATTTGAGGTAGATTCCCTCTTTCTTTCTTGGGAAATTTCCTCTACCATTTAGGCTTCCATGGCCTTTTCCAAGTAAATGACAATTCCCATTATGATCGACAACTTCCATTTCTTTATTTCATTTATCTAATTCAAAATATTAGGGACTTGTATTGTTTTTTATGCATATGAATATGTTTACAGGATGGAATGTACCAGCAACAACTAGGGGGTTTCCCCGGTGTGAAGTCCCAATTAGACCTCACACCGTTTGAGATAGGATCCCCATCCAGTATGTGGGCATGGCTTCCACCGTGAATGTTTCTGCTCTTGGATATCAAATGAGAAGGTTTCAAAGTGGGGACAAGAATGAAATTCCTGAACAGTGAAACAAAATCAGCCCAAGGTTGACAAACTATAGAAAGAGGTACAAACAAATCTCAGTAGCAATAAGAAGGGGTATGCCATGAGAGGGATCAGTGAGCCAAAACCCAATCAGACCTATATGGAAAATAACATGCCAGAATTTAATTGCAAACTAGTTCGAAATAGATCATTGAAATGGAGAGGCATAGGTAAACAAAGATTCGAAATAAAAAAAAATACATGAAACATCTATGAATTAGTCATAACATATTGCATATATGAAAGCAAACATACAAATACAGTGAAAATATCATACAACCAATACAACCACCATGAGTAAGAATGGGAATCAATTTCAACCATGGAGAACATCTTATTAATGTTGTTGCAACTTGAAGTACATATCTTGCAACTTGTCAAAACCCAACAATGGAACATGGGCTACTTATATCATTTCCCAATGCAAAACCCTAGCCTCACTACAACTCACTCTACTAGCTTCCAAGAGTTGAATGCCTCTAGCTCTCAAGAAAAAATAAAATATCTAATCCTAGCCTCAGCTTAAGTGCTAAAATTCCCTTGTTAATGAGGGAGGAAGGCACATTTATAGAGATGAGATGATTGTTCAACTATCATGACCCTTGAACTCCCCTCTTTACCTTTCAACTACCCTCATGACTCTTGAGCTTACTCACTTCTTTCTTAGGCCTAATGTTTGTTACATGCTCAAATCAGTGTTAGCATAGCTACTGACATTATGGTGAGTGATATTTACATTTCAATGAAGGAGAGGAGGAGGATGTAGAGGGTTATTCAAAAACTTAGAACAATTATTACCCATATGCTGCAATGATGCAGATGCTCTGTCCTGAGACATGCCTATTTTCTTTCCACTATGCCTCATATGCATTCATCCATATTCTGGTGATGTGCCCTTGATTTCATTGAAAGGTTATTGGAGCTTGTAAGGGGCCATATTGCTTGCTAAAGGAAACCCTAGTTACGTAATCTCCATGAGAAACCCTAATCCCTCTACATAGAACAACATTTTGTTTCCTTCCTTCTACCTACAAGTAAATAACATTGGTAAGAAATGATTTTATACAAAGAATTAAACTAGAAACACAATCAAGTGAAGGGAGAATTTTAAGGATTGAAATCTATCTTAAAGATTAGAAACCTTGGCGAATATTACGAATCCATAACGTGCAAACTATAAAATATTTAGTGATATTTTGGTAAAAATAATCAAACTTCTAATGATTTTATATAGTATCTATAAAATTTTGGCGATTTTTAAGGTAAATGATTTTTTTCTTATAAAATTTGGGCAAATCATTTTTAGGAAAAAATGGGAATTGTCGAATCTTTTTTTTTTTTGAAAAAAACATGGAAAATTAGCCCGTATACAAATATGAGCCCCTAAAAGTTTCCCTACATTCAACCAATTTAAAGAATGACATTAATATATAATCATATTAGACCCCTATGTGGTCAATTGTTGTGCCATTGTATTTCAGAGATAATGGATTTTGTAAGGTATCTCTGTGCTTCTTTAATCAATTTTTTCATCTACGAGCTTTCTCTTGTCCATAAGACGGGTGTTAGACACAATTTCAATGCCCTAAATTTCACAGGAACCTTCGGTTCAAGGGAATGTGCTAATATATATGTTCCTTAGGAGACCATGAAGGAATAGTCCACTCCTCCTAGTCGTAATTCCTCCAATGGTATCCTATCATTCATGCCATTCTTTATGAGTTTAATCACATCAAATCCAAAGCCCAATGTTGTCGGGAAATCCCGATCAAAAACTGAACAAATTTTTGGTCCACTTGATACATTGAATGTTGATTTTCCTACTAATGGTCATATTATCATAGCTGGCACAGTGCTTCAGGTAGCTCCATGGATTCAACTAACATATTTTTTGAAAACCGTAATCACCTAACTTCTTGCAAGAAACATTAGCTCTCTCCATGCAAACCTTCCACCTGCAAACACAAGACATTGGTAATATATAATTTTGATAGAGAATGAATTTAAAATCATAAGAATTTGATTAAAGGAAAGAAAATAAAAACACTAATTCCCCCCCTCCCTTTTTTGTAACGGTGTTGTTGAAACACGTGACCTTTGCGAATTTTTTTCCCGGTTTCCTTCATATTATCTTCATCCATAGACCTATTATTATGCACATGAAAAGCACTAAATAAAACTCCATTGTCTTGAAATGTCAAAAAGCATAGTGCTCTCAAAACTAGATGGTGTTTTTCCATGTCTCAGGGAACTATAGTGACAAACTATTTCCTTCATATCCCTCTCTTGATCACGTGGTGTATTTATATTGTATCATTTTCCTTAGCTAAATTTCATTTAAAAATATCCTCACATATCCCTAGAGTGTTACAAATATTTCTCTTATAATGTTTTAGCATATTGGTGTTCCCTCTGCTACTATTTATGTCCTCAATGATTTTTTTTAAAATAAGTGTCATTTGATATTGGAAGAACCAGTTGCATAGTCGCATTATCGTGGAGATGGTGTGGCTATGACTATGCGACTTAGCAACTTGGGTAGAGGTTTCATAGTCACATATTTTGGTAGCTCTCACTGATGCACAAGAACATGATGATGCGACATGTGAATAAATGTGACTTATTGGAGGTCGCATAGTTTCATTGCTTACATGTCGCTCACTCTGGATATTGTTGGAGTGTGATTCTATGAATTCGGTGCAAATGCGACTAAATAGAGGTTCCATGGTTGGATTACATGGCTGCTCACATTCCTTGGTGGCTTGCCTTAGGCTTTATAGTGCAGCTTTACAAATTTTGAGTTTTAGCAGCAAAAACGAGCTCTTGTTCACCCTAGAGGATTCCAGTGTCAGATTGATTAGTGGCTTTGTTGGAACCATCGTGCGTTTCCTCTCATTTTTCATATAGAATCATAACACAACACACAATTTCATATTTTAAAGTGCATATCAGCTTCTACATAATACTTTCTTGGTCATTAATGTTTGTTTGTAGCTTGAAATTCATCCTGTTGGTGTACATGCACATAGATTATATTTAGTTCAACTCTAGATAATACATGCAATGTGTACTTGTCTTTAGCTAGTTAACTCGAATGCTTTACATGCACATAGTTAGCCTTAATTAGCTTTAGTTCAACTCTAGATATTGCATGCGATGTGCTCTTGTTTTTAGATAGTTAACTCGAGTGCTTACATGCAATGTGCACTTGGATTAGTTAGTTAACTCTATTGCTTGCATGTGGTGCATGTGCACATTAACAGAACATAAAGCACACTTAGCTTCAGTTAGCTTTAACTATCCATAGTTATTGCATGTACAACTAAGCTTAACTTAGTGGCTTTTATGTATTGATTCTAAAACTAATATTGATGATTTTTTTTCATTCTCAATATTAATTGTTTTTCATTTTCAACTTGGCAAGTTTGTCCAATTATTATTCAACTAGATCTATATTTGTGCTCTAATAATTTTACATGGCATCAGAGCTACAAGGGTTTGGAGAAGTTGCATGAACACTTTTTTGCAGGTTTGAAGAGCATAGAATTGGAAATTGTTCAAAGGTTTGATTTGCAAATCAAAATATTGGAGAATTGCCGCAATGGAGTTTTCATATTCAGCTATTCTTACTCCATATAATTACTTCCAATGGTAGCTATATATTTTTCTTCACCTCAGAGGCAAAGGCTTGTATCATATAGTTATGAATACGAAAGCTGAACCCAATTCCGTAGTTGAAAAATCCAAATAATTCAACAGGATGGATGAGGATTTTGGTCTTCTATTGTTGTCCATATCTCCAACATTGTGTTTCCATGTGGACACATGGAACACTCTAAATGAGGTTTGGACAATCGTAGAGAATTTATTTGGAAAACAGGATGAGATGCGGGCTCATATTCTCGAAAATGGGCTAAATTCTTTAGATCCAAATAGCTTTGAGAACATTCAAGATTTCTTTACGAAATTTAAATAATTTCTTCTACAACTACGTGATTGTGGGATCTGTTAGAGTCGGTCTTGTCACCCTCCGTCAGAGATGATTTCTCTTATTGCATTTCATTGCTTAGGTGTCTCATTCAGCTCATCAATCTACATTCCGTTAGGGGCATGCCATTGATTGACGGAAGGGCTTGGTTTTCTTGTTTCCCTCATGTTTGTACCTGCTGGGTTGGTCAAAATTTCTCCAAAATCATCAAAGTTCATTTCAAGTCATTTGCAGTCATAAATTCTATTTTGGTCAAAAAGAAGTCATTTTAGTTTCTGAGTCTAGGGTTTGGTCTTCTGAAGTGCTAAACAATGCCCGCAGGCCATGAGGAGGTTTTCAATAAGCTTTCAGTTCAAAATTTTTATTATCAAACATGCTCGAGGACATTTCTTGTTCAAAACTCTGTTTTGAATAAGAAATTGTCGAATTCATTTTTTGTAATAATATGTATCTTTCCCCCATGAAGTTCTTCACTTGTAGACTTTGGTCCTCCTTTGCCAAAGTTCGACGCCACCATCCCTGTAAAAATCAACCAATTTCATTATCCAAACTCAGAAAGTTAGTGAAAAAACAAAAGACAGAGTTTTATTAAATGAAAAGTGCCAAAATAAAAAATAAAAAACATTACAAAATGGGTTTTGAGAAGAAAAAATTAAAACCATCTCTTGTTAAGATATTTCTCAAAGCTATTTATTCATTTGCAACAAGTGTCATTCAGAAAATCCAAAGGAGAAATCGAAGTTGGAAGTGGAAGAGCGAAACTGCATTTTAGAAGGCCGACTGTATGTGTTGAAGGCAGCGCGGCGCATTGGGAAGGGCCGCGGCGCACACACACGACGCGGAGCATAGAGCCGAAAGACACAGTGAAAATTTCTACAGGTGCGGCGCACCCACTAAGCTCGGCGCATTGGGCTTGCGCGCGGTGCACAGGCTCGACAGGCTTAAAAAAAAATCATCATTCTTGCTCCAAACTCAAATCAATTCAATTCATTTGCCTCCAAGTAAGTTATGTGTGCTGGTTATATGAGTTTAATTCCTGTTGGGTGTCATTTGAAGGAAGATTCAAGAGTTTAATTGGTGCAAGAATAAACTCTCTACCCATAATGAAATCTGCTCCCAAGGGTTTGAAAAGAGGTGGTTAAAAACTTGAATTTTGGTGTTAAACTCTCATTTCATTTTCATGTGTACTCTTGTCATTTGTCATCATTGTTATCACTGCTAGTGTTGTCACATTATTATAGCATAGTCACATTGTTATACCACTGTCCCATATCCCTCATTCCCTTTTGTTCCCATGTGGTAAGCCTCAAACCCTATCATTCACTATCCATTGAAAAAGCCTAATTTCCACAACATTCGAGGACTGCCTCTATGTCCTTGATTTCACATATATGTTGCCATTTCATTGAATCTTATTCTTAAAAAACTGCCCCAGTCATTATCACCTATTCCTATATCACTCATAAATCCCCAAATCCCTAAGTCTCCCAAACAGTGATTGTCATCATAAATTTCATTTGACATTCCTCTTTCCCACTGTTTATACTTACCACAGTCCCTCATTATCCCTTGAGTACACATTTGGCATTGAAATAAATACACCAATTGCTCATTTTCTAACCAACCAAACATACAGTGGACAAACACATTTCAGCATCATGTCAGAGACAAATTCATCATATGAGCAGGGATATGAGCAGGACATTGATTCATCTACCGAGCTTAATGTACCGAGAAGGTCTCATAAAAGTGGCAGACACGTCAGGGAGGAGCCCACTTCTTTGGCTCAGTTGCAGGCCTGCCCGCTTGCAATGACATGCTTTTAGTAGCAGTCATGTTTTCAGTATTGTGAGATGATATCTCGGATTCAGCACCATCAGGAATTGGTTCGCCTATTTGTTTTGCATTTGCGTGATGGTCATGTAAACCTTGCTGGAGTGAATTTCACTTTGACACCAGAAACTATTTCTGAGGCAACCAGGATACCAAACATCGGTGAAGAGTGGAATAAGCGACAGCAGCTGGATAGAGCATATTATGAGCCTTACATCAGACCTGGATATTTGAGGCAGTTGAGCAGGGTATTTCCATTTCGGTTTCTGAGGGAGTCTTATGCACCATTGATGAAACTCATCATCCGATATTTCAGCTGTGAGGGTCGTTTCTCACGTCTTTATGCATATCACATCAGACTTTTGATGCATTTTACGAGAGTGAGACTGATGAGTATCCCCTATTTCATGTGTCGGAACATAGAGCGGATGACTACCTTGGTGCAGAGGAAGACTCCGGAGCAGCAACATAACAACATTTATCATTACGCGCTCATCAAAATCATTGTAGTGCATCAACTTGGATTGCAGGGCATCGCGTGGGATGAGTTCATTTCCCGTGACCTTTTTGCAGTGCCACAGCCTCCTCCCGAGGTAGTTCATGATGAGGGAGAGCCTTCACACCAGTTTTATGTTCCTGAGCTTGATCCTATCAGTGCTCCGGTGTGTGTGACATATCAGAGAGGCCATCGAGCCTTATTTGCAGCAGCTCGACGAGTACTATCTCCACCAGGGGTGGAAGGGGTCTCGTTGACTTCATCAGCAGCGCGAGTACTATCTCCACATGGTGTGGAAGGGGTCTCACCATCGACATCAGCACAGGTACAGGTTCAGGACAGAGGCAAGAGGCCTATGCATGATGAGGGCCCTTCAGGAGGCCCAGACACTGATTTTGCACTCGTCGATGTTGATTTGAGCTCTCTTAGCTCGAAGATGAGAGAGACCATCCAGGAACAAAAGGCTGAGATTGACACGTTGACTGTGAAGCTGCAGAGAGCTCAGTGGGTTATAAACTATTTGGAGCAGAGGAACAAATAGCTGGAAGATCAGCAGACACTCACGGAATTGCAGAGAATCCGTGAAGATTGGGAATTGGCCCGGAAGAGACCAGGTGACATGACGCCTTTTGAGCGACAGATTTGGCTTGAGAGAGTCAAAAGGCATCTTGAGAAGTTTTTGGCGAAGGCCAATAGAGAGAAAGACATGCTCAGACATATGAAAAATCACTATTGGGCCCGCAATCACGTTTGTAGAGCCAGGATGAAGATCTTGAAGGCGAGATTGAGGAAAGCACTGAAACGTCGGAAAAGGCCTGATCCACTTCGAATCTTGGCCGAAGCTTCCTTGGCTGAGCATGAGACATGATGGGAGACCTTCACTCTGAATTTCAGCAAATTTGGAGTAAATTTTGTCATTTTTGAAAATTTTGGTTGCAAAACAGGTTTTTCCGCCCGACGCGTTGCGCCGCCCGACGCGCACTTATGATTGGGACATATCCTGGAGGAAAACTTGATATTTTTTGGATTTTTTATGGAAATTTATGCATGCTCAGGAATGTCTGAGAATTTTCATGAAGTTCTGGGTGGTCTTGAAGGTCAAAAACACTCCAAAATGGCCTTTCTGCCACTTTTTGCACCAGCAGGAACCAGTCTTGGGAGATTGCAGTTTTGGAGGGGCAAATGACATCCAAATCCAAAAATTCCACTTGGGTTGGATAGAAGACATCCAGGGCTTTCCAACGAGATATTATGAGCTCAATTTAGACTTTGGGAAATGCCCCAAAAACAGGTCCAAAATGGCGCGACGCATTGAGTTTTTGAACGCGGCGCATAGAGAAATTTTGCCTCATTTTCACTCTCCAGCTCAGAAATTCGGCCAGTTTTGACTAGTTTTACTTTTTCATGTGATGATTGATCTACCATGATGTAATTTTGGCATGTATTTACTTGTTCTAGAGGATTCATTCACTAAGAAGTGAAAATTAAATGAATGAATCAGTTTCCTTCCTTTTAGAGGCAAGTTGTTTGGCTGCCTAGATTTCAGTTCCATGTTTAGAGTTGGTTGAAACAGCTCCTAGAAGGAGGAGATCGACCCCTAGAGGCATGGGAAGGGGTTAGGATGGTCTATATTATGTATTTTCTGAGACATTTTCAGGGTTGGACTCTTGGGAAAAGTTTGGCACTCCATTGTACATCCATTTTCAGTTTTTGGCAAAGGAAAGACCAGAGTTTTGCAGCACTTGTTGGGATCCTTGTGGCTTCTGATTTTTGATGATGTTCTTCTCATGTTATTGTAAGTTTCATTAATGTTATATGTATGCCATTTCTCTTCTCTTTTCTTTCTAAATTAAACAAATGAGTAATTGAGGTAGAATTCATTGGTTTGCTGGTGCTCTGCCTTAGACTTTTGTTTAGTTTTAAATGTTTTTCTTCAGTTTGAAGAGGATCCTTGCACTCTCTTACCCTCTTCAGCTCCTCAACAGTCTCTCTAATCCATTCATTTGATCTAAGACATCAAAGCCGTTGCCTACCTCGCCCCAACTTGAACTCTGCAAGAAATTGGCCTCATCCCCAAGCCCAAAAATTGTCTTTCCCCTTTTTTCCAACAAAACCCAAAAAAATCAAAATCAAACCCTCCTATTTGTTTATCTAGCCTAAGATCAGCTGCTTTTCTAGTCATCTCAAGCCCCTTCGAATATTTTCATTGAGATTGACCCGGAGAAAGCCCTCTCCTGTCCTCGTAGGGCTAGCTACGAGGCTGAGCGTGGTTTGGTGTTGTCCTCTTTCTGCCTTATTTCAGCCTAAGGTAGATTTAGGAACTAACAGGATCGATAAATAAAAACAAGAAGGTCAATTGATCCTTTCTATTTCATCTAAATTAGGCCCTCAATATGTTTTTTTCGTTTCCACATTTCATACAGTTAGACTTGCAAATGCCCAAATTTGATGCATTTATTGAGTCTCTTATTCATGAACAGGATAAGCTCATAAAAATGGGTTCATCAAAGTCTCCAAATGCACATGCAATTTGCATGAATGAGAAAGGAAATTCCAACACAAAACCAAATCAGCAATACAAAATCAAAGGAAATGCAAGAGATCCAGATTCAAGAAAGGGAGGAAATCCAAAACCTCTAGATGGTTCTTCCAACTCCAAGGGTAAGAAGGGAAAGAAAGGAAACTTCAAGTGTCCTTATTGTGATAAAGTTTCTCATCCTAAATCCTCTTTCATGTAGAAGACCATTGATTTGATGGAAAAGACTCTTCAACAAAATAATCTTGGTCATCACATTCCAGAAAGTGCCAAGAAGAAGACAGAGGAAAAAACATCAGAAATAAGGGGTAATGGGCATTTCTCTTCATTCTACACTGCAAGAATGGATCATCGATTCAGGAGCTTCACATCATATGGATTCTTCAAAGGAATCATTTTATTCTCTACATGCATACCCATGACCTCCTAGTCTCATGGGGGACAATTATGCAGTTGCAACAACTGGACAAGGAAGAGTGCAATTTGAAGATGGAAGTTTTGAGAATGTCTTGCATATTCCAACGCTTTCTGTGAATCTTCTCTCAGTGTATCAGATGACATACACATGTAGCGGAAGGAAAGTGGAATTTACCTCGGGTTCCATGAGCATTTATGACATGAAAACCAAATTGAAGATTACATTTGGCAAGGTAAATGATCAATCTCATCTGTATACATTTTATGATTTTGTTCCTCAATCAGATTCTATTTTGCTACTTACGCATGCAAATGAAGAAAGTAGGATTTGGTACGAGAGATTTGGGCACTTGAATTTCAAATATATGCAACAACTTAGCAAGAAAGGGATGGTCAAATGATTGTCGAGCATTTAATTTTCAAATGGTGTTTGTAATGGATGTGCTCTTGGAAAGCATCCATAAGACAAGTTCCAGAAGGGGCATGCATTGAGAGCCTCTTCACCTTTGGAAATTGTACACAGTGATCTCATGGGTCCATTTCCAGTGCTTTCAATGAAGAAAGAAAGATATGTGTTGTCATTTATAGATGATTACATGAGATTCACTTGGGTTTATTTCTTGAAACTCAAGTCTGAATTTTTTCAACATCTAAAGATTTTCGAAGCGCATGCAGAAAATTAGTCTGGAAAACGCATCAAGATACTTCGCACAAATAATGGGCTGGAATATGTCAAAAAATATATCAAGAATATTTGTAATGAAGTAGGCATACAGTTGCATCATACAATTCCTTACACTCCACAACAAAATGGGGTGCCTGAAAGGAAGAATTGATCTTTGAAAGAGATGGCCAATTTCATGTTGCATGCAAGATCTCTTTCGTCAAAATTGTGGGCTGACGCTATCAATTTTGCCTCATACATCCAGAATAGATACCCTCATAACTATGTCACTGGAAAAACACCTTTTGAGGCTTGGACTGGCATGCAACCTGAAGTCAGTCATTTCCGCATTTTGGGATCTCGAGCATGGGCCCGCATTCCTAAAGAGAAGAGAAAGGCTTTGGAGCCTCAAAGTAAACCATGCATGTTTTTTGGATATTCTGATGAATTCAAAGGGTATAGATTAGTTGATATCAACACTGAATATCTCCTTATTAAAAGGAGTGTAAATTTTGACGAAGATATTTTGCATGCACCAACAAATGAACTTGTTACCAGGTTTCCATCACCACTCATTGATGAGTATGCAGATGAAAATTTAGATCAGAACTCTGATGAAGATGAGACTTTTCCTATGACACTTGTTGCACCACCAGTTTTTGAACATCGATATCACACTTCCTCATGTAGTTCGAAATATTTTTAACTTCCTTTAACACAAAAATGGCATAGCATGAGTGATTTCCTTTATGACCCTACCTCTATCCCTCAATTTGAGGAAGATCCAAAGTCACTCTTAGCTATGGAGCCATGCATGACCATGCATGCTTTTATGATGCATGCATATGATCCACAGACTTAAGCAGAAGAAACTAGGCATCTAGAATGGGAAGCAGTAATGGATGAGGAATATAACTCTCTCATTGAGAACCAAACTTGGGATTTGGATCCGCTACCTTCCAATCGTAAACTTGTGAGGTGCAAGTGGGTTTACCAAACCAAGAAAGAAGCAAATGGCCAAGTTAGTTGATATAAGGCACGATTGGTAGCAAAAGGTTTTCAATAGGCACATGGTGTTGACTATTATGAGACTTTTTCTCTAGTGGAAGAAATGGATTCCATTCAGCTAGCTCTCTCCATTGCAGTAATAAGAGGATGGGAGGTGCATCATATGGATGTGAAGAATTCCTTTCTTCATGGTGATATCGAGGAGGAAATCTACATGAAGCAGCCATAGGGATACATGCACAATTCATCTCTGGTATGCAAACTAAAGAAGTCCCTCTATGGCCTCAATTAGGCACCTAGAGCATGGTATCAAAAGATGGATCCTTATTTGTTATCTCAAAATTTTGTACGCTGCAAATCTGATTCCAATATTTATTTTTTGAAGAAAATGTATTCCTTGTTGATAATAGTACTCTACGTAGATGATCTTTTGATAACAGGTAGTTTAGCTTCTATCATTACTGAGATTAAAATTTCATATCATAAGCGGTTTTCTATGATGGAAATGGGCTTGATAAATTTCTTCCTTGGACTAGAGATCAATCAGAGTGGTTTTGGGATTACCATTTCTCAACCAAAGTATGCTAGAGATCTGTTGGCATGATTTCACATGAGTGAATGCAAGCCAACAACCACACCTTTTTTATCAAGGATAAAACTTGAGAATAGAAAAGACACACCATTGGTTGAGTGCACATTGTATTGTCAGCTTGTGGGAAGTCTTCTTTATCTCACTCACTCCCGTCCTGATCTCTCATATGTCGTAGGAGAATTTTCCAGATACATGCAGGAGCCACATGAGTTACATTGGAAAGCTGCAAAGCACATCCTTCGATATGTCTAGGGGACAATCACTTATGGGATTCATTATGCAGCAAATTGTTCTTTAGATCTCATTGGGTTCACAGATTCAAATTGGGTTGGCGACAACATTGATCGCAAGTCCACCTCTGGTTCTGTACTTAGTTTTGGATCTAGCCCAATTTGTTGGTCAAGCAAGAAGCAAGCTGCCACTGCTTTATCATTAGTAGAGGCCGAGTATAAAGGAGTAGTCAATGCCACTATTCAGGCCATTTGGCTACAACATTTCCTATCTAAGCTTGGGATCAGTGTCCATCGTCAAACTTTCATCTGGTGTGATAATCAAAGTATGCTAAAGTTTTGCAGAGATCCAGTGCAGTGACAGCGTACCAAACACATCGAGATCCATATGCACTTCATCAGAGAACTCATTCATGATGGGATCATTGATATTTAGTACTATCCTAGTTCTGAGTAGGCTACTGATATCTTCACCAAGACTTTCACTGAGCAGAAGTTTCGATTCCTGCGATATCATATCAAGGTGAAGGCCACGACTACCTAACAGTTGTCCTTTCTCTACTTTTGCATTAAATTTTGAAGGGGGGGGGGCGGGAGGGCGAGTTCTTCCCATTGGGTTTTCCCTCTTTCTTCTTTTCATGCATTGTATATGGGTACCTAAAATGGATGTGTTGTCGAGACTCATTCATTTTGCATCACACTCACCTAAGTTATGCTTAAGGGGGTGTGTTGGTGTACATGCACATAGATTAGATTTAGTTCAACTCTAGATACCGCCTGCGATGTGCACTTGTCTTTAGCTTGTTAACTCGAGTGCTTTACATGCACATAGTTAGCCTTAATTAGCTTTAGTTCAACTCTAGATATTGCATGCGATGTGCACTTGTTTTTAGCTAGTTAACACGAGTGCTTACATGTGATGAGCACTTGGATTAGTTAGTTAACTCTAGTGCTTTCATGTGGTGCATGTGCACATTAGCAAAACATAAAGCACACTTAGCTTTAGTTAGATTTAACTATCCATAGTTATTGCATGTACAACTAAGCTTAACTCAGTTGCTTTTATGTATTGATTCTAAAACTAATATTGATGATTTTTTTTTCATTCTCAATTCTAATATTTTTTCTTTTTCAACTTGGAAAGTTTGTGCAATTATTCTTCAACTAGATCCATATTTTTGCTCTAATAGTTTTACACATCCGTGGCACCTCTAGAGTCTATGTTATTTTTTAAAGTGCCTACATCGTTGATGAAATTTATCAACTCATGCCAATATGTGGCATAGATAGCTTGCATTGTATGCACCATGTACATCCTCAATATGTAACTCTAGCTATGACTTTTTACTCCATCGACACAAGCCTTGACTACCCTTAGCATATGCTCCATCATATCCATTTCAAACAAAATTTTCTTCTAATCTTCCACCTTTGTGCAAAAATAAATCCCTTTCACTCTGACGCAGAGGTATGGTTATTGCCACAAAAAATCCCCAAGGCAATTCTTCTATCTCTTCGGGGGCATAAGTGATAAAATACAACCATATCTTCGATTTGAGTTACGCAGTCATAATTTCTTGTTTCTTAGCGAAATCCTCCACACAACATGGATAGATGTGCCTTTGAGGATCCAAGATCAACTACTTGTGATTGTCACAGGTTCCTTGGAGGCTACCAATATATGTATTTTTATATCATGTATTTTCGTCAAATAACCCTCAAAATTCATCCCAGAACTTTTGTTAAAAACAACACTTTCTTTCCCAGTTTCACTATTTCATATCTAATCTATCTATGATTTGATGTATGAAGATAAATATTCATTATAACCACCGTAATAATAAATATTTGCTTCAATTTCACTCTCTACATCTTTGGAAGGAGATAGAAGATCCAACGCTACATTCTGTTATCACTCAGATTGAACCTCAGGCTGAGAGAGGCAATTCCGATGTAACCTCAAACCATGCTTAGCCAAGTAACTAGCCCTACTAGGCCAGGAGAGGTATCTCTCTATATAGATCACAGCCAAGATGATTGAGGAAAGAATATATTAGGCTAGGTATAGTAGCTCAAGGTTTTGATTTTGATTGTGTTGGGTTTTGCTGGATCAGGAGGAGTCAAACAGCTAGGGCAGGGAAATTAGGTCAAAATTTGCAGGGTGTTCTAAGGGGAAAGGTAGGTAGAAGGTTTGAAATTTAAAGGATGATTATAGTGAGGTTAATATACTGGTGAGGAGTTAGGAAGATCATATGAGATGAATTCTCCCTAAACTGAAGAAAATAAACAAATTATGAAAAATTCCCCAAAACAGAGCATGAAAACATGAATTATGCCTTTCAACTTGAAATTAAGCATATCATAGACATTAAAATGATTTATGAGCTTAAAATACATTCATACAAATGATCACAAAGAATAAACTAAACAATTCATACCATATGGATCCCAAATAAATAGCTGCAAATTTGTCATTAATGTCTAAGCCAAACTGATACAAAATTGTGTCCTTGAGATGCCAAAGATCCAAGTGAGTCCAACCATTATAATGACTGATAAAATACATCATATAGACCTAGAAAATACTCTTCCTAGCCTCATGGAGTCGAATCCATGAAATAGGTATCAGTTTCACCTACTCCCAAACAAGAATCTGAAGACTAGGAAGACCCAACAATTTGCCTCTAAAAGAGAGGAAACTGATTCATTTGACCTCTAGAGGACTTATCTGATGTATCTACCCTAGATAACAATAAAAACATGACATTTACATTTATATTGAATTTTTACATCAATAATTTCTCATTTCCCAAGATAAAAAGTCAAAAAGTCAAAATTTGCTGAAGATGATAAAAATGACATTTTCCTGGCAAAAGCGCAACACCATGACAGGAAAAATAGCTTCTCTTGTAAGAAAATTTAGGAGGCCTTCCTGGTGTCCTATCAACTCCATGATAGCTCATTAGAAATATCTATAAGTCTAGTTTCCAAATATGCCTCCAGTTGCCAAAATTGTGCCCATTTGCCTTGTCAAAAATCACTTCTCCCAAGACTTGTAAAAGCACAACGCCAAGGTAAAAAAGGAGGCAGAAACATGAAAATTAGGTGGTCTTTTGCACTTTTGAGGGACCAGTTTTCCTCCAAAATTTTTGAAACTTGCTAGAGTTGATATCCTCATCATTCTGAACATGAGGCTGGTGACCATTTTTCCATTGGAGGCTCCAAGAAAAAGCGTAGCGCCCTTGATTTTCTGTGTGCCAAAATTACCCCAAAAAACCAAAAATGCACTAAAGTGCCAAATGTGCCAAAACTTGCCAAAATTGTGAGGTTACTTTCTGATCAAGGGCTTGAGGCATAAAGAGACACCTCAGCAAGTATATTTAACCTCTCCTTCTCCTTTTTCTCAGTCAAAGCTTAATTTTTTTCATGGGCTCCTTTGATCTTGGCCCTTGCAATTTTATTTCTCATGGTATAGTGCTTTGTCATTTTCCTCTGAATATCATTGTCCTTTTTGGCCTTCTCTAGCAGGATCTCCAGATGAGAATTGGCTCTATCAAGCCATGAATCTCTATCCCTACTAATCTCTATGGAAAGAAACTCACTTGGAGTGAGTTGCGATGCCAACTCAGCTTCTTTCTGTCTCTCAAGGGCTAGAGCTCTTTTCAGCCCTTTAGTCTTTGGTCTCTGTCTAGGAGGTTGATCCTCCTCATCATCAATCTCACCAAATCTGTCCAAGGTCTCCTCCAACAAGGATTTAGCCCTTTCTACCTCTTTCTTTTCTTTGATGGTCCTGACCTGATCAATGATTTGCTTGATTTTCAGTTGTTGATTTTCTTTCTCAAGAAAACCAATCACATATTGTGCTCTGTCAAGATTAGCTTGAAGTTCACTAATATTTGCCTCTTTGCTTCTAATTACTGCACTGGTGACTCTATCCTCATCCTCCTCATCAAGTTCAATCAACTAAAACTCCTACTCTGTTTCATGTTTATCCTCCTCCTGATCCTCAATGACTGGCTCCTTAGACTTTTCCTTACCCTTGTCTACCTGTTTTGTTGATTAAGAAAGCATGGCCCCTTTCACTTCAAGTGAAGCAAACACATGCCTGTGGCCTCTCTGATAGGTCTTAGGAAATGGCTCAATATCAATCACATTAGCCCAAGTTGTGTCAATGTCCTTTTCACTGCTTGATGCCTCAGTATCATGATGTGATGATGGTGAAGGATTACAGAAAAGTGAAGAAGTAGGATCAACATGAGGTGAATGCATATGACTAGGTGATGATGTATGAGCAGTAGCCTGAGATGGAGAAGTGGATATGGGAGGATGAGATGATGAAGGGATACTGTGCTCATGCTGACTAGGTGGAGTAGTGAAAAATTCATTTGCAATGAATGTGTCCCATGAAATGTTCTTCTGCTCAAGTTGATGCATGATTATCATCTTAATGAGGGAATGGTGAAAAAGACTTTGCATTTGACGATTATAATTCCTCCTTTGTACAATGTATGCCATCTTGTCAATGCTTTGGGAGAGATAGTAGGGTATGTGAAGCATTCTGACTCTATTGAAGGGCAGGAGAAGTCGGATATGGTATGAATAGAGTCGAGAAAACCTCCCCGCACAAGTGAAGTACTTCATAATTATTTTCATCATGGGGACATACCGGTCAAGGAGATGAGAGAAAGGGAAAATGGTTTTTTTGTCATCCTTATATCTAGGTTTTAGATATGGTTCATAATAGCTTAGATCAAGGTTTCCATTTTTAAACCATTTCTCTCCCACACCAGGGATCCCTGTAGCAGCTGAAATGGAATTAGTGGACATGGTAAAATTGACCCTAGCAAGAGTGACCTGCCTATCATGAAGATTTGTGATGAACAACCTTGTCAACATAGGGTGATACTGAATCTGCTACACCCTCTCACAAAACTCAAAGCAACCAACATGTTTAAAACAAGACACAATGAGAGGAGAAGCCATGAGTTCCTTTGTGGTTATTGGTTCATATATATTCATTTTACCTCCTTTGCGATCACTTTTCTTTGGTGTTTGTTCCTCGCTGACACCTCTGTCCTCCTCTTCAGACATCTTGAACTTGGAAAATTTGAAACCCTATGGATGAGGTAGATAGGGATGGGGAGTGAAAATAGGTCTAGGGAATAGGGATAGGTCTTGGAAAAATTAGGGATATGGGGGCAGGGGTGTTACACAGCATTTTGTCATTGTCCCTACAATCCCCATCTCGCCCATTGGAGGGTCATTTTCATGATCAATAAGAAGTGTCATGCCTTGCAAAGACCATCATTGTATCCCTTTACATGAGAGTAATACTCCTTCTATTGACAATTCCCTTAGCAGAGACTCAAAAACCCTTGTTTTTGCCTTGGCACGGGTAGTCAATTATACCCTCACGTAGAAGAGGAAGATTAACACTGGGCCCCGCGCCAGCTGGCGCTTTGTCTCAGTTTGCCACCCGCACCGAGTTGTTTATAGAATGTTTTTTAAAAATAGAGGCGGAGATTCCACTCCAACCACTTCGAGGATGAGTCATTGGGAGTGGTTGAACTGAATAAACCATGGACTCCCTCCTTTATTTTATGGTTTCCACCTCTTATGGGAACTCCCTAAAGGATAGGCCTCCCTCCCACCTTTGTAGTGATCATAACCTCCTCCTTTTCCTCTATAAAAAGGAGATATCTCTCTTTGCATAAGCTAGTTGAACTTGGAGAATTGAACATACTATAGCAGAACTACTGAAGAGATAGAATAAGGAGGAATTACTTTGAGAGAGCTTGAGTCCATGCCTTCATCCCATCCGAATTCCCTGACGAGCATTTGAGACGCGCTCCGACTGAACCCTGCTAGAGGAGACTGTGATGTACTCTTCCTTCTATCAATACATATACATGACTATTTTTTGGTTCCCATTTTGTATTATGTTATATTTTTAATGCAATATGCTTAGCCCTCTTTGACTAGCTACTAGTTATGAGTGAAATTATTATGTCGTATGTTGTTCTTGTTTTCTGTTCTATGTCCAGGTATTCGAGCATGATTGCGGAAGGATTGTGACTTGCCAAGGTAGGAGCGAGAGGCCACCACAACTACAACAACAACGACAACGTTGGACTCTAGGTAGGTCGATCTACCATGTCCTATTTTCATTCAGAAATTAGGAATAAAAAATCTAGCATGTCTCTTTGTTTCTAGACCCACTCTAGGGCTAAAGGGATCGTCTCTGTCCGCAGAGAGGATTTACTTGCTTAACAAATTGGCGACTCTGCTGGGGATCAGTGCGAGTTTGTCGTTTCATCTTGTTAGGTCTGTTTCAATCATTGATTTTCTTATCTACCTTTTCTAGTTTGCTTGCTTAGTTTACATCCTCTGTTCAACTCCAAGGTGTCAAGGTTGACCTCTGCTCATTAGGTTTTGGTTTTTCCCCTTTTTTTCCCATAGTTATCTGGCTTGGCGCATTTTTTATCTGAACAGTCACGCCGATTGGCACAGGTTTCTCTTGTTGTAGTCGTGCCAACCCCTGTTTGGCATGGATTACAACCTTATAGTCGCGTCGACTCCTGTAGGATTTGGTTTGACCTCCTTAATGAGTCTTTTGGTCAATTTTGCTTGCTTCTGGGTTTATTTTTATGTGTAATTATGCCTTTGGGACTGTTTTGACTGCTGTCGACTTGCTTTTCTCAGTCGTTTGTCCATTTTATTATTGGTGTAAATTGAGGCCTTAAGGTTTCTAAGTGTCTTGGTGCACTAAGCCTTCTGTTTGGAAACCAAGTCATTTTGATTATTGCCAATCTCATTTTTGGGTCGATTGCACTTAGTTTTCTTGATCTTTTTGAGTGATTTCTTTGGTTGTAGAGTCATTTCATTTCTCGTTCGATTCTTCCCCTTATTGCTCCAAGCATAGATTACATTGCTTGTTTTTTATCGTTTTGAAAACTTTCTCTTGGTTTGGAAGATTGCAACATTCGTTTGAGTGCTTTCTTGTGTTTTTTTTTGTGTTTTATTGAATCATTCAATTTCAATTCTTACACAATACTCAAGCTAGTGTTTGTTTTCATTTTTCATGTAATTAGTGCATCATGTACTTCTTTTCATTGAAAAATTAAAAAAATTATATTTTTCATTCTTTCTTTGCATCGAAAGTGAAATATTCTTTTGCATAACTAGTGTTTGATTGTCTAGGAAAGAGTTTCATTTTCATTTGATTGTGTTACATGCATTAGTGGATTTATTCGCATGCTTTCATTGTTTAATTTTGTTTGAAAGATCTATATCCTTCTCGTAACTAGCATTCATTGAATCGGAAATAATTTTCATTTGCATATAGCTTGCATTTAGGAATTTTTGAGATCCAAATTCAATAGGGCCTTAAAACTGAAACATAATCCAAGATCAACTTTAAAATTCATTTAATTAACCTAAGGAAGCATTGAAACCTAACGAAAATTTTTTAGTGGTCTAGGCTAGAGACGTGTTTCGACGTCTTAAAACCTAGTAGTTGTCGTTCACCATCTGACTTTAGACAACGCAAGTATGGACTTGTGCTCCCCATACTGTCGAGTATATAAAGTGAGACCCCTCTAGGTTGCAATCCTTTTATCCATAGGAAGCCGAGTCTGCCGCCTTGTAACCGTGATACACCGAACACAGCATTCAGGGAGACTACCTGCATGTACGTCAAGTCCTTGGTTATTTCTTTTTCATTTGATCACCAAGGTGTATATGGAAATTCATGAAAACCTGGTATAACCTCTTGCTTAGCATTCTAGAGTAGTCATTTTGATCTTTTCATGGCTCTTTAAATAAGAGAAGAGATCTTCGAGCACTTATCCTTTCACGCTCGTTTAAAATTGAAAGTGACTAGAGTCATCTTTTGCCTGTTTCTCAACTTTTAAAATATGAAACAACGAAATCTAGTTTCAGTGTCATAAAATTAATCACCTATAGTCACACGCCCATTAAAATTTTTATTACTTGGCCTGTTGTTTTTCCTTGGTTTTGATCTTGGAGTCTTCGATTGGTTTTCTTTTTTCCTTTCTGTTTTGATATACAGTCACGGTGGCGGAACCACCAGTTTCATCATCTTCACTGCCTCCTAGTGGTAGTTCCTTCCCAAAAGTTTCTTTTGAAACCCCTCAATCCACTAGGTCTACCGAGTTTTCACAGCCTATTCTCTCGTCTATCCTTCCTCTTGCTACTCGATCTCCTCCTGAAGCGCCAGTTGAATTCAATTGGCCTCCTTCTAGCTCTTGGTCTGGTTTTGGGGAAGAAGGATATTTTCCTCCTCTTACGTCGGGCTCACCATTTTTTTCTGCTGCTGTGCCTCCTAGTCCCCATAGTCTTTTCAAATATCTTACGGTGGAGTCAGACATGGATTCATCTAGTCCTGTTGGTAGTAAAGGAATGCCTGTTTCTACAAGAGAATATCAACTTTTCCGGAAGATGTCCCTCATGTTTCTACTCAGTCTTCTCCACCATCGGTGTCACTTCCACTTTAATATAGGTCCTTGAGTCAGATTATGTCTGGTGTTGCCACCATAGCGCAATCTAGTACATTAAATCCTCCTCAGAGTTCGGTCCTCCCTTCGTTAGGACTATCACCTTTGACACCTAGTTTGTTGATTACTGTCACATCTGTTCCAGTCCAACCGACTATCTGTGTGGCTTCATCCACACTAGTTGTTATCACTCAATCATTAGGATCTTTTCACACTCGCAAGTCTATTTTCCTCAATCCAATGTGGCCTATTAATCCCGTTCCTAGTACATCACAATCTAGTGTTGCGGAGGCCCCACCTGCTTCTAGTGCAGTTTCCACTACTCCCGTGATTCCTGGTGGACTTAATTTTGACGAGTATCTATTGGTTGTTCAGCAGCAGAGCTCTCAAGGTTCTCAGCCCCTCCAATCTCTTGGTAATCCTCGATTCCATCACTATGATGTTGTTGGTAATCATGTTTATTCATTGCCACATCATTATGATGTGTATGGTAATATTGTTTATTCACCTCCTATTGATCCTTATCAAGTTGTCTATGATCCTAATCAGACTGTTACTCATCTTGGACCTACCTTGCCTGTGTAGCCCTCTAGCTTCCAAGGAAAACCCTCATTGGGACAACCTTTAGCTCAGTAGGGCCCTGCCTCTAGTCCACAGGGACAACCATACTGTCCACGAGGCCAACCTTCACAAGGTAAACCTTTGGTCCAACATGGTCAACCCTACGGTCCGTCTATTCAGCCTCAGAATCAACCAGGACCATCTTATGCTCCTAGGGGGAAAAACTATCCACTACAGGGACAACCTTTGGCATTACAACCACCGCCACACGTTTTTTATGGAAAGAATTTTGTGCCACAAGGACAACCCTACGCTCCTCCTCCGGGTCAACCTAGTTATCAGGGACAACCTGGTCCATCGCAACCATCGAGCCAACCTTTCCCACAAGGCTAACCTGGTGGCCCTCAGTACTCATTTAACCAGCTCAACAACTGATTCAACCTTCTCCTTAGCTAGTTCCATCATTTCAGCAGCCAGTTATACCTACTTATAGTCATCCAGGTTTACCCGCTCAGCAACCTGCTCACCCTGGTCCGCCTGTTCAACTGCAAGGTGATTATTACCCTCAAGGTTCATATCAACTGGTATATAGTGCACCCCAGATTTCTTACCCTCAAAATCAACCTATATATCATCAACCTCAAAGCCATGCTTACATTCCACAGTAGACTCCATATGCTGCTCACCAGGGACCTCAGTGGCCTACTCTGACTTAGTATCCTGGTCATCAACCCCAGTATCAACCGAATTATCCTGCTTCTAATCCCTATGATCTGAATCCTTCGGGACAGAATGTATGGGGACAGAATCCCACTCAGACTGGGTGGAATGTACACGCAGGTCCTTATCAAAGACCTCCGATGACTTTCAATACTCAATTATCGTCACTTGCTACGTTGGAATTATCTGATGTGTCAAAGTTGATGAACAATCCCATCCTTCATAACCTGTATTGGCCTCCGGTTCCAACCAAGATTCCTAGTGATTGTCTTAAATTTGAGGGTAAGTCTAGTGAAGACCCCCAAGTGCATGTTATGACTTACCATTTGTGGTGTTCCTCTATCTCTTGGGTTGAAGATTCTATTCGACTCCGTCTTTTCTAACGAACTCTTACTGGTGCCGCTGCAAAGTGGTACATTGAGATATCTCGTGGCGTCTTCCAAGATTTCAATTCTTTAGCCATGGAATTCCTTACACATTTTCAGTTACCAGTCTGCTATGAGACTGGGACGCACCTCCTCAGTTCATTGAAACAGGACCGAGCTACTCATATCTCGGATCATATTCATGAGTGGCGGTGTCGTCGTCGCATGATCAAATTTGAAATTCCTGATCAGCTTCTGACTCATTGGTTCACCACCTCCTTTGTCAATCAGATTGCCAAAGACATAGTTATGGGGGCATGTGTGACTAAGGAACAAGCCATTTCTTATGCCTAGTACCTTGATCTTGTGTACTCTCAGTCTGGCGCATTATATGATATCTTGCCTGATGCTCCTCGACTTGGAACTTCTAAACCACCATCGACTCCATCTGTCGATGGTATTATTGGTTCTGTGTCTCAGACTTCTCAGAAGTCTTCTTCTTCAAACACTGGGAAGTCGAAGTCTGCTTCTTCCCATAATGTTTCTTCTCAGTCCACTCCGAATTCTGGTAAACCCGCCGAAGTTAATGTTGTTCAGGCCAATCCTATGGATAATGGTTCTAAAGGTAAAAATAAGGGTAAAGGTAAGGCCAAAGCTGATACCCCAAAATAGGATTCTCAGAAACCTCGTGCTGGCGATGGTTCTCAACGTAAACCGAAGCACCCTTGTTTGATTTGTGATGATGAGAATTTCACCAAGGATTGTCCTAGATGATTCGAAGTGAGTCGCTTGCTCAAAGGCACCCAGGGAACTCTGGCTGTTCTTAAAGGACCTTTCCCATCTCAGCAGACTCAGATGGTAGAGCAACCTCAGTCCTCTACCCCATTTGGCTCTCAGGTGTTCATGATGAATGGTCTTGTAGTCGTTTCTATTGCTACTTGGTCGAAAGATTATATTGGTTCCCGTCAGGCCAAGGGGAAGTAGATCATTGATGGTCCTCCTCCTCCGCTTGTTACTGGCCCTCTTGAAATTGAAAGGCCCAATTTTGAATCTGTTGTATGGCCACCTTCCAAAGGTGTACTCTGCAAGTCTTCATATAATCCCAATGCCCGTGCCGCTCACCATTACAATATTGTTGAGGATTTGGCTCAGGCGTCATCCGTGATGTTCGCGTTAGAAGTACTTCAGAGTTGTCTGTCTCAGCGAAGAGCTTTGTTATCTCAGATTGGTGGGATTGATCCTGCCGATACTAGCCTTCTTGCTTTTGATTTAGAGAATTTCGTTCCACGACTTCTGCATCGGATTGCGCTCATTATTAAATTTGTTATTAATGGTCTCAACATCCATCGAGCAGTTGTGGATGAGGGTGCATCAACCTGTGTCATGTCATCTTTGTGTTGGAAAGATATTGGTTCTCCAACCCATAATTCATCACCAAATTCCCTTGAAGCATTTTATGGAAGACAATCAAAACCTTTAGGTGTTCTTGCTAGTTTACCGATTACTTTGAAAGGGAAGAAAGTCAATGTCGAGGTTGAAGTTGTTGATGCTAACTCAATTATAATCTTCTCCTCAGTCGCAGTTGGACTCACACCATATTATGTGTTCCATCCACTCTCTTTCGTGTTCTGAAATATCCACACGAAGGAAAGATTGTTACTTTTGATCAATTGTCCTTATTCACCTCTTCTTCCGAGAACAACGTTCCATATGTGGATCAGATTCCTACTCCCTACGATGAGAGCGTAGGGCCAGGTATTTTTGAAGATCCTGCCCTCATGGGTATTTTTCCTCTTCCTCCACCACATATTGTTCAGATCCATATGATCTCTCAGTCTGATGACCCATGGATTATTCCTTCGCTTGAACAGATCGATTCCTTTAGAGATTCGATGCCTTTGAGTCCAATTGAGATTGATTATTGTGAACTCATCATGGCTTTGGAACCTCCGTCCTTTGATTGTGCTCCGTTGAACATGTCCCTTGACATTTATTCTCAATCCCCCTGGCTTGGTGATTCTGATTCGCCTGATCCTTTAAAAGAAGTGTTTCCCTCCGATGAATCCATCATGGAAAACATGTCCCTTAAGGATCTGCCATGGGATGATGGTCATCATCGTTCCTCATTCATGCCTGGCCTTGAGGCCATGTTTACTTATCTTGAGCGTTTTGCATCTCAGGTTCCTTCTCCTCCGCTTCAACTGCCTGTTTTGACACATGACATCTTTACGGAAGGTAACTTGAGTAATATTACACAGACGATGCCTATTGACATTTCCGTTAAACCGAGAATCATCGATAGCATCCATATCGGGGTCACTTGTTCTTCATATGAAGTACAAGTTTATACAAGCCTTTTTCGCGAATTCCATGATGTCTTTGCATGGTCCTACGAAGAAATGCCCGACATCGATCCTAGTATAGTGGTGCATGAAATACCTACTTACCCTGGCACAAATCCTGTTCGCCAACGTCTTCGTCCGGTGCACCCTAGAAAAGCTGTTGCAATTAAAGGTGAAGTTGAAAAAATTCTTAGAGTTGGTTTCATTTATCTAATTCCTTTAACAAAATGGGTCTCTAATATTGTTCCTGTAGATAAGAAATAGGGAAATATTCACATCTGCGTTGATTATCGTGATATTAATCGAGCTTGTCCCAAGGATAATTATCCTACTCCCTTTATCGATCAAATCATTGATGACTGTGCCGGGAGTGAGATTTTTTCCCTCATGGACGGTTTTTTTGGTTACAAACAGATTAATATTCTCCCAAATGATCAAAATACGACTGCCTTTATCTGTCCTTGGGGTACTTTTGCATATAAGAAGCTCCTTTTTGGTTTAAAGAATTTTGGGGCTATGTTTTAGCGAGAAATTTCATTTGCTTTTCACGATATTCATCACATAGTTCGGCCTTATTTGGATGACCTTCTCGATCATTCAACTAAGCGTATAAACCATCCTGATCTTCTTCGTGATATTTTTCTTCATTTTCGATGTTACAATATTCGTCTTAATCCGCACAAGTGCGTCTTCTGCATTGATTCCACTAGACTCTCAAGGCTTATCGTGTCCAAAGATGGAATTCGCCTTGATCCACTCAAGGTTGAGGCTATTTTCAATATGCCCTCTCCCTCCTTATTACATCAGTTGTAGAGTTTGCAAGGAAAGGCTAATTTTCTACGCCGTTTTATACCTAACTATGCAGAAGTGGCTAGAGGATATACACGATTATTAAAGCAGGGTGTCCCATTCTGTTGGGATGAGATTGCTCAGAAGTCTTTTGAGGCCCTGAAGATGTTACTTGTCAACGCTCCTCTGTTGCGTCCTCTTAACTATCATCGTGATTTTTCCCTCTATTTAGCTGCCGCTTTAAGCATGATTTCCATGGTTCTGGTACAAGACGATGATGATGGTAATGAGCATGTTATCTATTACTTGTATCATAACCTCCTCGATCTTGAGATGCACTATGCACATGTTGAGAGGTTAGCGTTAGCTTCGCTTCAAGTAGTTCACCATTTTCATCATTATATTCTTTTGCGTATAGTGATTGTGATTTCCGATTACAACCCCATGACCTATATATTGTCTCCACAATTGCTGGGGGGAAAATACTTGTTTGGTCTCAATCTAGTCTCCTAAACTGAGCTCATTTAATTGTCAACCAGGGTTGGTAAACTGCTGAAGTGAAGTGTATTGTATGTACCTAGGTGCTTGTTTCTTAATGCGTTGTATGTAGTGTTTTGTGATGTTTTTGGTCTTTTGTGATGATTTATGATGTTTTTGATCTTTTGGTGGTTTTATGTTCACAAGAAAGATGACTAGAAAGCTAATGGAAAGGAGCTGGTGATTAAAAACAGAATGAAGCCTAATTGGTGGATGACAAATGACAAATGCAATTGCAAACACTGAAACATAATCAAATCTAAACTATGACTAAGCAAAAGCAAAGCTTGATAATGAATTTTAAGCAAATGATTCAAAACACAAACTAAACTTATCAAATTCTTTCATCAAAGGCATTTGAGAGAGAGCTTGAAACATGGTCAACTAAGTATGCAAATCCTCCTAACTAAACAGTTTAAACAACTAACTTATAATGATGCAACATTTCATCCTTGATTAGAGATTTGTTGAAGTAAATTTGGAATAAAACATTTATACCATCATAAGATCTTCTATTCTAGGACTAGTTCCTAACTCTATTCTGCAATTTAGTTTGATGACACTACACTTCACTCAAAGGTTATGGATTGTTAAAATAGTCTTTTGAGGAAATGTTGTTTGTGAGATGATAGGGAAATTTCAGAAGTACTTCAGGCCTTAAAATGATATTGTCTTCTGTTCCTGTGGTTATGAAGCAATTATATATTTTAGAACAAGAAGATGTTTGTAAATAATGAAGGCTGTTTTGTTAATCTTAACAACTGAAGTAATATAATGTGCAGTAAATGACAATCTGAATGTGAAGTGAAAATGCAGTGAGTTGAACTAAAGCTGAACTTAAAATGTCACTAATCTAAAACAATGTTGAACTACAAGTCATTATCAAACTCAAAATAGAACAACTGAGCATGAGTTAAGTGCAATTAAACTCCGGAGCATCCTAACTAAGCTATCATGCATTATTCTATGGAATTATACAGTGTGTTTGTCCATCATGATCAGTATTTTGGAAGAGTTCCTTCTTTTGGAAGAGTTTTTAGAACAATCCTGACTGTGTAATTGAGTGCACATGCAAACATAAAGACTGAAAGCAATGAAAAACTAAGATATCATAGCCATCTCCCACTCGTCATTATGATATTTTGGACAAGCGTTTAAGAGCAAGAACAAATATGGTACTTAGTGAAAACACACAAATAAAACATTCAAGATCACAATCATGCTTAAGACAGTATAAGGATTTGTTGGAAGAGTTTCTTCTTCTGGAAGAGTGCTTAGCATAAGTATAACTGGGATGGTGAATAAAAGAGATTACAATTAAATCCTACAATACTATAGCCATTTCCCATTCATCATTATAATCTTTTGGAAGAGCTTCTTCTTGTGGAAGAGTTTTTAGAATGAGTATAACCACAGTAGCTAATGAAAACAACTACGAATTCAACTTCAAATCCTACAATACTATAGCCATTTCCCATTCATCATTATAATATTTTGGAAGAGCTTCTTCTTTTGGAAGAGTTAGAATGAGTATAACCACAATAGCTAATGAAAACAACTATGAATTCAACTTCAAAAACGTAAAGGCAGCTAGAATACTTATCTAAATTACGCAAATAAATCCGTGCAAGAGGCAGGGGCCCTCTACAACCTGACGGAATCTAACTCCAAATCAAATCAACGCTTTCAAAACAACACTGTCTGCTTCATTAAAGATGAAATAACTTGAACAGAGCACTCTGCGTCTTCAGAAATGTAGCACAGAATCTAAACAAAATCTGGAATAAAATCTAGCCTAGCTCTCGGTTTCCCAAGTGTTTATATAGCAAATGTAAATAACAAGACTTGCAACAATTTCAGGAACATTGTCTTTCCTTATCGGAATCACATTAGGACTCTTGAAATGGCTGCGTAAAGAGGAAAAAGACATCTGGACTGAGACAGTCCTACTAGAAGTCTGCCTTCTTAAATGTGTTCCCACGTATCAAAACCATACCCAGAATTCGTTTCTTCCTTCATGATGAGCAACGAACCATGTAGACATGACATGGAATATGCCCATATGCGGTTTTTCTTGAGAGGCCACCTGGAACATACCCAAACGTGAAGACAGATGCAGAATCGCCGGTTAGCTACGGAATGTCTGCATTCTGCAGCTAGTTCCGGTCAAAATGCATTACAATGGAAAAAATCACAAAACTTTAGCAAGTCAGTCATGTTAATCATTCTAAAAGTAATTTTAACTAAATTCATTGATCAATTGGGTCTAGGATAGCAATGGTCAAAGGAAAATGAGGTAAAGTAAGATGAAAGAAAGCACAATTTTGAGGCTCAACATACCCCCACTGCTGTCTCCTTGCATGTCCTCATGCACATTATCCTATGAACTCAGAGGCTTCTGCAAGAACATCTAATCCTCTCCTTCTCCTTTGTCTGGAATCTAGAGATCTTCTGGGTTTTCTGATAACAAGTTTGAACCTTAGGTTGGTAAGTGCCCTGATTAGCTTCTTGTTCCTTTTCTTCAACTTTTCATTGGTCTTTTCCACTCTGTCTATATGTAGGGATAAGGTTGTGTTCATATCAGTTTTGAGCTTGACTTGATCCTTGAGAATTTCATTCTCATTTTTGATGTGTCTATTAAGTATTTCCAACTCATACCTATCCCTTCTTAATACATCTATTTCAGACAGTGGAGGACTGGGGGTTCTCTCTCTGCTTTCTGAAGCTCTCCTTTCCAAAGTTTCCACATTTATTTTTCAATGCAGAACTGGGAATTCCTTTCTTAAATACAGTGACATCCATACCTGGTGATTTTAGAATTTGCTTCCAGGAATCATTGTGGAATTCTCTGTTTTTGAACCATCTCTCTCCATTTCTGAGCAACCCTGTAGCTTCTGCAATGAAAACTTCAGTGACAGTGAATTTGACATCTCCCACTTCAACTTCAGTTCCTTGAAATGATCTTGCAAATGTTTTAGTGACTTCTTTATGGAAGCCATTAAATTTCTCCAAAAATTGAAGCCATCCTATCTGTTGCAACATTTCTTTACATTGAGGGTAGCCTTCTAAGTATTTTGAACCCACTGGTTCAGTTCTTACAATGAAACCCATAATTGCTTCTCCAATGTTCAGATTAACACTCTTCTACCCACAGAAATAATAACTTTCACCTTCGAATTGAAATGGCTTCAAGTTCTAAATGACAATGGCTTCAAACTTCAGAATGATATACCTTTAATTGACAGTGACAACAGCTTCAAATTTCAGACTATTATGCCTCTGGTTGACAGTGAAAAATGGCTTCAAATTTCAGACTAATATGCCTCTGGTTGATAATGAAAACAGCTTCAAACTTCGAGCTGATATGCCTCTGGTTGACAATGAAACTTTGGACTGTTATGCCTCTGTTTCTCGGTGGAAAATGGCTTCAAATTCTCACACTGCTATACCTCTGTCTCTCGGTAACAAATGGCTTCAAATTCTTCACTGCTATACCTCTGCGTTTACAGAGATAATGCTCACTCTCTGCCCACGGTGATAGTGCTTTGATACCCAAACTGTGCTTTGATATTCAAACTGATATACCCTTTTGCTCTGCTCTCGGTGATAAGGATATCTCTGTCTGCGGAATGAAGTGCCGGCTACAGAATGGAGTGATGGAAGTAGTTACGGAATGAGGTAATGGAGTGAGGTGGAGGGAACGAATTAATGATTGAAAAGACGGCGGAGATTTTTGCAACGGAAAAAGAGAATCATCATTGAATGATTTGGTTGGGTTACGTGAAGAATTCAAACACTTCGGCCATTTGAACCGCTTAAATGATGTCGGATATGGAATTTGAAATGAGAGATTTTAATCCAAAGTTTGTGGAGGGTTTATTGGTTATGATCAATAAAAATAATTAAAACAACCTTTTTGAACAATTTCATAACTAAAACTATGCTAAAGTTTATGAAATTCCATTATAATCTAAACTTATTACCTCTGCTTTTCATTTGATTTTTGTAGTCTTTGTCTTCTTTGTTCACCTTTGGAAGAGTATTCATAATCCTTCTTGATGCTTTTGATTCATGGATACACTATATCTTTTTGTTGCAATTCTAATGTCTTCTGATTGATGCCTTCAGGATTTGTAGCTGCGGAATGACTGTCTAGCTGCGGAAAGGCTGATCAGTTGCAGAATGTCTGTTGAGCTGCAGAATGTTCCTGTAGAGCATTTTAATCATGGAATGGAGTGTTTTTGGGATAAAAATGAAATTTTATATGGTATGAATGAAGATGGATGATGAGACATGATATGTATGAAGTGGATTATGAAGTGGAATGGATTCAGTTTATGAAATGGAGTGAAAGAACATAAAAACTGCCCTGCAATCCATGACATGTTTTATTCATTTACAGCAAGACATCAAACTTTAAATTTTGACATGAAAATGAGATGGATGGAGTATGGAATGAGATGAATGAAACATGGAATGAAGTAGAATATGAATGAATGAATGAAATGGAGTATGGATGGATGAATGGAATGAAATGAAATGAGATGGATCATAAGCACTATGGATCTGAACTTATGATTTTGTAACAGCTGCTTGTAAAAACAAAATGGAAAAGTTAGAGTGTCAGAGAGACTCTGATTTTCACCCTATCTTTTCTGTATAAACATGCCAATCAATGATTGGTTTTCATGTTTATACCTTTTTTTTTTTTTCAAAGAGAAATGCTTCAGAAAATTTAATCAAGTTGATGAAGAAGAAGAATTCTTCTTCATTAACTTCACATCACTGCTTTCTTGGAACTTCTTGACAAATTCTTCTCTTGAGAGTGGTTTGTGATATAGCTTCAATATATGACCATTCACAAGAAAAGTGACCTTTTCTTCATCTATAGTTTTGATTTTTACTGCCCCATTATCAAAAATTTCAACAATTTCATATGGCCCAAGCCAATGTGTCTGAAATTTACCTTGAAAATCCTTGAATTTTGAATCAAACAAGAGAGCCCAGTCACCCTCTTTGAATTTCTTCTCTTTGATGTACTTGTCATGCCATCTATCCCTTTGTTGTTGGACTAGACTTGTTTTCTGAACTGCATCTTGTCTGATCTCATCCAATTCATTAATTTTCTCCAGTCTATGCTTTTGTGCCTCCGTTAAATCAAGTCCTAGCTGAACTGCCATTTTGAAGGTTTGAATCTGGAACTCTATGGGAAACAAAACTTTCTTTCCATAAACAAGCTCATAAGGAGTACGACCTGTTGTGTTTCTCCATGTAGTTCTATAGGCCCACAAGGCTTCAGGAAGCCTATCTACCCAATCTCTTCTATGTAAATGAACAGTCTTTGTTAGGATTCCTTCAATGGCCTTATTAGTAGATTCCACTTGACCATTTGCTTGTGGATGATAAGGAGTAGATTTTCTATGTCTGATTTTGTACTTCTCCATCATTTGCTCCACTAGCCTTGATGTAAATTGAGCTTCTTGATCTGTAACAATTTCCCTTGGGACACCAAAACGAGTAAAAATATCCTCAAAAAGAAAAGTAACTACAGATGATTCATTAGCAACAAGTAATGGTTTAGCTTCTACCCACTTAGTAACATAATCAGTGCAAACTAATATGTATTTCTTTTGTCTTGATGGAGGACTAATAGGTCCTACAAAATCCAAAGCCTATTTTTCAAAAGGTTCAATGTGTACCTGAGGTTGTAATGGCATCTCACCTGAAGGAGAAGGTTTCCCTACCCTTTGGCAACTGTCACACCTTTTGACATACTCCCTTGCATCTTTAAACAAAGATGGCCAATAATATCCTAATTTAAGGATCTTATAGGCTGTCCTCTTATCCGCAAAGTGTCCGCCACAAGGTTCATCATGACATGCCTTGAGAATTTCAGGCATCTCATCTTCACGAACACACCTTCTAATAATCAAATCTGGACCTGTCTTGTACAACTCATTAGCGACCCATGAATATCTTGCACTATCATTAATGATTTTTCTTTTATCCCTTGCATTCATAATTGAAGGAAATTTTCCTAAAACTAAATAATTAGCAATATCAGCAAACCATGGAGTTTGAGTAGAGATTGCAAAAATATATTCATCAGGAAATTGATCTTCAACCGGAGTGTCATCTTTGATATTTTGGAGTCTAGATAGGAAATCAGCTACTGTGTTTTGTTTTCCAGGCCTATCTAGAATAGTAATGTTGAATTCTTGTAAGAGAAACAACCATCTTATAACTCTGCCATTAGTGATTGATTTATTCATTAAGTATCTAATTGCAGAATGATCAGTGTGAACAAAAGTTTCATAGCCTATTATATAGTGTCTAAATTTGTTTATGGCATGAACAACAGCTAGAAACTCTTTTTCAGTTACAGTATAGTTTAACTCTGCAAGAGTCAAATTTTTACTGGTATAATAGATGGCATAAGGAATTAAATCTTTCTGTCCCAATACTGCTCCTAGAGCTGTATCGGAAGCATCTGTCGAGATATGAAAAGGTAACTTCCAGTTAGGTCCCCTTAATATAGGTGCTTCAGAAATTTTGGTTTTCAGGGTTTCAAAAGCTAACTGGCAATCAGAAGTCCACTTGAATTCACAATCTTTGGTGAGTAATTTGAAGAGTGGAGATGCTATCTTGGTAAAGTTTTCTATAAATCTCTGATAATACCCTGTAAATCCTAGAAAACTTCTAACATCTCTTTCACAACTTGGAATGGATAGGTTAGAAATGACTTCAACTTTTTCCTCATCAACTCTAATCCCATCCCCTGAAATGTGGTGCCCTAAAACAATACCTTCAGTAAACATCATAAAACATTTTTCATGACTAAGTGAAAGGTTTGCTTCTTGACATCTTTTTAAGAATTTTTCCAAGTTTTCTAAAGCCTCTTCAAATGTATCCCCATAGACTGTGAAATCATCCATGTACACCTCTACACAGTCATGTATCAGATCAGAAAAAATTCCTAATACTGCCCTTTGGAATGTTGCAGGTGCATTGCATAACCCAAATGGCAATACTCGGTAGGCATAGGTACCCCAAGGACAAGTAAATGTGGTTTTATCTTTGTCTTCAAGTGCTACTTGGATTTGATTGTAACCACTAAACCCATCTAGGAATGAAAAGTACTTTTTGCCAGCTAATGTATCTAATACTTGATCTATGAAAGGTAAGGGAAAATCGTCTTTAAGAGTAGCTTTATTCAGTTCTCGGTAGTCAACACACACCCTCCATTTTCCATTTTTCTTTGGCACAATGACCAAAGGAGAAACCCACTGACTATCTGAAATAGGATAGATGAAATTAACATTTAATAATTTTTGCAATTCCTCTTTAAAAATTTCCCTAAGATTTTGATTCATCCGTCTTTGAGGTTGTCTGATTGGTTTGCAATTTGCCTCTATATAGATGTGATGAGTACAAGTCTTGGGACTTATCCCTTTCATGTCAGTGTATTCCCATGCATATGCAGAAGAATGTCTCTGTAATACTTTGACTAACTCTTCTTGTTGAGATTTTTCTAGGTTCTTGTTTATGTTCAAAGTTTTGCCTAGAAAAAATTCACTTGTAGAGCTGCCAAATTTGTCCATAGAATGAAGAGACATCTGCCTAGATGACAAAAACTCAATATTGGATCCCTCTTGAAATGATTCATGTTTGTGTTTTGGAGAGGATTCAAAGTTTTCTAGAGTATTCAGAATTTGATTATCTTCACTAATTTCTGAAATTGTGAAGAGTGGTTGTAAATCTTCTTCATCCTCTATCCATTGAGTGTCATCTAGATCCGTAATTGTCCTAGCTGGAGGATATAAAGTGAATTTCTTAGTTGAACTACCATCAGAAATATACATATCACCGGACCTAAAACTAATAAAAGCATCAGCTGTAGCCAACCAAGGTCTTCCTAATATAACATGATGGCCTCCTAGATTATTCTTAGGAGTTAGGATCATGAAATCCACAGGGTATTCCCAAGAATCTAGGGACACTGGAATGTCTTCTATTACCCCATCTGGTTTGATCACAGATCTATCTGCTAATTGTAATAGTGTGAGTGTAAAGAGAAGATTAGGAAGTTTCAGTTTGTCCATGATTTGTCTACTCATGATATTTATTGCTGCTCCTAAATCAATGAGTGTGTTTCGAATTTCAATTCCATTGATGTGAATTTTGACAACTGGATTTCCTAGGTCAAGATACTTTGGAATAGAAATCTTGCCCATCATAATGTCTGCTATTTGTCCTACCAGTTGAATTTTCTTGGTTTCTCTTATTCTTTTTCTTGTTGTTTTCATACTCAACTCCTTTATTGTTTTGGCTAAAATTGGGATTTCCTTGATGGCTTGCAATAATGGAATTTTAATGCAAACATTTCTCAATTCATATAAGAAATCATAATTAGGCACCATGATTTGTTTTTCTACACCTCTATCAATTTGTAGTCTTTCCGGAAAGGGAGGTATAGAAGTAGATGTGGATGGTTTCTCTAATACAGGAGTTGTATTTATTGGGTCTTTTTGTTTTAGTTTTTCAATGTGGGGGTCTTGAAAGGATGTGTCTTCCTCAAGACTTTTATTCACCCATAGGGAGTCTTCCTCAGAATTATCTTGTTCTTGTATGATCACAGAAGGTTTCCTCTTTTCAAGTACCCTTCCAGACCTAAGTTGAACATCACTAAGGTCTAGAGGAGTAATTAAATAAGTTGGAAACTGTTGGCCTTCTATCATGTATGTATCTTCCTCCAGGATTTTTATTATTGGGGTTTTGTATGGGTTGAGCAGGCAATTGATTTGATTTTTGAGGGAATGGTAATGGAAGTGGTTGATTTTGATGTGGTAGGTTCTGATGATGTTGTTGAGGATTTTGTTGAAAATTTTGTTGAGGATTTTGAGGATAAAAATGTGGGTATGGTGGATAGGATGGTGGATACTAATAGTATTGAGAGTATCTTCCATAGGGACTGTTCCTAGCCCAAGATTGAGATTATTTGAAATCAGCCAAGAAGTGTTTCACGAAGAATTCCAAGGAGGTTGATTATACATTTGACTGTGGAATCCCGTGTCCGAGGTCCTCGCGTCTTAGATACAAAATTGAGAGACTCTTGTGGAATCGAGGAGTTTCCTCCTCAAAGATGTACTTTGAGACCAGAAGAGAAGGAAAATTCTTGGTCTCATGTTTCTAACACTTGACATTGGTGTTTCTACAAACTGCTATATCTAAAGGACACTCTCTCAAGGCATGTGTTTATTTCTACATTTGGGACAAAAGATTGCCAAGGCATCGTATCTCACTCTTTTGCTTGTTTTGTAACTTAAGGGTGTTCATTTGTTCACTAAGACTCCCTAAGATGTCGATTTAAAATCATCAAGCATACAGTCCATTATCTGATCTACTTACTCATTCCGTATGTGACTTCTTACTTGCCCTTGCAAGATCAGGATATCTTGGACCTTTGACAGTTTTAGATTTCCCTCTTGAAAGGCTGATACATAACTCAGATATTTCAGGTAATGTGAGTTGTGATATATCCCCTTTTCCCATCATGTTAAGGATATCCAACCATTCATCCCTAATTGTTTTCAACAAAAGAGCTTTTAAGGTGTCTTGATCTAGGTTTTCCATTTTTGCCCTTTTGATGTTGTAATTAAATCTTTCCAATAAATCTTCTAAGTTTTCATCTTCTTTTTGTAACATCTTGAACACTTCATCCTTATGGTTAACCGGCATACAATAATCCAAGTATCTCTCTAGAAATGCTTGTTTCATGTCTTCCCATGTTCTAATAGAACTACTGATTAGACTCATAAACCACTTCAATGCTGCTCCCTTCAAAGTTGAAGAAATAGTTTAAGTTTTTGAGCATCTTGTAAGTAGTCATAAGTTCTACATAGGACTTCAAATTCAAATAGGAAGGTTTCAGGATCTTCAGTTTTAAGTCCATAGAAGTTTGGAAGTACAGAGGGTGAAATGTTTTTTATGGTTGTATTGGTTTCTTCATCTACTATAGGAAACCCAAAAGAGCTTCCCATCTCTCTTCTACCTCTTCCTCTACCCCCTTCACCTTCTACACCTCTACCTCCTTCTCCTCCACCTCTACCTCTACCTCAAAGATGTCTTGTGTTCTCCATTGAAGACTCCTCCTCCTCCTTCTTCTGCCATGGTTGACCCCCCTGTGGAAGTGGAAAGGTTTGTGTCCCTAACAGGAGTTTTTAGATCTTCTTCTATGGCAGGTTCAGTGGATGAAATGGAAGGTTCTTCTAATGGGATATCTAATTTTAGGTCTTCTAGAAGTCCAGGATCAGTAAAGGATGGAAGATGGGTTTGAGTTGAAGGTGTACTAGCTCTGGATCTAGATGAAACAAGTGGTGTTCTAAAAATCAAACTTCTGCCTCTGCTGCTTATAAATCTTCCCCTTGAATCTCTCTCCCTACGCATAGAATTTTTTTTTTGGATGCTAAGAAACAAAGGTTACCTAGTTTTGACTTCCCCGGCAACGGCGCCAAAATGTTTGGTCTCAATCTAGTCTCCTAAACTGAGCTCATTTAATTGTCAACCAGGGTTGGTAAACTACTGAAGTGAAGTGTACTGTATGTACCTAGGTGCTTGTTTCTTAATGCGTTGTATGTAGTTTTTTGTGATGTTTTTGGTCTTTTGTGATGATTTATGATGTTTTTGATCTTTTGGTGGTTTTATGTTCACAAGAAAGATGACTAGAAAGCTAATGGAAAGGAGCTGGTGATTAAAAACAGAATGAAGCCTAATTGGTGGATGACAAATGACAAATGCAATTGCAAACACTGAAACATAATCAAATCTAAACTATGACTAAGCAAAAGCAAAGCTTGATAATGAATTTTAAGCAAATGATTCAAAACACAAACTAAACTTATCAAATTCTTTCATCAAAGGCATTTGAGATAGAGCTTGAAACATGGTCAACTAAGTATGCAAATCCTCCTAACTAAACAGTTTAAACAACTAACTTATAATGATGCAACATTTCATCCTTGATTAGAGATTTGTTGAAGTAAATTTGGAATAAAACATTTATACCATCATAAGATCTTCTATTCTAGGACTAGTTCCTAACTCTATTCTGCAATTTAGTTTGATGACACTACACTTCACTCAAAGGTTATGGATTGTTAAAATAGTCTTTTGAGGAAATGTTGTTTGTGAGATGATAGGGAAATTTCAGAAGTACTTCAGGCCTTAAAATGATATTGTCTTCTGTTCCTGTGGTTATGAAGCAATTATAGATTTTAGAACAAGAAGATGTTTGTAAATAATGAAGGCTGTTTTGTTAATCTTAACAACTAAAGTAATATAATGTGCAGTGAATGACAATCTGAATGTGAAGTGCAAATGCAGTGAGTTGAACTAAAGCTGAACTTAAAATGTCACTAATCTAAAACAATGCTGAACTACAAGTCATTATCAAACTCAAAATAGAACAACTGAGCATGAGTTAAGTGAAATTAAACTCTGGAGCATCCTAACTAAGCTATCATGCATTATTCTATGGAATTATACAGTGTGTTTGTCCATCATGATCAGTATTTTGGAAGAGTTCCCTCTTTTGGAAGAGTTTTTAGAACAATCCTGACTGTGTAATTGAGTGCACATGCAAACATAAAGACTAAAAGCAATGAAAAACTAAGATATCATAGCCATCTCCCACTCGTCATTATGATATTTTGGACAAGCGTTTAAGAGCAAGAACAACTATGGTACTTAGTGAAAACACACAACTAAAACATTCAAGATCACAATCATGCTTAAGACAGTATAATGATTTGTTGGAAGAGTTTCTTCTTTTGGAAGAGTGCTTAGCATAAGTATAACTGTGATGGTGAATAAAAGAGATTACAATTAAATCCTACAATACTATAGCCATTTCCCATTCATCATTATAATCTTTTGGAAGAGCTTCTTCTTGTGGAAGAGTTTTTAGAATGAGTATAACCACAGTAGCTAATGAAAACAACTACGAATTCAACTTCAAATCCTACAATACTATAGCCATTTCCCATTCATCATTATAATATTTTGGAAGAGCTTCTTCTTTTGGAAGAGTTAGAATGAGTATAACCACAATAGCTAATGAAAACAACTATGAATTCAACTTCAAAAACGTAAAGGCAGCTAGAATACTTATCTAAATTACGCAAATAAATCCGTGCAAGAGGCAGGGGCCCTCTTGTGGCGGAATCACTCCAAAATCTGATCAACTTTTTCAAACAACTGTGCATCATGCCATTAGATGAAATACTTGAGCAGGCACTAAAATGTGCAATGTAGCAGAGTCAAATGAAAAATAAAGTTAAATCTGACCTGCTCGGTTTTCTGGATGTTTTTATAACAAATTTACATAACAAGACTTGCAACAATTCCAGGATCATTGTATTTCCTTATCGAAATCACATTAGGACTCTTGAAATGGCTGCGTAAAAAGGAAAAGGACATCTGGACTAAGACAGTCCTATTAGAAGTCTGCCTTCTTAAATGTGTTCCCACGTACCAAAACCATATCCAGAATTCGTTTCTTCCTTCATGGTGAGCAACGAACAATGTAGACATGACATGGAATATGCCCATATGCGGTTTTTCTTGAGAGGCCACCTGGAACATACCCAAACGTGAGGACAACTGCAGAATTGCCGGTTAGCTACGGAATGTCTGCATTCTGCAGCTAGTTCCGGTCAAAATGCATTACAATGGCAAAAATCACAAAACTTTAGCAAGTCAGTCATGTTAATCATTCTAAAAGTAATTTTAACTAAATTCATTGATCAATTGGGTCTAGGATAGCAATGGTCAAAGGAAAATGAGGTAAAGTAAGATGAAAGAAAGCACAATTTTGAGGCTCAACAATACTCGAAGTGGATTATCATCCTATAAGAGTTCCACTTGGAATTTACTACCGCCAAGTCGAAGAAATCACTAGTCTTTGCTGATTTGATCTGGTTCCTCCCTTTAGACTCTCCTTTGTCTCGTTGAGAGGAATAAATTTTGGACGATACACTTTTCTTGATTATCACCCTCGATTCGTGGTACGGTGATATCATCATTTATCTTCAGACTTCTACTTTTAGATCTGAGTTGACGAAGGATGCCCGCCAACGCATCCGTCATCAGTCGCAACCTTATCGTATAATCGGGGATACACTCTATCGTGTCTGAGTGGATTCCATTCTCCGTCGTTGTTTGACTCTTGAGGAAGCTGAGAAAGCTCTAAATGATTGTCACAGTGGCACCTGTGGCAGTCACATGTCTGGTTATGCCACTGCACAAAAGATTCTATGTGCTGGTTATTTCTGGCCTTCTATCTTCAAAGACTACATTGTTGCAATTCGTAAATGTCATGACTGCCAGATTTATCAACGCAAGATGCATGCGCCACCTATACCTATTCATCCTGTCATTACCGTTGGTCCCTTTGCGAAGTGGGGCATCGATTGTATGACGTGTAACCCTCACTCGGTTGGGGGGCATGCTTATATTATCGTAGTCGTGGACTACTTCACCAAATGGGTCGAAGCAATGCCTACACTTGCCGCTGACGGTAAGACAACTGCTCAATTCATATTCAATCACATCATTGCTAGGTTTGGTGTCCCTCAAGGCATCATTACCGATCATGGTTCCCATTTTCAGCATTAAATGATGGTGGAGTTGACTTCTAAGTTGGGTCCGTGTCACGATATCTCAACGCCGTACTATCCTCAGGCCAATGGCTAGGTTGAAGCTGTGGAAAAAGTTCTTGTTACCATGCTTCAACGTACGATTGGGATCCATAAATCCAATTGGAATCTCATGTTATTTTCAGCTCTTTGGGCATACCTAACCTTAGTTAAGAATGCAACCAGATTCACCCCTTTTCAGTTGGTTTATGGTCTAGAAACTACTCTTCCGATTGAGTGTGAAATAACTTCGCTCAAGTTGGCTGTTAAATTACTGCCGAATACTTCACCAGAAGAAGAGCATCTACTTTGGATGAAACCCGCCACTTTGCTACTCTGGTTATTGAAGCACAGAAAGAGCAGGTCAAAGCTCATTTTGACCAATCAATTTCCCCTCGTTCTTTCACTGAAGGAGATCTCGTCCTCATGTACGACCAAGCTCATGATAAGCTGGGGGCAGGAAAATTTCAACCCATGTGGCATGGGCCTTACATTGTTAAATGTGTATTGCAGAATGGGGCCTATGAGCTTATTGATTACGAAGGTCATCCTCTAGAACAACCTAGAAATGGGTTGTATCTCAAAAAATATTATGAGTGAGTCATTCATGCATGATTTGCGTACGTAGGTGTTTTTTTCATTTTTGTACATGTTTTGATTTGATGTGCTTTGCGAGAATTTTCCTACTTATTTGGGTCTTGCTTATTTGTGCAGATGTCTATTACCCCTTATGTCGATTTCGTGGATGATGCTTCCCGCAGTACCAGGAATTTGTCTTCAGCAGCCTGGGTAATGTATGATCCTGATTCACAACTTGTTGTTTCGCAACTCTGTTGTCGATAATTATTGTCTACCCTAGAGACAGCCTAGAGTTGTTATAGACCAGTGCCTAGGACATCTTAGCATAGCAAGGAGCTCATAATATATCTTGGGTTGTCAATCCAAAAGCTCTCTTACTATCTCTTGTAAAACAAGGAAATTAGTTTAAATGGAACCAAACTCTCTCAGAAGTTGATACAAAGATAAGAATAATGTAGGAACAGCATGCAAAACTCCAATACAAAAGCATCAGACAGTTAAGAGACAACTTACTGCAAAGAGGGCCAGTTCAAATAGTATGCCACAGAAATCAAATATTAGAAAGTGGATGCAATGAGGAAAACATGAAGGAGATACTAGTTAACATGAGGCTGATACCCAGATACACAAAAAAACCACATATGGGCTTATCCAACTAATAATCCATACATGACAATGGCGTTTTAAAAGCACCCTCCTCAAGTAACTAATATAGCATAAAATATGAATGACATGAACATGGAACAGTATATCATGACTAGGCCTATTTAAAGCGCTTGAATAATCCAAGTATGGGCACCAACTAGGATGAATCCTTAGTTAAGATCAGTGAGCCACTCGCATTCTAGAACATGATACAAGAAGATAAATGCAATGAAATGAGATATTATATTAGCACATAAGAAAAGATTACATACTGTGGGATACGAAAGGCCAGAATCGTCATTACATTTATAACTCCTCCTCACTGAGACCCTACGGGCTCTGAGCCTTCATACAGAAAATTTACAAGATGTATACAAAGCCTTTCA
The DNA here is from genome assembly GCA_034641835.2 of Pinus albicaulis. Lineage (NCBI taxonomy): Eukaryota > Viridiplantae > Streptophyta > Pinopsida > Pinales > Pinaceae > Pinus > Pinus albicaulis. The sequence continues at coordinate 1,670,418,160 of CM076579.1, read as the reverse complement.
CTGCATAGTTTGCTGATAGAAATCTAGAACCCTTACAAAATATTTTCTCTGAAGTTTTATAGAGGAAGAAGAGGAAAACCCCAAAAAGAAGTCGGTGAACATTTAATTGACTCATTAAAATAGGAATGGTGAGAGTGCCTGCCCACACTGTCTGACAGCGCTAAACTGTTGTAGGTGCTCTGTTGTCGCTCTATGGAGTAAATGCTGGGAAGAGAAATCCTTTAGGAACGTGGCTCAAGGATAGAATAAAATGAACATTTTGTACTTTCCTGAGGGAAAGATCTGTTGAAATAAAACCCGAAGGATATGATTTTCGTGCGCTTGTACTCTTTGCCTTCTGAATGCAGGATTGTTATTTAAAATCTTCAGCACGGACGTTGAATTTCCTGATCTCCGACTGATATTCTTTACCGCAACATTAAGGCCCTTATTTGTAAGAAACCTGTGATTTGATTGCTCTGGAGGTTTCGGTGGACCTTTACTCGGGCTTCTTTAATGAAATCATGTCACGGAAACTACCCCAGGCTTTTCTTCATAAATTATTCTTCTGAAAGATGGTCCTTTGATGCGTTTTCGACTTTTGAAATGAAGGCTAGAGATTATAGTGATTTTCCGCCCCTGTATCCCTGCAAAAATCCACAAACCTGTTAGGAAAATAAATGCACGGAGGGGGCGATTATGGAGGACGGGAGAGTAATGGCGTGGCGGTGGTGGAACAATGATTTATGCGTGAAAACAGTGAAAAATGCAATGACACGGTGTATAATGGGGCCTGGAAGAGAAATGCATCACTGGCTGTGTGATTATGGTCCATAGGCATAGATCAACGGCGGAGATCGGACGGTGGAAAAATACATGAGATGAGCGAAATGCATATGAAACGTTTACATTTTAATGTAAAATGCGACACTTTGGTTACATGTGGAAATACATGGAAATGCGGCGAAATGCAGTGGAATGAGATGGCATGACCGCATGAGGTGGGACCCATTATGAAATCGCAATCGCAATCGGAGACGGGAGTATGGTGGAATGACACAGCATAAAACTTCCGATGCGATTGGGGGAAGCAGTAATATGGAAAACCTTTGAAATGCGAAAGCATAAAAAAATTCAAGCTAACAAAGGGAAAGCCCTTCATTTTTATGATTGGACAGAAGGGCTGAGTGGTGGGGCCCAAGGGAAATGCAAATCGCAATCGGAAATCGGGGCGGAAGACTAATCGCAATCGCAATGGGGAATGTGTGATGCAATAAGAGCGATGCGATTAATCGCGTCGGAGTTGCTTGCGATGCAAGTGATCGGGGGGAAAGGACTTGAGTATTCAGACTAAGGGCATATGTGGGGAAGTGGTTGAGGCTTGCGGTAAACGGGCCAGGCCTTATATATGTTCGAATATGGGTTTTGTGGCCCTTTTTTAATGTATTTTAGGGGTGTTAAAGGCAACAACAGGCACAAACACAGATTTTCAAGGCTAAAAGAGGGGGTTTCGAATGGTTTAAAGGGGCTGCTTAACAAAAATTTAGCAAGGGGCTAAGATGATCAACAAACTCAATGGTCATTATTTAGTCAGAAACCCGTACATTTTGAGATTGTATTTATGTATTCGTTTGTTGGAAAGACATTTTGATTTTATCACATATCAACATATTCCTAGACGATTGAATGCATTAACTGATACAGTGGCTAACATTGTATTAGATAAACATTTGCGTAATTTGTAAAATCATCATCATGTGAAAAAGATCCATGTAGGAAAATATATATATATATATATATATATATCACATGTTTTCATCAGTGTGCATCATACATTCAAAAAATATGTGTGTTTCTGTTACATCTTGAGACACCATGTCTCTCAAAATATTCAGATATAAAGTCTAGGTGTCTAATCGGCATGATGCTCATGGTAGCATGTCACTGCTCGTACGAGCCGCCTCAGTGAGCAGTGAATGCGGCTTGGCACCCCTACAGTATGTCTCTAGTAGGCCCGAGGAACATCGTCGAACCATGCATAGTCCCGGACTCCATGTGTAATCCCCTCTAGGTTGTGCATGATCTTCTCTTCCTCGCCTCCCTCGCCATGAGGGTCGAAATCACGAGGGATTTGCCTCACTATCGAAGACATGCTCGTGGGTCTCTCTGGGCCAACATCTGTAAATACATGGATTTAATGTCAGAACATACATAGTTAAAAAAAAATCATAACACTCATGAAAATTAAAAATGAGTCTCACCCAAATCTTCATCCCAATCCTCTCCCTTCGGGAATGGGAGGCCTGGATCACCAGTAAAATCTGTACCAGAGTAGGGCCAGTCCTCCACGACGGTCAACTGTCGGTGGAGCCAATCAAAGAACTCTGGTATCTAGGACATCTGTTGACCGCCCCCTGCCCTTGGCATCAGAGCCGCCCATCGGGCCATCTATAGTTCTCTCGCTGGTGGTGTTGGGACTATGACCTCCTGACGCTGAAAAATTGGTAGTCATTTCAAGAAGAATGATACTAGGATAGACCCATAACCGAATTGTTTCAATTTGGTCTTCTTGCATTTTGTTAGCTGGTGTTTCATGTTTATTGTCACGGCCTCTACCTAGTTGTATATGGTCAGTGTGAAGCAGTCTACAGCAAGAAGCAACTGTATCTTTGTTGCTTCGTGCGGTGCTTGCGATCTCGCAGCTCATGTGATGGTATGTAGCACTAATTTTAGTGCCAAGTCTAGGACAGTCTGGATATCAACTTTCCCACTTCCTGTTCCCTTCCATGCCCCTGGAAATACCTTGTGAAGTTATCCATGTAGGGCTGTGTGCCGGTTAGGATCGGTGCTGCTCCCCTCCATGATAATCCTGTGATAAAGTAGACGTCATAAACATCAATCTCAAGTTCCTAATCTCGAAGGATGAACTTTTCCTCATTCTCATCCCATATGCTGATCAAATACTGTAATAGCTCCAGTTGAGCACGGAGACATGGTGTCAAGAAGAACTTCTTCAGTCCACAGTCACTGAGAGATTCCATGCATTTGTCATTTCCCATGGCAAGCTCGTCCTCTTCACTATGTTCTCATTCTTTCTATTCGATTACCATTTTGCCGCTTTCTACGTGCAAACAAATTCATATGAATATTATTAGCCATTTTTGAAGCTTGTATTTGTAAGCAATTGGGTATTTTACTTGCATTTTTACATAAGAATTTTCTACGTGGTTGGCACGCCCTGGTTCATAAAATTGGGCGATTGGCGCGACTCTATGCTTGAAACCCGCGCCAATCGCCGTGCCCTAATATTTGAGTTTCCTCCCCCAGAAATCAAAATTGGAAGTTGTAGGTAGTAAAATATGACTTAAAATTAAGGGAGAGATCTCAGATCTTACCTAGAACTGACGGATTTGAGATTGATCTGCTGGATTGTTTGCTATCGTCGCCACAAAATCACACTTAAAATGGGTAACTATTGCTCCACAAGAGGTAAAAAGTGAAAAGTAATTATTTTTACCATTTTTGGCATTTTATAACTTTTCACAATCCTAATTAGTTTTTAAGACATATTTTTCAATTATTTTATTATATTATTTTCGAGGAATGGGTTTTACACGTGTCTCTTGTGCAGCAACACGTTTTCAAGACATAGCGATGAAGTAACGAGTTAAATTTTATACTTTTTCGGACTCGGTACAAACATGACAAAGTCACTACTGGAGTCATCTTTTAGCTCTTTTCTGACTCTCTAAAATTGAAAATATTGTCGAGACTCTTGTCGTTTCAAACCCATTAAAAGGCTTTAAAGCAATATCTACCCAATATACGTTTACCCCTTTTTTGAGCTAGGATAGATTATTTACGAAAAATGAATACCTTAGCCTATTGCGACTAAGAGGTTCTTTCAGATATTTTTTTCTACCTTTTCGGATTGTTAGCTCCCCGTAATTTGTGTTGGGTGTGGAGTGATGCAGGGCAAACCTGCAAAACCCAGAATCTTTAATCACATGCATATAAACATGCATCTCAGCATTTGCCCAAATTAAAACCTCAATGTCTGGAAAATTTTGTTGAAAATGGCAACAAGAAACAGTGAAGGAGGCCTCCTGAAACATCTTTCCTGATCCTAGTTGGAAAGTGATCACCTAAACTAGGTGGGGACCACACATGTGATTTTTGTCGGAAAAATCTATTTTTAGACATACGGAGCATGATTCGGGGATTCCAGTTGGAGATTCTTGAAGCATGCGACATGTTGGTAAAAATAGATGAGACTCATATTTTTAGGTCACAGGCTATTGTTAGACTGCCTCTCCTAAAAATATGGAAGTCAAATATTATTTACCCTTAATAATATTTTGACTATAAACAGCAGTTTACTCTCTTGGAGCACTTCAGTTCAAGTCATGGAGGTGGCTCATACCAATGTACCCACACTTACCTTTCTATATGCTCTTAATATTGTATTTTAAGTGATTTATTCAGCTAATTTCTACATGGTATCAGAGCAATATTAATTGTCGAGATCTATTACGGTGATTGCAAACTTATTTCCTTGGACAGAGCCTGCATACGGGCCAGATAGCCTCCGGATTCATCTTTCTTTGGAAAGTGAAAGGTCTGGTAAAAGCCCATGCAGTCAATCTCTGATTTGGAAATAATTTGTTCTCAAGTATAGATCGGAAGCGATTGAGTTATCAGCTGGTGGTGAAATTCGAGTTTGCAGATTTGTGTTCTTGGTGTCGCGGTGAAAATGTCTTTCATCGGGTTGCGACTAGAATATGCCTTGGAAGGCAGTTCAAATTATGTTGCATGGAAGGACCGCATGGAGGCTGTATTAGATGATCATGGGCTGTTGGAATTCGTGGAGAAAGAGATTCCAAAGCCTACTTCTAATGATGTTGCTGTTGTGGAAGCATGGCAAAAGAAACAAGCAAAATGTCGAAGGATCCTGTTGGAGGGTGTAAAGGATCACATTGTATCCAGTTTACACGGGAAGGCCTCTCCATATTTGATGTGGAAAGCCTTGACGGATCTGTACCAAAGCAAGAGTGATCAGAGGAAGCTGGCGCTCGAAGATAGACTCAGGAACATCAAGTGTGAGAAGGGGGAAAGTATGCCGAAGTACCTCACGAGGTTCACCCAATGTCGGGATGAGCTAGGAAGTGTTGGTGTGCCGGTGGAGGATGAGGATCTGGTGAGTTTGGCGCTTCTTGGTTTGCCGAAGAGTTGGCATGCATATCAAGATAGTGTCAATGGTCGGGAAAAGTTGCCGGGATGGGAAAGACTGTGGTCTGATCTCGTGCAAGAGGAGATCCGGCGAAATACCAGAGATGGTTCTTCGTCAAAGGGAGCTGATGAAGAAGACTACGCTTTGGCTGCCAAAGCAAGGAAGGGGAAGGGCAAGGAGAAGGCTTCTCAATCCGGTGCAGATGGTAAAGAGCGTGACATGTCCAAAGTGAAGTGTTTTCACTGTCATGATCATGGACATTACGCCACGAATTGCCCCAAGAAGAAGAAGAACAAGCAGGCTGCTGGATCTGCAGCTGGTGAGGCTCTTGCCTCGCAATTTGAGTTGGACTTCTCATTGATCGCATGCATGTTGTCTAGTGCATTGGGATCGGGGTGGTATATTGATAGTGGCGCTTCCTTTCACATGACGGGAGATGCAAATCTTTTCGGTGACTTGGTGGAGAAAGGTCTCCAGATGCATGTTGAGTTGGGCGACGGTGGACGATACAATGCGACCGGCATTGGTACCATAACCTTTCAGAGGGAGTCAAGTAAACTCATTCTTTTACAAGATGTATTGCATGTACCAGGTCTAACAAAGAATTTGATCTCAGTTGCAATGTTAGAGGATAAAGGGTATGAAGTTGTCTTTAGAGAAGGAAAAGTTTTCCTTCGGCACAAGGCAACGGGACAAGTCAAGAAGGTTGGGATTCGAGCAAAGAATCTCTACAGACTTGAGGTAGATGGGATGTCTACGGAGCTTCCTATTGTTGGGAAGCGGGAGAAAGACATGCAACTAAACCTTGAGAGGGAGAAAGTGTTGCATGCAGGCGAGAAAGACATGCAACTGAAGCTTGAGAGGGAGCAAGTGTTGCATGCAGGCGAGAAAGACATGCAATTGGAGCTTGAGAGGGAGCGGGTTTTGCATGCAGGTGAAAGTGAACCTCAGGATGTGGATCAGCCACAAGAGGATCATGGAGTGGAAGAGACCACTCATCCAGAGAAATTTCATGCCAGACGGGCAGAGGGAGTGCATGCAGCTATACCACCAGGTATGAGGTGGGGCGACATGCATGAGTAATCCCATGAGGAGATTTCTGGGCAGATTCATGAGATGGTGTGGATCTCATGAACTGAACCTGGCTACGAGGTGCCCACAGCGTAGTAGTAGCATGATCAGTTGGAGTGATGTAGGCAGATCAAAGTGACAGTGTCGGATACTGGAGCGCGGATCAGAGTTGACAGCAAGTGCAAGAGTGCATGGGTGCAAGAGTTCAACAGCGCAGTAGTTCCTGATGACATGTGCAGTTGGCCAAGCAAAAGTCGAAGACTTTGATGATAGATGCTAGATGCATCAAGACTGATTGAGTTGTTTTGGAGCCTATTCAGTTTCAGCGGAGTTGCAGAGCAGATGCATGGAGTTGCATGGCGCTTGTGAAGGTTGCAGGGCGAATGCATGGAGTTGCATGTCGCATGCAATGACAGTCCTTTCTTGTTGAGAGGGAGTGTTGAAAATGGCAACAAGAAACAGTGAAGGAGGCCTCCTGAAACATCTTTTCTGATCCTAGTTGGAAAGTGATCACCTAAACTAGGTGGGGACCACACATGTGATTTTTGTCGGAAAAATCTATTTTTAGACTATGTCTATTTTTAGACATACGGAGCATAATTTGGGAATTCCAGTTGGAGATTCTTGAAGTATGCAACATGTTGGTAAAAATAGATGAGACTCATATTTTTAGGTCACAGGCTATTTTTAGACTGCCTCTCCTAAAAATATGGAAGTCAAATATTATTTACCCTTAATAATATTTTGACTATAAACAGCAGTTTACTCTCTTGGAGCACTTCAGTTCGAGTCATGAAGGTGGCTCATGCAACTGACAGAGGAATCACGTGGTTCCTAGGGTTTGATGGCATCTTGCATGTTAGACTTCAGTTAGACTCATGTGGCAGAGTTTTGGTGGAGTTGATTGAGGAGTTAATGGAGGTGGTGTTCTGGTTAACTAGTTGAACTAGTTGTATTTAGTTTAACTGGCTAATACACTAAAGATGAGTTGTGTGAATTAAATATTATTTAATTCACTAATTATTAACTCATTATTCAACTAAAGAACACATCAGTTTAACTCAGTGCATGGACAGTTCAGTGGAGACCAGTGAAAGAGGTAAATGAAAGGGTGAGTATAGCTATCAGTTGGAGGATCAGTTTTGCATGGGATTTGCATAAAACTTGGAGGAAATTACCAATGACAATTGCGCAGTTGAAGCCAATGAGATTCGAACCTAGATCTCTATTTAGACCAGCCTTGATTGCGTAATAGAGGCAGAGAAGTAGTGGGTGTGTTTTGAACCTGTGACTTGTTCAAAACCAAGCTAGTTTTTGTGTAGCTTTGGGAGATAGTACTGAGTACTTGTGAGGAGTTTGTACTATGTATTTGCTGCATGTTCTCTCCATTTATATTATACTATAGCTGGGGGTTTTCAGCTATAAGCTTTCCCCATACATACCGTGTTAATGTGTGTGATGATTTGATGTGCTATCGCTTCTATTCTTTCCGCATGTGACAATTAATTGTAGAAGAGATTATGTGTTATGCATGCAATTCGAAATTGATGTGTGATCAGGTTAATCTCCATTGAATAAGTGATTTATTCAGCTAATTTCTACAAATTTCACACACTACCGTTTACATGCGAAAGCCTTTCAACACATGGTTTGAATCATTCACCATTTATTCCACACCTTAATTAAATTCCATTCGTATATGGAATTATCTCAATCCCAATCCACTCACCTTCAGGGTGTTAATTTGAATGGTCACCATACATAAATATCAACTTTGAGAAAACCCAATAGCCCAATTCCATGAAGTTACCACGCAATTCATATAACACCCAATCATGCTCTCATAAAGACCCCTTTCCAAGCCTTAATAACAGACTTTCATTAAATCCCGTTTTCCATATTCATATATGCTCTTAATATTGTATTTTAAGATCAAAACAATGTACCCACACTTACCTTTCTCCATGCATTCATTCCAGCGCTGCACCATCTGCGCTCTGCCAGTTTTCATATACGTTGGCCAGTTACCAAGACCATCACTCATCGACTCCACCTGCACTCAAGTCGAAGTTCATCTGATCCTTTGCTTCGAAACCTCTACAATTAAACAATTAGACATACATTTTCCTTGAACACGGAACCAAAATGTTTTTAATCAACCGGATTCAACATTCATTTAGACTCTAACAAATGCAGATTAGCCGCATACAATACTCCATTCACAATTCGATTATTCTAACTCCATAATTTTACTGCGCCCTCTTGGAATCGACCTTTAAGATTACACTTTCTCTGATGTGGTGGATTTCTTCCATGATTTTATTTACCTGCATTCCCCTTTGAAATTGATGCTACAGATCAAAACATTCACACATTTACAATCTTCCGGCAAACTCAATTATAGAGAACTCAACTTTCGGCAAACCCAATTTACTTACAAGTTGACTTAATGCGAATGCATACCTTTTTTTGAATAATAATATGCACAGTATTCCTACCAGCCATTCGATTTTAAAGATCTGTCTTCAATCTCTATTCAATGCAACAAAAGACCATCTCACCGCTTACCAACTCTGAATTGAATTCTCCAATCGCTCTTTAGATTACTTACACTCCATCGAATGTAGTCAAACATTCATCTTCAATAATAGTGTTTCAGACTCTGCGTTTCAACTGGCCATGGTTTCAACATAGTGCGGCTCTTCAATGCTATTCAAACCTTTTTTTCGATCCACGTTTTTTCCTTGCCTAAACGAATTCCATTCGATTATACACCATCAGGTCTTCAACACTGTTGAAGTTCTTCAAAGAGCTCTTCCTGCATTTCTTTAACGCTATAATTCGACTTTTTCCATAGTGTATTTCAGCCCTTTCAATTTAATGACTTTGCCAGCTTGTCGATTGGTATTCCTCCTCTGCAATTCCAATGTTAATTCATTGTATACAGAAATCATATTATTAAACTGATCACCTCCATATCGATTATTGTGAATGTCAGACATAAATCGATTCAATCGATTTGACTTCAAGAACAGGTCTTCTTATATATTTCTTCTCTTATTCACACAGCTATGACCCCACATTCTATTCATATCGACTTACAAAACTGATATCACTCTACATCACCGCGCAGTCAATACAATAGTTGGATTTGCATTTAAAAGTAACTAATCACACATATTCATACCCAGCTCAGCACCTTCACCATTCGATTAGTGTTGTATTGTGTTATTTTAACAAAATTGCATCGATTATTCAAATCGAACTGTGAATCCCATACAAAACTCGATTCATTCAACTGTCTTTGAATTCATAAACACATCCAATTCAAGTGCGCATAATTCAACTCCCAGTTTTAGATTTTAACAAGAAACACCCAATATAATCCCAATCAACCAATATATATATATATATATATATATATATATAATCTGAAACAAACAAAATTACTTACAAACTCTTGTTTGGCCAGATATTCGAGATCTGTGGCCCTTTACAACCTGCCCGAAGGCTTGCAAGTAGAAACCTGCTCTCTACTCACACTTCCACTCTCTCTTCAACCATTCAAGTGTATTTTCCTCACAAAAGCCACTCATATTTATACATAAATAATGCATTTAATTCACTCAAAATATCTCTCCACCTAATCCTCAACTAAATCTATATTTTAGGTGTGGACTCAACAAAGTCCCATACATAGACTACCTACTCTCTAATTTTTCTCCTAATCTATTTATCTCATATCCTTTTAATTAATAAAAGAATATTTAAAAAATCCTCACTTCTCCAAATTATCTCCTATTTTATTTAAAAATAACAAATTAATTAATAACATAATAAAAATGTCACACCCCCCTTTTATCACATATTTACAAATGAAAATGGCCTTGATGCTCCTGCATCAGACTCCCAACGTTAAGATTAATCATGATCACCTGATCATGTGTTCGGATCTGTGTATGCCTGGATCCCATATCTTGTGCTGCAACTTCCCACTTGTCGCTGCTTCTATCTATTGTTCTTCTCCAGGTCTCCACACTTTATGCTGCATTCTGCCTCCAGCTATGCCTTCATACTCAGCCTTTGTCTTTCCCTTGCTGAAATTCCTCTTCTTTCTTGTTGTTGTCTGCTGCTTCTGAGACACCTTCACCATCAGTCTTCTGATGGTTTCAATCTCTCTGTCCAACCTACTGTTGTTTCCAATTTCTGTTGTTTCAGTTGTTGTAGCTGCTTTTGCTGTTACTGCTCTTTTTGCTACCACCATAGATGTCGCTCCACATGTTGCTTCAGCTGTCACCATAAATGTCGCCACCTCCCAAACTTCCTGTCCCTCTGCAACATTCTTTTTCTCATCACCTGCAATTTCATCTGTAACTTCTTTCTCTGGTTCAAATGTCTCCAGAAAACATTTCAGCATTTCATTAACATGCTGTAAATTAACTCCAGCATAACCTTCATCTTCTCCTTTGACAATCTTCAGTAATTGTCCATCATCATCTTGATTGATTCTGGCAATCAAATCAAGTTCTTCAAACACTGTAGCCTCATCCTCTATCACTGTAGTAGTTCCAAAATTTTGTCCACCAGTCTTTTATTGGCTATACAGACAAGCCAATTCTTCCTTGTCACCCACGGTAACAAGCCTCTGCATATGAGACATTACGGTCTCATCTTCTTTCTGCAACAATTGTTCTTCTTCCAAGACAATTCCAAATGATGGAATGTCTTCTACATCACCTGTAAACAAAATCAAATTGTCAGCTTCAAAATCACAAGACCCAATGGTCTCACTTATTGATTCAGTCATCCGCAGCTCCAAGTCTTCTTCAGGACTCAGAAAATCTTCACTAGCTTTCTCCTCAGCTTTCCCTGGCAACACTTCAGTATGCTGCTCTGAGTTCCTTCCCAACTTCTTTGTCAGCACATCAGTATGCTGATTTGCATTCACCATGAGACTGTCAGCTAGTCTCTCCTTCTTTCCATCCTCTGCTTCACGACTGTAATTCATGGAAACTTCCTTACCTTGCTTCTTCAGCAAATTAACCTGTACATAAGTCCTCTGCCTCTCCAATTCTTTTCTCTGAAGATCTAGTTTCCTAAAAAATTCAACAACTTCATTAGGAGTAGAACTTGGAAAATTCACACAATTTTCCATACCTTCACCAGCTTTCGACCAATCATCAGCTGGTCCTTCTCTCTCTGCACCAATATTTCGATTAGACTCCTCTGTCTTCATGCCTTCCTCCTGAGATCTTGCTATCTCAGCATCAATCTGAACAGACTTCAGATTCAACTCTTCTTGAACAAGCTCTAAAGCTTGCTCATCTCCCTGTACTGTACCTGCAAACATACACAACTCATTAGTTTTAAAACCACAAGACTTTTCAGTCTTGACTGCTTCCTCCACTACTTCCTTCTGAAAAAATCTGCGTGTGGAATCTTCAAATTCCATCTCTGGCTCAAGGACTCTAAGTTCCTTTTTTAACAAGGCAATCACATTTTGCCTCAACTTCATCTGCAATGGTTTCCAAATCACTCTCTTTCCCTTCAGTGGAAAGATCCATCCTCCTTTCTGAATTTCCTGCTCTTACAGCCATTCTTCTAGTACCTGCAATTGTACCTTTATTACTGCAATTTCTCTTTCTCTGACCTCGTCAGTCATCTTACCTCTATGGCATTCCTCTGAACCTCTTCTCTGATCCTCCATGATCATCTTCTCCATGAGTTTCTCACTCACCATGAGTTGCACTAGCCTCTACAACAGCAATCTCTTCTGCTGCCACTTACCTCACCAAGCTCTCCTCACTCAGTCTTTTCGTAAGTACTGGTTCACTGCCTCTGGAACCTCTTGAGCACTCTCCTCTGCTCTCTCTCTAGGCTATCTCTTCAACTCACCTTCTTCTTTAGGGCACTGCAATTGTCGTCCCTATCTAGCCTTTAGTTGAATGTCAGGTTCACTGCCATCATCTTGTCTGCAACCATAAGCTTCAATCATAATTCCAAATCAGAAAATCATCTCACCTTTAAGATCCTGCATGATCTTTTCCTCCATTCGCTTCTATAATATTGTTCACTGCAATTGTGTAGCTTGCATATCAGAATTAAAAATCTAATTTTCCTTTCATTCATTCATCACACATTCAAAGAAAACACACTTTAGTTCTCAACAAAACCTTCTGTCCTCATTCAGAAAAACAAACATCTTCAATTTCAACAGAGCCAAGCTCTGACACCAAAAATGATGCAGGCTGACCAAATCTGCAAAACCCAGAATCTTTAATCACATGCATATAAACATGCATATCAGCATTTTCCCAAATTAAAACCTCAATGTCTGGCAAATTTCACACACTACCATTTACATGTGGAAGCCTTTCAACATATGGTTCGAATCATTCACCATTTATTCCACACCTTAATTAAATGCCATTCGTATATGGAATTATCTCAATCCCAATCCACTCACCTTCAGGGCATTAATTTGAATGGTCACCATACATAAATATCAACTTTGAGAAAACCCAATAGCCCAATTCCATGAAGTTACCACGCAATTCATATAACACCCAATCATGCTCTCATAAATACCCTTTTCCAAGCCTTAATAACATACTTTCATTAAATCCCGTTTTCCATATTCATATATGCTCTTAATATTGTATTTTAAGATCAAAACAATGTACCCACACTTACCTTTCTCCATGCATTCATTCCAGCGCTGCACCATCTGCGCTCTGCCAGTTTTCATATACGTTGGCCAGTTACCAAGACCATCACTCATCGACTCCACCTGCACTCAAGTCGAAGTTCATCTGATCCTTTGCTTCGAAACCTCTACAATTAAACAATTAGACATACATTTTCCTTGAACACGGAACCAAACTGTTTTTAATCAACCGGATTCAACATTCATTTCGACTCTAACAAATGCAGATTAGCCGCATACAATACTCCATTCACAATTCGATTATTCTAACTCCATAATTTTACTGCGCCCTCTTGGAATCGACCTTTAAGATTACACTTTCTCTGATGTGGTGGATTTCTTCCACGATTTTATTTACCTGTGTTCCCCTTTGAAATTGATGCTACAGATCAAAACATTCACGCATTTACAATCTTCCGGCAAACTCAGTTATAGAGAACTCAACTTTCGGCAAACCCAATTTACTTACAAGTTGACTTAATGCGAATGCATACCTTTTTTTGAACAATGATACGCATAGTATTCCTACCAACCATTCGATTTTAAAGATCTGTCTTCAATCTCTATTCAATGCAACATAAGACCTTCTCACCGCTTACCAAATCTGAATTGAATTCTCCAATCGCTCTTCAGATTACTTACACTCCATCGAATGTAGTCAAACATTCGTCTTCAATAATAGTGTTTCAGACTCTGCGTTTCAATTGGCCATGGTTTCAACATAGTGCAGCTCTTCAATGCTATTCGAACCTTTTTTTCGATCCACGTTTTTTCCTTGCCTAATCGAATTCCATTCGATTATACACCATCAGGTCTTCAACGCTGTTGAAGTTCTTCAAAGAGCTCTTCCTTCATTTCTTTAACGCTATAATTCGACTTTTTCCAGAGTGTATTTCAGCCCTTTCAATTCAATGACTTTGCCAGCTCGTTGACTTGTATTCCTCCTCTGCAATTCCAATGTTAATTCACTGTATACAGAAATCAAATTATTAAACTGATCACCTCCGTATCGATTATTGTGAATGTCAGACATAAATCGATTCAATCGATTTGACTTCAAGAACAGGTCTGCTTATATATTGCTGCTCTTATTCACACAGCTATGACCCCACATTCTATTCATATCGACTTACAAAACTGATATCACTCTACATCACCGCGCAGTCAATACAATAGTTGGATTTGCATTTAAAAGTAACTAATCACACATATTCATACCCAGCTCAGCGCCTTCACTATTCGATTAGTGTTGTATTGTGTTATTTTAACAAAATTGCATTGATTATTCAAATCGAACTGTGAATCCCATACAAAACTCGATTCATTCAACTGTCTTTGAATTCATAAACGCATCCAATTCAAGTGCGCATAATTCAACTCCCAGTTTCAGATTTTAACAAGAAACACCCAATATAATCCCAATCAACCAATATATATATATAATCTGAAACAAACAAAATTACTTACAAACTCTTGTTTGGCCAGATATTCGAGATCTATGGCCCTTTACAACCTGCCCGAAGGCTTGCAAGTAGAAACCTACTCTCTACTCACACTTCCACTCTCTTCAACCATTCAAGTGTATTTTCCTCACAAAAGCCACTCATATTTATACATAAATAATGCATTTAATTCACTCAAAATATCTCTCCACCTAATCCTCAACTAAATCTATATTTTAGGTGTGGACTCAACAAAGTCCCATACATAGACTACCTACTCTCTAATTTTGCTCCTAATCTATTTCTCTCATATCCTTTTAATTAATAAAAGAATATTTACAAAATCCTCACTTCTCCAAATTATCTCCTATTTTATTTAAAAATAAAAAATTAATTAATAAAATAATAAAAATGTCACACCCCCCTTTTATCACATATTTACAAATGAAAATAGCCTTGATGCTCCTGCATCATGGAGCCTGATTATCTTGTTTATCTTGTATCAGAGCATTGGACCCCTGTACCTTAAACGGGGCGCCAACGCCACCCGTAATTAATCGCTGCTGTGGGGGGTCTAGGGGGGCGGCAGCGACTTTATGGGCCCCCCCCTGGCGGGGGGTTTCGGGGGTAGCACCCCCGAAGCTAAAAACAGATGTAAAATTGCCTTGTAAAATTATAGAAATTTTAGTCAATCTGGGCCGTTCATTAGGTGGATGATTTGACGGTAGAAGT
This sequence comes from Pinus albicaulis, assembly GCA_034641835.2. Taxonomy (NCBI): domain Eukaryota; kingdom Viridiplantae; phylum Streptophyta; class Pinopsida; order Pinales; family Pinaceae; genus Pinus; species Pinus albicaulis. The sequence continues at coordinate 1,670,403,000 of CM076579.1, read as the reverse complement.
TATGTTTAGTTTAGGGTTTTTTGCCTAGAAGGCAACCCCTCTCTTTGTATGAGGGCATTGTATTGTGGCTATGTATTACAGGTGTATTTTCTGAGCGGGAAATAGATAAGGAGACTTTGAGAGAGAACAAAGGATATTACGACGGATCTATTGTAGGTTTTGTCTCCTCATTTTTTTGGATAATAGAAAGGAAGGAGCGCATTTGTTGGGTGGACGTAGCCCAAAGCTGAGCGAACACGTATATACACGTGTCTCTTTCAGTTTTTTTTATGTGTTTTGTGTGCTTGTATTTTCCGCATATTTTATGTGTTGCATTTCTCTGTAATATATAATTTTCTAACAACTGGTATCAGAGCCGAAGGTATATTTGGCTGATAAACTCGCAGGAAAGAAGGGTTAGTGGTTTGAGTGGGAGCAATGGCGGAAGATGGTAAGTTTAGGGTCGAGAAATTCAACAGCCAAAAATTCGCGCTGTGGAAGATGCAGATGGAATATTATCTGTATTAGAAAGATCTTTACCTACCATTGAGCGGAAAAACAAATAATCCGACGGCCATGACAGACGTGGAATGGAACATTCTCGATAGAAAGGCACTCGGAACAGTACAGTTGTGCCTAGCGGCGTCAGTGGCCTTCAATATTTCGAAGGAAACACCAACAGAGGGTTTGATGCAGACGTTGGCGAAACTATATGAAAAACCCTCAGCCTCAAACAAGGTATTTCTTATGAAACGACTATTTAATATGAATATGTTGGAAGGTGGATCTGTTGCAGACCATTTAAATGATTTTAATATAGTTACCAGTCAGTTAAGTTCTGTAGGGGTAAAATTTGATGATGAAGTTAGAGCTCTGTTATTCTTGTGCTCATTTCCAGAGAATTGGAATGGTTTAGTAATGGCCATTAGTAACTCTGTCTCTGGATGTAGTACTTTAAAGTTTGATGATGTTGTCGGTGCTATCCTTAGCGAGGAAATGCGATGGAAAAGCTCCGGTGAGACATCGGGTAATGCTTTGAGTGTAGAGTCTAGGGGAAGGAGAATGGAAAGAGGAAAGAGCTTAGGATATCGCAGTAAATCAAGAAAATTCAAATCCAAGTCCAGATTGGGGATAGTGTGCTGGAAATGCAGAAAGAAAGGACACCTAAAGAAAGACTGTGGATCTCGGAAGGGAAAAGAAGGAGACGCGCAACAAGAAAACAATCATGAAGCAAATGTGACAGGTGATGTGTTACAAGATGCTTTGATTCTTTCTTTCAAAAATGTTACTGATTCCTAGGTAGTAGATTTAGGGGCCTCATTCCATGCCACACCTGATAAGAAATATTTTCATGACTATGTTCAAGGAGATTTTGGACAAGTCCGTTTGGGTGATGATAAACCCTGTAAAATTTTTGGAATGGGTAAGGTTCTTGTAAAAAGCAGAATGGAAACCAATGGCTATTAAAGGAGGTAAGGCATGTTCTAGATCTAAAAAAAAATCTGATTTCAACAGGGCAGTTAGGCGGTGAAGGTTGTGTTACAACTTTCACAGATAAAGCTTGGAAGGTCACCAAAGGAGCCCTGGTAATAGAAAAAGGTGAAAAGGTTGGTACATTGTATTTATGCAATGGTATTTCTAACTCTGTTAATGCTTTAACTTCCAAAGGAGCAGATGTAGCATTATGGCATCATAGGCTTGGACACATGAGTGAGAAGGGGATGAAGATTCTTCACTCAAGAAATTTGTTGCCGGGTTTGAAGAATGTTGATTTGGATTTCTGTGAGAATTGCATTTATGGAAAACAGAAGAGAGTCAGATTTCTCAGAGTTGGGAAAGAAAAGAAGAGCGAAAAATTGGAGCTTGTGCATACATATGTATGGGAACCTGCTCAGGTATCATCTCTCGGTGGCTCTTGCTATTATGTTACGTTTATTGATGATGCAACTAGAAAAACTTGGATTTATTGTATTCAAAATAAATCTGATGTATTTGATACTTTCAAGAAATGGAAAGCTTTGGTTGAGATTGAGACAGGAAAGAAGTTGAAGTGTCTCAGATCAGACAATGGAGGTGAATATTGCGGCAAAGAGTTTGATAGGTACTGTTCAGAGCATGGAATTCGTAGAGAGAAGACAGTTCCAAGAACACCACAAGAAAATGGTGTGTCAGAAAGGATGAACAAAACAATCATGGAGCGTGCAAGGTGCATGAGATTGCATGCGGGATTGCCTTTACAATTTTGGGCAGATGTTGTAGATACTGTTGTTTATCTAATAAATAGAGGGCCTTCAAGTTCCTTGGATGGTGGTATTCCAGAGGAAGCATGGACAGGTAAAAAGGTAAACTAATATTTTTTAAAGCCTTTTGGTTGTGAGGCCTTTTTCCATATTAATAAAGAAAATATAACAAAGCTTGAGGCAAAAGCAAAGAAATGTACCTTTATTGGATATGATGTTAATGATTTTGGTTATCGCTTATATGATTATGAAAATCACAAAATCATTAGGAGCAAAGATGTAATATTCAATGAAAAGGTCTTGTATAAGAATCAGTTGCAGGAAAAGAAACAGGAAAAAGAAAGCAAGGAATACACGGTTCTTGATGAGATAACTGAAAAAGTAAAGGTGCCTAAAAATAATAATAATCAACAACCACAGTAGCAACAACCACCACAACAACAACAGGCACCTCAAACACCTGAAAGTGGTATTAGAAGATCTACCAGGATAAGTAGACCCCTTGAACGATACTCTCCTTCATTATATTATTTATTTCTGATTGATTCTGGTGAACCCAAATGTTATGAAGAAGCAATGTAGGTTGAAAACAGGAAGAAGTTGGAGCTAGCCATGGAAGAAGATATGGACTCCTTAATGCATAACTAGACTTGGGACTTAGTTAGGTTGCCTGCAGGTAAAACTACATTGCAGAATAAATGGGTTTACAGGCTGAAGGAAGAAGATGGAGGAAAACAGAGGTACAAAGCTAGACTTGTGGTGAAGGGGTTTGCACAGAAGAAAGGTATTGATTTTGATGAAATATTTTCTTCTGTTGTTAAGATGAATTCAATCATAACTATTTTAAGTCTTGTAGCAGCGGAAGATTTACATCTTGAACAGTTAGATGTAAAGACAACATTTCTCCATGGAGATTTGGAGGAAGAGATATACATGCAGCAACCAGAAGGATATGAGGTAAAAGGGAAAGAAAAATTGGTGTGCAAGTTAAATAAGAGCTTGTATGGCTTAAAACAGGCTCCAAGGCAGTGGTATCTAAAATTTGACAAGTTTATGTCTGAACAAGGTTATACTAGATGTCACTCTGATCATTGTGTTTATCTAAAAAGTAAAAATGATGGCGGCTATATTATATTGTTATTGTATGTAGATGACATGCTTGTTGCAGGGTCTAACATGCAGGAAATAAATGTGCTCAAAAGAAAATTGGCAAATTCATTTGCAATGAAGGATTTGAGAGCTGCAAAACAAATCCTTGGTATGAGGATAACTAGAGACAGGAAAAATCGCAAATTAACACTGTCTCAGAATGAGTACATAGAAAAGGTGTTGAAAAGATTTAATATGCAGAATGCAAAACCGGTTAGTACACCTTTTGCTAGCCATTTCGAAATTAGTAAGGAGATGTGCCCCAACACCCACGAAGAAATGGAATATATGTCTAAAGTTCCATATGCATCAGCAGTTGGAAGCTTAATGTATGCAATGGTCTGCACAAGGCCTGATATTGCACATGCAGTGGGAGTTGTAAGCAGGTACATGAATAATCCAGGAAAAGAACATTGGATGGCAGTAATATGGATTCTCAGATATTTGAGAGGTACCACAAATCAAGCATTATGCTTTGGTGGTTCAAACATTGCTCTATAGGGATATGTTGATGCAGATATGGCAGGTGACAGAGATAACAGGAGGAGCACTACAGGATATGTATTTACTGTAGGTGGAACAACTGTCAGTTAGGTTTCAAAAATCCAAAGTGTTGTTGCACTTTCAACAACAGAAGCCGAGTATGTTGCTGCTACAGAGGCTAGTAAAGAAATGATTTGGTTACAAAGGTTTATGGATGAAGTGGGTAAGAAGCATGATATGGGCACACTATACAGTGATAGCCAAAGTGCTATTCATCTTGCAAAGAACTCAACATTTCATTCCAGGACTAAACACATACATCTCAAGTACCATTTCATACGGTTAGTATTGGAAGATGGAGAGTTGAAGCTGGAAAAGATACACACTAGCCAGAATCCTGCAAATATGCTAACAAAAGTTGTAACCAGGGAGAAACTGAGAATGTGCTCAGTTTCAATTGGTCTTCAAGGATGACGATGAAGATGAGAAACAGCCAGGTCCAAAGAGGAGTCATTGTCCAACAAATGAAGTAGCGGTGGAGTTGCTACAATCAGTATCCAAGTGGGAGATTGTTGGGTGTGGAGCCTGATTATCTTGTTTATCTTGTATCACAGTAGCATTGGACCCCTGTACCTTAAATAGGGCAGAAACGCCACCCGTAAATTAATCGCTGCCGTGGGGGGTCCAGGGGGGGCGGTAGAGACTTTATGGAGCCCCCCCCCCCCGGCGGGGGGTTTTGGGGGCAGCGCCCCCGAAGCTAAAAACAGATGTAAAATTGCCTTGTAAAAGTATAGTAATTTCTAGTCAATCTGGGCCATTCATTAGGCAAATGATCTGACGGTAGAAATTATGTTTAGTTTAGGGTTTTTTACCCTAGAAGGAAACCCCTCGCTTTTATGAGGGTATTGTATTGCAGCTATGTATTATATGTGTATTCTCAGAGCGAGAATTAGAGAGGGAGACTGTGAGAGAGAACATAGGATATTACAGCGGATTTGCTGTAGGTTGTGTCTCTTCATTTTTGCTGGATAATAGAAAGGAAGGACTGGCTGTTCGGGGTGGACGTAGTCCAAATTGGGTGAACCACGTATATCTGTGTCTCTCTGGTTTTATGTGTTTTGTGTGCTTGTATTTTCCGCATATTTTATGTGTTGCATTGCTCTGTAATATATAATTTTCTAACAATTTGCTAGATTGATTGAGATACAAATGGACAGGGGTAACATCAAACCAAGCTTTGGAATCCAAGGACCTAGCCTTCCTGGATTCAGAGAGGGATCTCTCTATTAGGTGCAAAGATGTGAACTTGTTTCCTGATTAGGGTTGATTTTAGGCTGGTTATGAAAGTATTGGGTTAGTTGATTGTTTTTTGTTGGGTATGATGCTTAGATAGACTAGATAGAAACAAGGAAAACTTCAAGTCATTAGGCAATGGAGTCTATCAAGGTCATGATAGGTTCATAAATGGATTAGGGAGTATTTTCAGGGCAATTTTAACTTGGTTGGTGGATCTTTGAGGTTGTGAAGGATCATGAGATGGACAATTAATTTTGAGAAACAAAGTTGGACAAAGAGAAGTAAAGAATTCTCTATAATATAATTTAACAAGGAGATCTTAAACACAGATAAGCAAAAGCTATAACTCATGAGGTAGGGCAAACCATTAAGCTCAATGAACAATACTTCAACTGATCAATATCCAAGATAAACACTCAAATGAAATACAGAAAGGAAAGAAACTTATTCAACTTTCATGGATTTCATTATCAAGAACAGAAAACATTAAAGATGCACAAATAAATACAATCATAGAAGGAGAGAAACTATGAACATCTAATATTATAGCTATGAAGGTTCTTTGAAACAATTAGCTAAGAAAATGCAAAGAGCATGATTGAAACAAACTTCTTTGACAAACCTAGGTAATGGTGCTTTAAAGAGATGACTCCAAGAACAGAGTTTTTAGTGGCAACAAATATGCAGGTCTAGCCATGAATCATGCTTGATACCAACTGATCTAAACCATTCAAGAAATAGACAAGCTCAGGAAATCCTTAGAGAGAAAAAAATGAATTCTCTAACATATCCTAGTAGAAGAAAACATTAAGGCAGTGAAGAACAAACATACCTAAGGTGCCATCAGAAAACATGTCTTAGTCTAAATTCTTTGTCCTACTGCAACAGAGAAAGATGGAAACATAATTAAAAACTAGAAAACATGAACAAAAGAGAAACACATCACCATCAACCAGGCTTATGGATCCTGCAAACAGTCCTCCTCCATCAACAAACAAATCAGGGCATGCATGAGCTCCAAGACATCAAATTCTTTTCAAAACTCCAAGAGACTATGTATTACTTGAGAATAAGCCATCAAAATACCACCCAAATACATAAGAGCCTCATGCTCTATTTATGGAGCAAATGAGGAGGTAGAAACCATAAAAGGCTTCCAGAAACCCTAATTTAGTCATAAATGTCATAAATGTGCTTAATGACCATGCATAGTAGATAAGATAATAAATGAAAAACATCAAAATAAAAATCCTCAATAAAATCTGGAGTGATTTTTCCAAAAAAAACATTAAAAAACCATTTTTCCATTAATCAGTGTCTTTTGTTGACTTTTGGCACTTTTGGTCTTCTGTGCGTAGCGCCAACATATCAGAAAATAGGTGTATTTGAAGCCTTGTTTTGACCTCCTTCCCGGAGTCGGATTTTTCTCCATGATGGCTCGTTGGAAAGCTTGATGAGTCTAATTTCTAAAAATACTTGAGTTGTGCTAAATGAATGCCATTTACCTATTCAAAAATCAAATATCCCAACATTGCTCTATGCGCAGCACCTAGTCTGAAAAGGAGGTAGAAAGGTAAAATTTGAGGTGTTTGTTGACCTTTTGAGGGGGAAAAACTACTCCAATTGACCTGAAATTTTATGGGTAGACTATTGGTGATGTGAAAAACCCAAAAATTTAAACTTTGAGAGCTGAAAATGCACAAATTGTGTGCGTAGCGCCTAAAGTGCTGTGCTCCTAGGGGTCAAAATTTCAAAAAAACAAAAATTTTCCTGATTTGCCTCAAATTTGGTGGAGAGACCCCTCAAGGGGATTTAGATACCTGATGAGAAGAATCAGACAAGATCCCAAGGCTGTCATGTACTTTGGTCCTTTTTAGGTCTTCCAGCTCCATGAGAGACTGCTTTAGTTTGGCATTAGCAAGCATGCTTTTCCTTGCATAGTGTTTGACCATTTTATTCTGTAAGGAAATACCCCTCTTTACGTCTTTGAAATGTTTACGCTCATCTTTATAATAGTATAGGACCCTTTGTGCCCTTTCAAAATCATTTTCCCATTCTTGAAGCTGTGCATCTTTTTCTAAGAGGAGCAACTTAGTACTCATCTCTTGGTCTTCATTTTCACTGTCTAGATCAATGAAAGAGGCCCTTGAGAAGTCTTCTTGATCCTTTTTCTCCTTCTTACTTGTAACTTCTGCTCAATTTTTTTCATATTTTCCTTTCCCTTGTTCAATGTTTTGGCAGCTTTAGAGGAGATGGCCCTTTTCCTTTTAGAGGTAGAAAACACATCTCTCATCCCTCTGTGGTATGTGTATGTGAGAGGGGTAGCAATGGCAGTTTTGAACGTGGTTTTGTCATCACTTTGATCCTTAAATTGATCAACATCTTCTGCACTTGCCTCATTTTGATTTTCTTTTTCATTTATAGGCTAATTAGTGTCAAGATAGTCATGAAATCTGTCATGACTGTCATGAATTTTTCCTTGGCTGTCTTGTGCACTTTGTTGACCATCCTCCTCATCTTGCTACTTTTCTTCTTCATCTGGTTGCTCTTCTTCATCACTTGGTTCACTATTTTCAGCTCAGTTTTTTTCTTCATCAGCATACTCATCTTTGTGGCTACCTTCACTAATTTCATATTTTCCATCACTGCTTTCTTCGTGGCTACTCCCCTCTTCTTCATTGTTTTCTTTATTCTCATCATCTTCTTCTTCACAGCTTTCTTCTTCACCATCATTATCTGTCTCAATTTATTTTTTACTGTTGCCATCTATTTGTTCTTCACTAGGGCTACTGTCAGCTTCTTCACTTGGTATATTAGGAGAAGAAACATGAGGTGAATTTCTTTGTGGAGAAGGCACATGGAGAGATGATGGAGGAGTGGAGGTAGATGGTTGTGAAGTGGAAGGTAAATTCTGCTGAATGAAGGCTCGGGGGTTTGTAAATACATCATGTGAGATGAAGGTTTCCAAAGATATTCCTTGCTGCTCTAGTTGATATAAGACAATCATTTTGATCAAGGAGTGGTGAAAAAGGCTCGTCATTTGGTGGTCATAGCTTTTCTTCTTGAAAATAGAGGCTATTTTATCAATGCTTCGGAAAAGGCAGTAAGGTAGGTTCATCATTTTGACCTTGGTGAAGTGCATCTGTAACCTTATATGATATGAGTAGATCCTGGAGAATCTCCCCTCACATGTGAAGAACCCGATAATCTGCTTCATCAGTGCAGCATACATTTCTAGCAAGTGGGAGAAAGGGAAAAAAACCTTACAATTTTGTCGATAGCTGGGTTTAAGGTATGGCTCATAATAACTCAACTCCAGTTTCTTTTGTTTGAACCATATTTCACCAATGTATGGTATACCTATTTCTTTGGAAATAATTTCAGATGAAAGAAAAAATTGCACCCCTGCTAGGTTAACTTGGTGATTCTGTAAGCTAAAGACACAATCTAGTCAAGTTTGAATGGATGCTGACTTGCCTGACCTTTTCAAAAAATTTATAGCACCCAACATCTTGAAAGTATGAAAGGATCATAGGAGAGGAAGTAATTTGAATGGTGTCTAGGTGTTCAAACCTTTTTGCCTTTCCTCCATGGTGTTTGGGCTTGGTGGGCCTCTAGCTCTCATCACTTCTAGTGTGATTTTCTCCTTCTGACATGATGAATGGTCAAAAACAACAACAAAACCTTTGGACTTGGTTTGAGGGCTTTTGGGCAAATAGGTGACTTTAGTGGTGTAGGGAAAACTCTTGCAAATGAGGGCTAAGGTGAATTTTTAAGGATTGCACTTAGTGTATGGAGGTTGGTCTACAATTACCCACTCGTCTGTTTGCACCTATAACAAATTTTTCTTGCAAACCCTAACCCACAAGACTCAAAAACTAACTTTTATGTAGCCTAGGGTTCCGTCCAATTTTGCTTGTAGAAGTCTTCCTTTCTTTTAGAAAAAGGAAAGTTTGGGAGGAGAAAAAATATTTCACCGACCTTATTCTTTGGTTGCAGAAGGTTTGGAGGCGAAAAATTGAGTCCTTGACCTCTTTAGATGAACCTTTGAGAAAATCTGTCTATACGCAGCGTCGGGGCGTAGCGCCGGTGCGGTCGGGTTGTCGGAGCACAGCGCCAGGCAGAGATGGGCATTCTTTCAGGTGCCTTTGGAAATTTCTGAGCCTATGCATAGCACCAACCCAAGTGTGTAGCGCCAGGCTCTGAGTGCATAGCGCAGTGTTAAATAGCACTACCCGCCCCTCTCTTGTGTGTAGTGCCACTGAAAATCTCCTAGCTTTGCACGAAAAAATTTGAAAGCTTCTCCAATGGCTTTCTTCGCTTTGGAAATGGAAATTGATGTGGGGGAAAGGTTCAAAAGACTCTTTATAGTCATTTTGAAAATTAAATTGAAAATAAAAACCCACTTTTTCAAAGTTAATGTCTCCCTACTTTCTTTAGTGTGCTTGTGACTGATATTTTTGTTATAAAAAACACTTTGACAATTTTTGTAAAATATTACTGATGTCTCTGTCATCTTTGGCAGAATAATCCTATGACAAGGAAGCCTTTGTTGGGAGTTTACTGCTGAGAAGTAAACCAAGGGTATACTTTTCTTAGGCCATTTTGTCAACAATTTTTGTCAAACTTTTTGATCTTCTTTTAAAATCTCTGTTGTTACTCTTTGGTGAGATTAGCCGCTTTAAACTGATACTCTTTGCCATTTCTCCTTTGACTGACACTTTGTCAGGATTTCTCTCTAAATTAGTGAACAACCTCTCAGCATACAAACCCTAATATCAAGCATCAATAGCCCCTTTTATGTGGGCAATCATTGTGAAAAAACACTTGGCCTGTTTTATCCTCATCAACCTTCCTATAGGTAGTTGTTTTTACAGTCCTGCAGAAATATCACTTTATGGCTAACCTATATCTTGCAGAATATACCTTGATAAAGAAACATTTTGGAGGCTTTTCAAATGATGTATGTCCAGTGAGGGAGGTGAGCTTTCTAAACCATTTTTTGTGCTTTTGCTGGCCACTTCAGTTCTTGCAGGTGCCTACACTACTTCTACCTTGTGATTCATGTCCCTTTGGAGTTTAACACCTGTTTTATCAACAGTGAGCTCATGCTTGTCATAATCATCTCTTTAGGCATTTTTCCCTCATGTTTGTTCCCTTTGGCCATTTGAAAATGCCTCCAACTGTCTCTTAGAGAAATCAGACACTTGAACTGATATTTCTTGCCCTATTTTATACTCTTCATCATCTTTCTTCCTGTGGTGTAGTGGAGTACAGTGTTTCTTGTCTGCCTCTTTTGTTCTTCTTTAAAATATTTGATTTTACCATTTGAAAAGGAACAATTAATTCCTCTCTGCCAAACCCTAGAGGACAGTTTGAAATCCTCTGAAACCCTCTACTGTTATGAAGGAGGTCCTGTTCTCACTTTCTGACCTTTTGTCAACTTTCCCAAATTCCTAGGTTTTAGGGCTGCTTAGGAAAAAGTAAATAGTGTTGTCTTCTAAGTTCTCTGAAACTTCTCAAACTCATTCATCATTTCTAAAAGTCTTCAATGTGCTCTTGAAGGAGTTGAGGTGGCCTTTGCCTTTGTAACCCTAGAATTGATTCCTTGATCGGTCAAAACAGTCACAAACCCTGATTTTCATCAAACATATGCTTGATGATTTCTTCTTGCTATGAAAGATATTCTTGTGATGATTTTCTCTTTTACCTTTCCTCATTGATAATTTGATGGCCTTTTTTATCCTCTTGCAGAAATGTGAGCAAAGGGCAACTGTCCCCTTGCAAGGCTCATGCCTTAGGCCCAAAACCTTCCTTGAATGATCTCTTTGATGAATTCAGGACAAAATAACTTGTCCCCTTCTTCTTTGAAAGCAGTCTCCTTGTAAATATAAAACAAAGATTTGTAGGATACCAAATCCACCCTATGACTCATGAAACCCTAGGTGACCTAGCGGAGGTTTTCTGGTAGTTGGCTTTTGGACTGAAACCTAGAACTTGGGATTTATCAAATGTGAGATAAATTTCATGATAAAATAATGTATTGAAGATCCAAAATCAAATGTACTTGATTTATCTAAAGATTCTACAGAGATAGTTTGAGACTATCAATGTTTTAGGAGTAGTTTAGGGGGACACAACAAGTTGTTTGATTGGGGGGCTTAGGTAGTAGTGGGGTTTTTAGGTAAAGAAAAAACAAGGGATTTGGGTCAAAGGTGACAACATATACACAAGATGAGTGACATAGGATCCTAATGGGTTTTCTGAGGCTGGTAGGCAAAGCTAGACAGGATGAAATGATGAAATAATGAAAAATTATCTTAAGAATAATGAAGGCAGTGAGATTTCTAGAACTCACAATGTCTATGAACCTTTTTTATAGAAATATTGGGATAATCATTTAGTCATCAACAAGGCAAAAATTACTAATGAGTAACAGTGGCTCCACTTGGGGAGGGCAACTCCTTTTCAGGAGGTGCCTAGAACTTCATATCTCTTGCTTTATGGAGACCAATGCCTCATCCATTGGGAAGATTTTTACCTCTCTTTTTCTTGCTGATGTTTGTTTGAAGCTTATGATCTCAATGATATGAAAGGCATGATTAGCTCAAATCCATCTCTACCTACCCAACCTACTTGCCTAGTATTTTTTCTTCCTTAGGTGCACTTGAACTAGCAACCTTGACATCTTTTTATTTTTTTTAAAGAAAAATAAACTATCTACTTCTACCTTATGTCTTCCTGGAGTTCAGATTAGGCTAATGAACTCCTTTGATTCTCTACCTATACTATTCACCTTTCAAGGTTAAACTATTTGACAGGATTTATTCACTAAGCTAAAAACATGAAATTGAAAACATGGCTAAATTAGGATTTAGAAAATATGATTTACCATGGGTTGTGGCATTAGATAAAGTTGCACACAAGTATTATTTTTGTATAGAAAAAACTTAGGAAACATAAGGGCAATATATGTCATTTTTTAAACATCCCTATTTTCCTTTTTGGTTCTAATTTGAGCATGTGGAACCAACATCTTCCATTCCTAATCTACTCCTATTGACAAGTCAAGATTAGATGTTTTGACAAGTTCTTTCTTTCACTAACCTATCAAAAAATAAATTAGAAACATGTTCAGCCATGATTAGGCTAGATGACTGAACAAGATTTCTCTTTTAAAAACAAGTAGTGGCATTCAGACTTGCACACTTTCAACATCACTATTTTTTGGGTATGGGGCTATACCTTTCTTTCAAACTCTGCCCTCTCTTTCTTTTTCTATTTTTTAGGGATTTTGTCCTTTCTGTTTCTTAAGCAAGTAATTTTATGTACAATAAGTGGTAGATTTAAAATTCAAGAATATTGGCAAAAGTAGTGTTTGAGCATCCGTCCATTCACAGGACCTCCAAACATTTCTTCTCCATCAAGCTCTTGCAAAAAGAAATCATTGTTGCCTCTAGTTGAATGAATGGTGTAAGGGCCTTTCCATAAGTTTTCAAACATACCATATTTTCCCTTTTCTTCCCTCCTTGTATCCCATTTCAGAACTATGTCTCCAATTTGGAAATCATTGGCCTTGGTTCTCCTATCAAAAATTTTCTTAATATTGTCTTGTATTGCTTGTGTCTTTTTGTAAACTTCTTCCCTTGTTTTCTGTAAGTGGATAGTTTGATTCAGCCTTCTTTGCATGTCATTTTCCTCCAACTGTACCTCTTGAAGGAGCTTCATGACTGTAACTCCCAAAGATGTCAGGAAGACTGCATCCATGCCATACACTAGTTGATAGGGAGACATACCAATTGATTTCTTGGTAGTTAGTCTATTAGCCCATGGCGCATGCACTAATTTGCTATGCCATGCCTTTTGATTCTGTTATAGTAGCTTCTTATTGATTTTCACCAAGCTTTTGTTGGAAGACTTAGCTAGTCCATTGCCTTGTGGGTAATAAGCAGTGGAGTGGCCTAGGGTGATGTGATATTTATAACAAAAGTCCACCATTTTCTTAGATGCAAAGGAAGCAGCATTATCGGTGATGATCTTTCTAGGACAACCAAACCTAGACAAGATGTTGGTTTCAAGGAATTTTACAATGACTAAGTCGGTGGAATTTCTAGAAGGGATGGCTTCTATCCACTTGGTGAAGTAATCAGTGGCAGTGAGGATCCGCTTATGTTGGGAAGATGAGGTGGGATGGATCTCCCCTATGAAGTCCAACCCCCACTGTTGGGAACGAGCTTCAACACTGATGGGATGCAAGGGCAAAGGTAGAAGTTTTCTTTTGCCATCGAAGATTTGGCACTTATGGCAAGTCATGACTAGTTTGTGAGTATCGGGAAAAAGGGTAGGCCAATAGTAACCAGCTCTAAGGATCTTGTTGGTTGTAGTCTTCCAATAGAGGTGACCTCCACATTCTCCCTCATGTAATTCATGCATAATTTTTTCTGCATCGTCTTCAAACAAACATTTAAGTAGAAAACCAGCATAACTCTCCCAGTACAACACTCCATTTAACATGCAAAAATTTAAAGCTTTTGTTTTAAGAATCTAGCTTTAGTCTTTGAAAGAGAAGGAGAAGTATTGAGATAAAGAAGCACGTAAATGGTATCAGCATACCAAGATGAATTTAAAAACATTTCTTCAATGTATGGAGCTGTAAATTCTTCAGTCTATTCTAACACATCAACCATATTCATGTCTAAAGCTTGGAAATTTGATTCAACCATAAGTTTTGCAAGTCCTTGTCCTTTAATCAATTTGGTGGGTCTGATTTCTAAATCATATTCTAAGATAGTAGCAATCCACTTGCCCCTTTTACCATCAGGGTCTTGATTAAGTATGTCTTTGACAACTATGTGTGGGACAAAAGCTATGACATGTGAATGCAAAATATAAACTCTAAAATATTTCAAAGCTTTGATTAAGGAAAAGGCTTGCTTTTCCATGATGTTATACTTTAGAGGAGCATCCCTCAAGGCCTTGCTAAAGAAATATATGGACTGCTCTTGCCCCATGATGTTATTTTGCAATAATACTACTACCACGGTATTTTCAGATGCAAACGAGAAGATGTAAAAATCCTTGGTGAACTCAAGACTGATTAAGACTGGTGTTTGTGTGAGTGCTTGTTTTACCAACTCAAAATATTGTTTTGCTTCCATATTCCACTTTACTCCTACTTCCTTTTTCAACATGTTTGTGATATTCCTTAGGAGTTCAGTAACGTTGGAAATGAATCTTCTTAGGAAGTTAATCTTTCCAATGAAAGATTGCAGCTCTTTAATGTTTCTGGGATGGCTGATTTGTAAGATTCCTTCTATCCTTTTGGGATACATTTTGATTCCTTCTTCAAAGATGATGTGACCTAAGAGTTTTTCTTACTGAAGTCCAAAAATAGTTTTCTTAGGATTCAGAGATAGGCCATACTTTCTACACTTTTCAAAAACTTTTCTCAAGTGGACTAAGTGTTCTTCATCAGTCTTAGAGTAGACAGTGATGTCATCAAGGTATATGACTATGAAGTAACCTATGTCTTCCGAAAAAGCTATGTCCATTGCCCTTTGGAAAGTGGACCCTACATTCGTTAAACTGAATGGCATTTTAACATACATGAATGTACCCCAAGGTGTAGCGAAAGTAGTTTTGAGTTGGTCACTTGGAAAGAGCAGAACTTGGTTATTACTTGAGAAGCCATCTAGTAATGAGATTCTTTGTGAGCCAACTACTTTTTGGAGTATGTGATCCATTTTAGGCAAGGGGTAATTATCCTTTAAGGAGGCCCTTTTCAAATTTCTGAAGTCAATGCAAAGCCTAATTTCCCTATTCTTCTTCCTAACTGACATAAGGTTGGACACCCATTCTGAGTATCTGACAAGGAATATGATCCCGACAGCGTACATCTTTTTTATTCCTTTCTCAATTGAAGGTAACAAGACGGAGTTAATCCTTCTCAATTTTTGTTTGAATGGTTTCTGATTTTCCTTGAGAGGAATTTTGTGTTGAATGATTTTAGTGTCATATGATTTCAAGTCTTCATACCCCCACGTGAACACATCTTTAAATTCTTTAAAAAGCTCAATGTATTTCTGTTTTGTGTGAGGAGGGAGATTTTTGGACAACTTGACTATTTTGTGCTCTTTCATCCCTCCAATGTTATATTCTTCTGCATTTGTTTCAGTGGATTCTATCTTGGTTTTTTTAGCCACATCATTAAAATAAAAAAGCTCTTCTAATGGTGTGAGGGCTCTTGGCAAGGTGTCATCTTTTCATTGCAAAACCTCAAATTCTCTTTGATCTGATTTATCAAATATTTCTGCAACACAAGGATTTTGAATGTGGTTCATATCATAATTAAAGGACAGCTCTGTTTTGGGATTTTCATTTTCAACAAAATTATTTATTTCAAATCTTAAACTCTGTTTTGTGCTTGCAAATTCATTTTTGGATTGCAGAAAATCATCTATTTGCTCATCACTGTCAAACACTTGCCAATGGTTCAAGTTGTCTGGCATAGTAGGCCTGTTTTTTACTTTGATGAGGTATTGTTTATTTTCATAAGGTAAAGAGCAATTGCTGGAAGCAAAAGCAAGCTCATTGGCAAGGCGGTTTTGGGCCCTAGGGATGAAAGTGAGCTCATACTTCTCAAAGGTTTTGAGAAGATATAGGGCAACATTCCTATACTCTCTCAGTCTAGGGTTCTTGGTTGAATACTCTCCCATTATTTGTCCAATGATCAGTTCTGAATCTCCTTGAACCAATATTTTCTTAGCTTTGAGGTCTTTAAGTAAGTGTAAACCAACAATGAGAGCCTCATACTCTGCAATGTTATTAGTGCATTGGAAATCTAGCCTATAGGAATGGCCTTTATTTGTGTTGTGGATCCAAACCCCAGCTCCTGAGCCAACCTTACCATAAGAGCCATCAAAGCTCATATGCCAACAGGTGTCAATTTCATATTTGTCACTATTTTGTACTTTGGGCCTGCTAGAGTTTTGGGTGTCATTTTCTTGATTAGAGGGGTGGTTTGGTTGTTCCAGAGGGCTTATTTCTCCTTCATTGTCATTCACTTTTTCATTGATATCATTTTCATTGTACAAGATGAAAGAGTCAAGGTCTAAGTGAATGGAATAAACCGGTGTGTTATTTGGCCTATCTATGCTACTCACCATATATTTCATGTGGGATTCCCGGTACAACCTCCTTGTTTGATTGAAGACTGGGATGGTGGCATAAGTCATGTCCATTTGAAGGCTACCCTAGAGTTTGGCCCCCCATGATCTAGATAAAATCATGCTATACTTAGGGGGGATATCAGCAACAACTATGTCCATGACTAGGCTTTTAGCAAGGATTTGTGCTAGATTGACACACAAATCCTTGATTCAGCCTAGACACTTAACCCTACTCGAATCAAAAGAGTACAGTCTTTGTAAGGATTTGTGATTTCTAGGCCTAATCTCTCCATCAAAACCTTTGGCATGAGGTTGTGTGAGGCACCGGAGTCCAGCATAGCATTATGCAGAATTTTTTCATGTATGTTTAGACTGACATAGAAAGGAGGTACAACTCCTTCTTGATATTTTGCCTCCACTTCAGTACCAAAAAACAGCTCTGGTTTATCATCAATTAAGTTTAAAGTGTCAATATCATTCCCAATGTTTAACACTTTGAAAATCTGGGATCTATATACCTCTTGGGTTACCAATTCAGTGAGGGGCATGGTAATCTTGATTTTGGCAATCTCCCCTTCAAAGCTGAAAGGCGTAGGTGTCTTCATTGCATTTACATCAGTTTTATCAGCCATAAAATTTTCCACATTTTTTATTTGTTGATTCCGATTTGATGGTTTGGAAAGCAATGTTTTTTCAAGGCCACTAGTTGAAGTACTAGGGCAGATTGAATCATTACTAGGTTGAATATTTTTTAGTTTGTTTAGATCAAATTTCTTAGCCATAGTATTTGTGTTTTCTGCTGTCTTTTTAGGAATATGTTCAGCGGTCTTCCTAACAGTGGTGTTTGGCTGATTTGTTTTAGGAACATCTTGATTCTTTTTGCTCCTAAGGTCATATTTCCTATGGACTTCCATTATGGCATTCTCAAATTCTAGTTTATAGTCTTTGGAATCTTCATATGATTTTTCATTTGGTTTTGAAGAAAACATCCTTTGTTCTTCTTTGGTAAGAAAAGTGTTATCCTCATCATCAGAACCTATGACATTTACATGGTCTTCTTCCAACTGCTCTGGCACCCTTTCCTCTTCATCTATATAGTTTTCTTGGAAAGGGGGTCTAATTTGTTGGTCATTCTCTCTTTGTCTGATTTGGGAAGGGTCTCTTCTAAAATTCTGATTCCTATTCCTATTTTGAGGATTGGCTTGATTTTCCCTAGGAGGTGTTCTCTCATTTAAACTGATTTTTTCCATCATTCTCTCCATTGTCCTAACTAGGGAGTCAATTTTGGTGTCATAAGAGGAGGTTGAAGGTGTTGTTTTGTCTTTATAGGTTACTCTCTTTTCTGATCTCATTCTATCTCTTTTCTCAATTAAGTTTGCCTCTACACCCACAGCCCCCTTTTGCATGTCTTCTAGAGTTAGGGGTTCTCTCTCCCTTAGTTGATAGGCCATGTCAGCATCAAAGCCCTCTGGAAATTTCACTAAGGATAAGCCTTGGGGAGGTTTCATGTGAGGTGGGAGAGCATTGTAAACACTATTAAACCTACTGCAATAGTCTTGAACACTTTCCCCCAGATTCCTTTTAGGATTGTTATATTCAGAAAGGATTTGGAGGGGGTTTTTCTTGATTTCCCATTTGTTTATAAAAGTTTGGTAGAGGGAAGGGAGATCATGTATGTTGTTGGGAGCTAAGTTTTTAAACCATTTTTTAGGTCCTCCTCCTAGGCTCTGGGCAAAAAATTCTCATTTGCATGGTTTCTTCTTCTATCTCCATGTAGTTAAAAGCATCATTTATCCTATCTTCATGTTTCTGGGCAGTAATAGATTCAGTCCCATGAAGTGAGGGATCTTGGACTAATAATAATTTGGCAAAGGTAATAGTGGTTGTGGTAGAGCTAGAGGAGCGTACCAGGCTGCCATGATGGGAGGAAATGGAAACAAAGGTTGATTTACAAAGGGAGGGTTTGTGAGTGGTGGAGTAGGATGGAATGTGGTATTTTGCACAGTGGTGGTATGAATGGGTGTAGCTGAGGTACTTGGACCAGAAAACTAATTCTGAGTAGACTTGAGATGAAAAGAGCTAAAGTGATGGAGAAGCTGAAAGTTAGGTGGAGTGGAAGGAGAGGCTTCTCTACTGGAGTTTTGCTACAAATCTATGGGCTCAAGCTCATCTTGGTCAACCCCACTTTGTGACTTGGTCCTGAATAGGTTCTTGGTATAGTGTAAGTCAAACTGAGGATCTTGCAAAATTGTAAGGTGTTTCGGTGCAGAGCTTGCTTTATGAATGGTCCTAACAGTGGTTGAGTTTCCAACTTTAGAAGTTTGCCACAAAATATTTTCTAGGTCATCAACTATGGTAGGAGGATTTGGGTCTGGGTGAGATCTGGTATTGATCCTTTGTGAAGCCAGATATCTTACTCAAAAATCAGAAAGGATGAAATGTTTGGGATTGTCTTTGGAAGGCTGACCTTTCTTAGTGTTTATTTTACTCACACAAGGTATAACTAGGCCCTAAAATTGATTCGGACTGATTTGACACAACCCTAGGCAAGCCTATGGGACTAGTGAGAGAAAAAGGCATACTAGAGGCTAGTGGAGTCCCCAGGTGGATGTTTTGTAGTTTTGAGGGTATGTATATAATGGTCCACCACCAAGTTTTGAAAAAAATCAATCTAGGGACTATTTTGGGTTTTCTGAGTTTCCTTAAGCAGCCCTAAGGTTTCAATGAATATCCTCTAGCTAAGTCATCATCTTGATAGGATGGTGAGGCAATTAGTTTCTACTTTTTGGCTATCAGTTGATTTTCTAATTCTAACTAAGATTCTGGGAATTTCTAAGGGATACGTAGAATGTTTTTGACTCAACGTCCCACCGTGATCGCCATTATGTTAGCTCCCCGTAATTTGCTAGATTGATTGAGATACAAATGGACAAGGGTAACATCAAACCAAGCTTTGGAATTCAAGGACCTAGCCTTCCTAGATTCAGAGAGGGATCTCTCTATTAGGTGCAAAGATGTGAACTTGTTTGCTGATTAGGGTTGATTTTAGGCTAGGTATGAAAGTATTGGGTTTGTTGATTGTTTTTGGTTGGGTATGATGCTTAGACTAGATAGAAACAAGTAAAACCTCAATTCATTGGACAATGGAGTTTAACAAGGTCATGATAGGTTCATAAATGGATTAGGGAGTATTTGCAGAGCAATTTTAACTTTGTTGGTGGATCTTTGAGGTTGTGAAGGATCATGAGATGGACAGTTAATTTTGAGAAACAAAGTTGGACAAAGAGCAATAAAGAATTCTCTATCATATACTCTAACAAGGAGATCTTAAACACAGATAAGCAAAAGCTATAACTCATGAGGTAGGGAAAACCATTAAGCTCAATGAACAATACTTAAAATGATCAATATCCAAGATAAACATTCAAATGAAATACAAAAAGGAAAGAAACTTATTCAACTTTCATGGATTTCATTATCAAGAACAGAAAACATTAAAGATGCGCAAATAACTACAATAATAGAAGGAGAGAAACTCTGAACATCTAAGATTATATCTATGAAGGTTCTTTGAAACAATTAGCTAAGCAAATTCAAAGAGCATGATTGAAAAAAACTTCTTTGACAAACCTAGGTAATGGTGCTTTAAAGAGATGACTCCAAGAACAGAGCTTTTAGTGGAAAAAAATATGTAGGGCTAGCCATGAATCATGCTCGATACCAACTGATCCAAACCATTCAATAAATAGACAAGCTCAGGAAATACTTAGAGAGCAAAAAATGAATTCTCTAACATATCCTAGCAGAAGAAAACATTGAGGCAGTGAAGAACAAACTGACCTAAGGTGCCATCAGAAAACATGTCTTATTATAAATTATTTGTCCTATTGCAACAAAGAAAGATGAAAACATAATGAAAAACTAGAAAACATTAAAAAAAGAGAAACACATCACCATCAACCAGGCTTATGGATCCTGCAAACAGTCCTCCTCCATCAACAAACAAATCAGGGCATGCATGAGCTCCAAGGCATCAAATTCTTTTCAAAACTCCAAGAGACTATGTATTACTTGAGAATAAGTCATCAAAATCCCACCCAAATACATAAGAGCCTCATGCTATATTTATGGATAAAATGAGGAGGTGGAAACCATAAGAGGCTTCCAAAAACCCTAATTTAGTCATAAATGTCATAAATGTGCTTAATGACCATGCAAGGCCCAAGACACATAGTAGATAAGCTAATAAATGAAAAACATAAAAATATAACTCCTCAATCAAATCTGGAGCGATTTTTCCAAAAAAAACATTAAAAAACCATTTTTCCATTAATCAGTGTCTTTTGTTGACTTTTGGCACTTTTGGTCCTCTGTGCGTAGCGCCAAAATATCAGAAAATAGGTGTATTTTCAGCCTGGTTTTGACCTCCTTCTCGGTGTCAGATTTTACTCCGCGACGGCTTGTTGGAAATATTGATGAGTCTACTTTCCAAAAATATTTTATTTGTTCTGAATGAATTCCATTTACTTATTCAAAAATAAAATCTCCCAAAATTTCTCTGTGCGAAGCACCTGGTCTGAAAAGGAGGCAGAAAGGTCAAATTTGAGGTGTTTTTTGACCTTTTGAGGGGGAAAAACTACTCCAATTGACCTGAAAGTTTGTGGGTAGACTGTTGGTGATGTGGAAAACCAAAAAATGTAAACTTTGAGAGCTGAAAATGCACCAATTATGTGCGTAGCGCCTAGGGTGTTGCGCTCCTAGGGGTCAAAATTTCGAAAAAACAGAAAGTTTCCTGATTTGCCTCAAATTTGGTGGAGAGACCCCTCAAGGGGTTTTAGATACTTGCTAAGAAGCATCAGCCAAGATCCCAAGGCTGTCATGTACTTTGGTCCTTTTTAGGTCTTCCAGCTTTATGAGAGCTGCTTTAGTTTGGCATTAGCAAGCATGCTTTTCCTTGCATAGTGTTTGACCATTTTATTCTGTAGGGCAAGGCCCCTCTTTACCTCTTTGAAATGTTTATGCTCCTCTTTATAATAGTATATGACCCTTTGTGCCCTTTCAAAATCCTTTTCCCATTCTTGAAGCTGTGCATCTTTTTCTAAGAGGAGCAACTTAGTACTCATCTCTTGGTCTTCATTTTCACTGCCTAGATCAATGAAAAGAGGCCCTTGAGAAGTATTCTTGATCCTTTTGCTCCTTCTTACTTGTACCTTCTGCTCAATTTTTTCCATCTTTTCCTTGCCCTTGTTCAATTTTTTGGCAGCTTGAGAGGAGATGGCCCTTTTCCTTTTAGAGACAGCAAACACATCTCTCCTCCCTCTATGGTATGTGTATGTGAGAGGGGTAACAATGGAAGTTTTGAACGTGGTTTTGTCACCACTTTGATCCTTAAATTGATCAACATCTTCTGCACTTGCCTCATTTTGATTTTCTTTGTCATTTAAAGGCTGAATAGTGTAAAGACAGTCATGACAGCTCTCATGACTGTCATGACTTTTTCCTTGACTGTCTTGTGCACTTTGCTGACCATCCTCCTCATCTTGCTACTTTGCTTCTTCATCTGGCTGCTCTTCTTCATCACTTGGTTCACTATTTTCAGCTTTGTTTTCCTCTTCATCAGCATACTCATCTTTTTGGATACCTTAACTAATTTCATCTTTTCCATCACTGCTTTCTTCGTGGCTACTCCCATCTTCTTCATTGTTTTCTTTATTCTCATCATCTTCTTCTTCACAGATTTCTTCTTGGCCATAATTATTTGTCTCAATTTCTTCCTGACTACTACCATCTATTTGTTCTTCACTAGGGCTACTGTTAATGATGCAGCCGAAGGCTGCAAAACCCACATTCTCCATATAAATATGCATATAAAAATGCATGGTTCATTTTAAAACCAAAATATTTCCCATATTGGCAAAATCTAATGCGGAAGCTTTCCTTTTTCAAAACTTATGGTTAAAACCATATTATAAAACCCACTTCATGAAATTCGAATCAATATACTTAATATTGGTTAAACAACCATTTCCCAACCATCAGATATGGTGACCTTTCACTTAACATTCATTTCATACAAAGGTTCGACTTTGGTTAAACATAAACCAATGCACCAGCATACATATTAATATTCTCGGCCATAGCATACCAATCCACTCAATACAGTTCTTACCTTGGTATAATACCAAATGCTGACATAACATTAATCTATAACTAGGCCCACATTGTATTCCATGGTTTTGTTTAAAACCCAAATATCAATATAAATATTTGGTTTGGGTCCCACACATTTCCATCTTACCTATTCATTTCCGCAGTCCAATCTCCATTGTCCAATTGAATGCTCCAGATCTGACGGATAGCGCTTGATATCATGCTCCAATTCAACGCTTCCTTTTAACACCGTCAGGTCCACACCTCCGTTAACCCTCATGCAACTTAAGATGCAAATTACGTTAGATCTCAACTGTTTATGATCGAATGGTTATCGCGTTCATTTTACTCCAGTGCTTTATTGACCCAAAGGCACGCGAAATAGGTGGTATTGGAATTCCACCAATGCTACGTGTCAAACGTTTAGCACTATCGCATTCATTTAGAAGTTTACCACTTACCATCCTTGAGTCACGCGAAAACCATTTGTGTTTTTCCAAATCCTCTTCACGGTTTTGTCTTCTGTTGACTCCTAATTCCGCTTCCCACTCTTCAATATGGCCTCTCCACATATTTGGCGAAACACTTAAACAATCCGTTGATTCATTTCGCTGCACTACTCCATTACTTTGTATTTTCCGCCTATGTTCAACTCACGATTTCGAACAGGCCAAACCTTAAAATATGACTTCAAACCCCAGACCTCATTTCACTGTGTATACACAACAGTGTGTCTAATTTCTCCTTATACGATATTAGCTCCAATTATAAAATATATCCAAGTCAATTAGAAGTCCAGGTAATTCCATTAATAGCATCGATCCATTCTGTGATCGATGCTAACTTTCTCAGTCACAAAGAATTCAAATAAATGAATATTCCCCTCAAACCACACAATTTCTTAAAATGTAGATTAACATAAAATGATAGAATTCCTCATGTTCTTGTCAATTCCACTTGCACACAATATACACACTTAATTCAACACCGAATTTCTCTGTACGTATAAAACTCAAATAATTAAAAAGGAGTTCTTTTTCTGTGGCCTGATATTCAATCTGTGACCTTCTTCCTCTACAGCCCGTAGGCTTCAAACCCTATCTCTCTCAAACCCTGAATCACTCTCTATCTATTTTCTACCTTGGATCTACCTTCTATGCCTTTGAGGCTTACATTTTATATAAAAGGTTTTGGAACTATTTTTGGTTTCAGTTCCTCCATCTCCTCAATAAAATTCTAAATATCCTCTAAGTCCTCACTTGACTCAACTAATCCCTAAGGATCCTCTTTCATCCTAAAATCATAAACCAATTCTAATTTAGGATTTATAATTAATTCCTAAATCTATCAATCCCTATACACTCTCAAATAGCCTAATTCTCTCATGTTCTCCAACATTCGAGAACATTTACAAAATTCCTCACAATATTTAATTAATTCTCATTAAAATCACTCAAATCATTACATAAGAAACCAACTCCCTTGAAAACACAAAACCCCTAAGTCTATTAAAATACAAGGAATTTTCTTGAGCCTAATGCCCCTACATCAGACTCCCAAGGTCAAAAATAATCATGATCTCCTAATCATGTGCTTTTAATCTTTGCCTCCTGGATCCCATACTCTGTTTTGCTATTGTCCAATAGCTGCATTATTCTTCTGTTGTACTTATCCAGGTTTCCATATTTTATTCTGCATCTTGCCACTAGTTATGCTTTCACAGTCTATTCTTGTCTTCTACTTGCTGTAATTTCTTTGACTTCTTTGATGCTATCTTTTTCTTCTGAGACACCTTCATCATCACCCTCCTTATGTTTTCAATCTCTATGCCCAGTTTATCTTCTGTCTAGAAATTACTCTGCCTTTTGTTGCTGCTTTCAATTTCTGCTGCAAATATTACTCTAAATGCTGTTGCTTTTGTTGCTGCATATGTTAACTTTGTTGCTTTTGTTGCTTTGAAAATTTATGTATATGTTGCTGCAGATGTTGCCTCCTCCCAAACTTCATGAATATCTCTTAAGATATCTCCCTCTGCAACATTCTTCGTCTACTCACTACTTGCAAATTCACTTTTAAAAACTAAATTATCATTTGATTCTTTAACTGCAGTAACATATTCATTCATTCTTATTTGTATACTAGTAAGCATAATCCAATTTGACAAACTAGTATCTGCTCCTGTCTCTTTCATAACTCCAGACATTTTCACTTTAGTGTCTGCAATTCCTTTCTCTGGCATAATTTTTTCCAGCAAGCATTTCAGCCATTTCCTTTGAACTTGCTTCACATCATCAATATGTTGCAATTTAGTTTCAGCATAACCTTCTTCTTCTTCTTTGGCAATATTCAGTAATTTTCCATCACTTCCTTGATTGATTCTGGAAATAAAATCAACTTCTTCAAACATTGTATCTTCATCCTTTATCAGAACAGAATTCTAATTCTTCATCACTGTGGCAATTCTAAGAGTCTATCCCACAGTCTTCTCTTGGCTAATCAGACAAGCCAACTCCTCCCTGTCATCAACAGTAATAAGTTCCTTGATATGAGAAATAACTGCCTCACCTTCCTTGGAATCTATGAGTTCCTTCTTCTGCAATATCTCATATTTATTCAAGACAACTCTAAGATATGGATTGTCTTCTGCAACACCTGTAAACACAGTCAAATTGTTAATTTCAAAATTACAAGACCCAATGGTCTCATTTGATGATCCAATCACCAAATCTTCTTCTTTCAATTCTAAGTCTCCTTCAAGACTCAGAAAATCATCACTGTCTTTCTTTCCAGCTTCCAAGGTTATCTCCATTGTTCCAATCACCATGATAGAATGTTGATCCTCCACTATGTTTTCAGCTAACATAGTTTCCTTTTCATTAAAATCTTTGACATTTTCCATTTGTTGTCCTTATTTGAATGCATAATTAACACATGAATTATTAGTATTAAAAATACAAGGTTTCAATGTCTCTTCCTCCTCTGAAAACATTTCAGTATGATGCTTTGAGCTTTCTTTTAACTCCTTTGTCAGCACATCAGTATGCTGATCTAAATTCTTCGTGAGACCTTCAACTAGTCTTTCCTTCTTATCATCTGGTTCAAGAATATCTCTCTGCTCTGGTTCACAACAATGAACTTCTTTCTCTGCAATTTCACTTTGTTGAAATCTTACATCCTTATCCTTTGTTTCCTGACTGTCATTCATGACAATTTATTTGTCTTTCACATTCAACAATTTATCCTGAGTGTAGATCCTTTGCTTTTCCAACTCTCTTCTCTGAAGATCTAACTTTCTATATAATTCAACAATTTCAATTGGGGTAGAATTTGGAAACTTTACACAACTTTCCATACCTTCATTTTTTGTTGACCAATCATCAGATGGCACTTCTTCTTCTGTTTCAATATTCTGATGAATATTTCTATGAGACTCCTCTGTCTTCATTTCTTTCTGAGATCTTGCTATCTCAGCATCATTCTTAACAGAATTCAGATTCAACTTCTTCTCCTTAACAAGCTCTAAAGCTTGTTCATCATCCCGTGATGTACCTGTAATCATACACAATTCATTAGTTTTAAAAACACAAGACTTTTCAGTCTCGTTTGCTTCTTCAAGCATTTCTCCTTGAACAAATTTTCATGTTCCTCAAATTCCATCCTTGACTCAAAAAATCTGAGTCCTTCCTTCCATAAGGCAATCTCCTTCTACCTCCACTTCATTTGTAATGGTTTCCAAATTACCTTATTTCCCTTCATTGGAAAGATCCATCCTCCTCTCTGGTTTTCCTCTTCTTGTAGCCATTCTTGTAGTACCTCAAGTTGTACTTTCATCACTGTAATATCTCTTCCTCTATCCTTCGTCTTATCTTTGTGGAATTCTTTAGAACCTCTTCTCTGATCCTCCATGATCATCTTCTTCATGAGCTCCTCAGTCACTATGAGTTGCACTAAGCCTCTGCAACAGCAAGTCTCCCTGCTGCCACTTACCTCACCAATCCCCTCTCTAGACTTGGTCTTTTGGCAAGTACTGGTTCTCTATCTCTAGAAACTCTTGAGTGCTCTCTTCTACTTTATCTAGGCATATATCCTCAACTCACCTTCTCTTGAGAAAACTTTAGCTATTCTCCATATCCAACCTTTAGCTGAAATATTAGGTTCACTACCATCATCATCAAAATCTTTGTTTTCCCTTGCCTGCAACCAGAATTCTGCAATCACAATTTTTTAATCAAGTTAAAATGATCTCACCTTCAAGATCTCTACATAACCTTGTTCTCTTTAATGATAGTACTTTAATTGGACTGTCTTAATTTATTTCTGCAACTGTTTGTTCACTTCAATTCTGTGTATCTGCTGCTTATCAGATTTAGAATCTGATCTCCTTTTATTTTTCCCATCACACATGCATTCTGAAAAAAAAAATCTTTAACTTTCAAAAGAGCTCTTCCAGCTCTGATACCACTTGATGCAGCTGAAGGCTGCAAAACCCACATTCTCCATATAAAGATGCATATAAAAATGCATGGTTCATTTTAAAACCAAAATAATTCCCATATAGGCAAACTCTAATGCGAAAGCTTTCCTTTTTCAAAACTTATGGTTAAAACCATATTATAAAACCCACTTCATGAAATGCGAATCAATATACTTAATCTTGGTTAAACAACCATTTCCCAACCATCAGCTATGGTGACCTTTCACTTAACATTCATTTCATACAAAGGTTCGACTTTGGTTAAACATAAACCAACGCACCAGCATACATATTAATATTCTTGGCCATAACATACTAATCCACTCAATATAGTTCTTACCTTGGTATAATACCAAATGCCGACATAACATTAATCTATAACCGGGCCCACAGTGTATTCCATTCTTTGGTTTAAAACCCAAATATCAATATAAATATTTGGTTCGGGTCCCACACATTTCCAACTTACCTATTAATTTCCACAGTCCAATCTCCATCATCCAATTGAATGCTCCAGATCTAACGGATAGCGCTTGATATCGCGCTCCAAATTCAACACTTCCTTTTAACACCGTCGGGTACACACCTTCGTTAACCCTCGCGCAACTTCAAATGCGAATGCCATTAGATCTCAACTGTTTATGATTGAACAATTATCACGTTCATTTTACTCCAGTGCTTTATTGACCTAAAGGCACGCGAAATAGGTGGTATTGGAATTCCACCAATGCTCTGTGTCACACGTTTAGCACTATCGCGTTCATTTAAAAGTTTACCACTTACCATCCTTGAGTCACACGAAAACCATTTGTGGTTTTCCGAATCATCTTCACGGTTCCGTCTTCTGTTGACTCCTAATTTCGCTTCCAACTCTTCAATATGGCCTCTCCACATATTTGTTGAAACACTTAAACAATACATTGATTCATTTCGCTGCACTACTCCATTACTTTGTATTTTCTGCCTATGTTCAACTCACGGTTTCGAACAGGCCAAACCTTCAAATATGACTTCAAACCCAGGACCTCATTTCACTGTGTATAGACAATAGTGTGTCTAATTTATCCTTATACGATGTCAGCTCCAGTTATAAAATATATCCAGGCCAATTAGAAGTCTAGATAATTCCATTAATAGCATCGATCCATTCTGTGATCGATGCTAATTTTCTCAGTCACACAAAATTCAAATAAATGAATATTCCCCTCAAACCACACAATCTCTTAAAATGTAGATTAATATAAAATGACATAATTCCTCCTGTTCCTGTCAATTCCACTTGCACACAATATACACACTTAATTCAACACCGAATTTCTCTGTACATATAAAACTCAAATAATTACAAAGGATTTATTTTTCTCTGGCCTGATATTCAATCAGTGGCCTTCTTCCTCTACAGCCCGTAGGCTTCAAACCCCATCTCTCTCAAACCTTGAATCACTCTCTATCTATTTTCTACCTTGTATCTATCTTCTATGCCTTTGAGGCTTACATTTTATATAAAAGGTTCTGAAACTCTTTTTGGTTTTAGTTCCTCCATCTCCTCAACAAAATCCTAAATATCCTCTAAGTCCTCACTTGACTCAACTATTCCCTAAGGATCCTCTTTCATCCTAAAATCATGAACCAATTCTAATTTAGGATTTATAATTAATTCCTAAATATATCAATCCCTATACACTCTCAACTAGCCTAATTCTCTCATGTTCTCCAACATTCGAGAACATTTACAAAATTCCTCACAATATTTAATTAATTCTAATTAAAATCACTCAAATAATTACATAAGAAACCAACTCCCTTGAAAACACAAAACCCCTAAGTCTATTAAAATACAAGGAATTTTCTAGAGCCTAATGCCCCTGCATCAGTCAATTTCTTCACTTGGTATATTAGGAGAAGAAACATGAGGTGAATTTATTTGTGGAGAAGGCACATGGAGAGATGATGGAGGAGTGGAGGTAAATGGTTGTGAAGTGGAAGGTAAATTCTGTTGAATGAAGGCTCGGGGGTTTGTAAACACATCATGTGAGATGAAGGTTTCCCAAGATATTCCTTGCTGCTCTAGCTGATATAAGACAATCATTTTGATCAAGGAGTGGTGAAAAAGGCTCTTCGTTTGGTGGTCATAGCTTTTCTTCTTGACAACAGAGGCCACTTTATCAATGCTTTGGAAAAGGTAGTAAGGTAGGTTCATCATTTCGACCTTGTTGAAGTTCATCAGTAGCCTTATATGATATGAGTAGATCCTGGAGAATCTCCCCTCACATGTGAAGAACATGATAATCTGCTTCATCAGTGCAGCATACCTTTCTAGCAAGTGGGAGAAATGGAAAACAAACTTACAATTTTGTCGATAGCTGGGTTTTAGGTAGGGCTCATAATAACTCAACTCCAGCTTCTTTTGTTTGAACCATATTTCACCAATGTCTGGTATACATGTTGCTTTGGAAATAATTTCATATGAAAGCACAAATTGCACCCCTGCTAGGTTAACTTGGTGATTCTGTAAGCTAAAGACAAACAATATAGTCAAGTCTGAATGGTTGCTGACTTGCCTGACCTTTTCAAAAAATTTATAGCACCCAACATCTTAAAAGTACGAAGGATCGTAGGAGAGGAAGTAATTTGAATGGTGTATAGGGGTTTAAACCTTTTTGCCTTTCCTCCATGGTGTTTAGGCTTGCTGGGCCTTTGGCTCTCATCATTGCTGGTGTGATTTTCTCCTTCTGACATGATGAATGGTCAAAAACAACAGCAGGACCTTTGGACTTGATTTGAGGGCTTTTGGGAAAATAGGTGACTTTAGTGGTGTAGGGAAAACTCTTGCAAATGAGGGCTAAGGTGAAATTTTTAAGGATTGCACTTAGTGTATGGAGGTTGGTCTACAGTTACCCAGTCCTTTGTTTTCACCTATAATTTTTTTTTTTTGCAAACCCTAACCCACAAGACTCAAAAACTGACTTTTATGTAGCATAGGGTTCTATCTAATTTTGCTTGTAGAAGTCTTCCTTGCTTTTAGAAAATGGAAAGTTTGGGAGGAGGAAAAATATTTCATAGGCCTTATGCTTTGGTTGCAGGAGGTTTGGAGGTGAAAATTTGATTCCTTGACCTCTTTAGATGAACCTTTGAGAACATTTGTCTATGCGCAGCGCTAGTGCCTAGCGCCGCTGCTGTCAAGTTGTTGGAGCGCAATGCCAAGCAGAGATGGGGCAGTCTTTCGGGTGCTTTTGGAAATTGTTGAGCCTGTGTGTAGCGCTAGCCTAGGTGCATAGCGTCAAGCTCTGGGTGTGTAGCGCAGTGTTAAATAACACTACCCACCCCTCTCCTGTGTGTAGCGCCGAAGGCCAGGTGCGCAACGCCGACCTCGGTGCGCCGCTAAAAATATCCCAACTCTGCACGAAAAACTCTGAAAACTTCTCCAACAGCTTTCTTCACTTTGGAAATGGAAAATTATGTGGGGCAAAGGTTCAAAAGATTATTTATAGTCCTTTTCAAAAGTAAATTAAAAATAAAACCCACTTTTACAAAGTTAATGTCTCCCTACTTTCTTTAGTGTGCCTATGACTGATATTTTTGTTATAAAAAACACTTTTGACAATTTTTGTAAAATATTACTGATGTCTCTGTCATCTTTGGCAGAATAATCCTATGAAAAGGATGCCTTTGTTGGGAGTTTACTGCTGAGAAGTAAACCAGGGGTATACTTGCTTCTTAGGCCATTTTTTCAACAATTTATGTCCAACTTTTTGATCTTATTTTAAAATCTCTGCTTTTACTCTTTGGTGAGATTAGCCCCTTTAAACTGATACTCTTTGCCATTTCTCCTTTGACTGACATTTTTTCAGGCTTTCTCTCTAAATTAGTGAACAAACTCTCAACATAAAAACCCTAATATCAAGCATCAATAGCCCCTTTTATGTGGGCAATCATTGTGAAAAAACACTTGGCCTGTTTTATCCTCATCAACCTTCCTATAGGTAGCTATTTTGACAGTCCTGCAGAAATGTCACTTTATGGCTAACCTATCTCTTGCAGAATATACCTTGATAAAGAAACATTTTGGAGGCCTTACTACTCTTAAACCAACTACATGTTTTCCCTTTGATAAGTTTTTCAAATGATGTATGTACAATAAGGGAGGTGAGCTTTCTAAACCATTTTTTGTGCTTTTGCTGGCCACTTCAGTTCTTGCAGGTGCCTACACTACTTCTGCCTTGTGATTCTTGTCCCTTTGGAGTTTAACACCTGCTTTATCAACAGTGATATCATGTTTGTCATAATCATCTGTTTAGGCATTTTTCCCTCATGTTTGTTCCCTTTGGCCATTTGAAAATTCCTCCAACTGTCTCTTATAGAAATTAGACCCATGAACTAATATTTCTTGCCCTCTTTGATACTCTTCATCATATTTCTTCCCGTGGTGTAGTGGAGTATAATGTTTCTTGTATGCCTTTTTTGATACTCTTTAAAATATTTGATTTTACCATTTGAAAAGGTGCAATTAGTGCCTCTCTGCCAAACCCTAGAGGACAGTTTGAAATCCTCTAAAACCCTCTGCTGTTATGAAGGAGG
The DNA here is from genome assembly GCA_034641835.2 of Pinus albicaulis. Lineage (NCBI taxonomy): Eukaryota > Viridiplantae > Streptophyta > Pinopsida > Pinales > Pinaceae > Pinus > Pinus albicaulis. Next base: position 1,670,371,483 of record CM076579.1, on the reverse strand, counting down.
TCATGTTATCACTTTTTGACCATATGTCAACTTTCCCAAATTCCTAGGTTTTAAGGCATCTTAGGAAAAAGTAAATAGTGTTGTCTTCTAAGTTCTCTGAAACTTCTCAAACTCATTCATCATTTCTAAATGTCTTCAATGTGCTCTTGAAGGAGTTGAGGTGGCGTTTTCCTTTGTAACCCTAGAACAGATTCCTTGATTGGTCAAAATAGTTAAAAACCTTGATTTTCATCAAACATATGCTTGCTGATTTCTTCTTGCTATGAAAGATCTTCTTGTGATGGTTTTCTCTTTTACCTTTCCTCATTGCTAATCTGATGGCTTTTTTTATCCTCTTGCAGAAATGTGAGCAAAGGGCAGTTGTCCCCTTGCAAGATTCATGCCTTAGGCCCAAAACCTTCCTTGAACAATCTCTTTGATGAATTCAGGACAAAATGACTTGTCCCCTTCTTCTTTGAAAGCAGTCTCCTTGTAAATATAAAACAGAGATTTGTAGGATACCAAATCTACCCGATGACTCATGAAACCCTAGGTGACCTAGTGGAGGTTTTCTGGGACTTGGCTTTTGGAATGAAACCTAGAACTTGGGACTTATCAAATGTGAGATAGAGTTCATGATAAACTAATTTATTGAAGATCCAAAATCCAATGTACTTGATTTATCTAAAGATTCTACAAATATAGTTTGAGACTATCAGTGTTTTAGGAGTAGTTTAGGGGGGACACAACAAGAAGTTTGATTGGGGGGCTTATGTATCAGTGGGGTTTTTAGGTAAAGCAAAAATAGGGGATTTGACTCAAAGGTGACAACATATACACAAGATGAGTGGCATAGGATCCTAATGGGTTTCTGAGGCTGGTAGGCAAAGCTAGATAAGATGAAATGATGAAATAGTGAAAAATTATCTTAAGAATAATGAAGGCAGTGAGATTTCTAGAACTCACAATGTCTATGAACCTTGTTTCTAGAAATATTGGGATAATCATTTAGTCATCAACAAGGAAAAAATTAATAATGACTAACACGGATCTGAGGGACTATTTACGAAAAGGGACATGATGGAGTTTTCTTTTCAGCCTTCTTTTCAAACTCTCTAAATATGAAAAGATGTCGAGTTCCTCCTTCCTAGGGCTCGTAAAATGTACTAGGTTTGATTTGTCTGAAGGACAAACTTACAGTACAAGCATATGTTATCCCTTCAAGTTTGTTTTAAGGAAAACATATATATATTGGTGGGGGAAAATGGAACCAAGTTTTGGTTATGTTGGCAGTATGTCACTCTTGAACATGGCACTTGCCTGCATTCACGTTAGGTTGGGGACATCTCATTTCGTCACTTTTGCTTCCATGTGTTTGGGTAATCTCTTTTGACCTCTCATCTGCTCTTTGTCATGTCATCATGACCTCATATCCCTTGATGTCAAATACTGCCAAATCCAGTGTTGTGCTGCTGATATGTTCAAGAAAAGTTTGCCTCTGCAGTTTTCAACCTCCCTATGATTCTCTGTTGGTCCTGATTCACTATCATCATGTTCCTCTGTCTCGTATCGATGATGTGGCAAATATTATGGCCCACCTTCGATCAGGTCACTTCCTGTCGACTTTAGCTCATTATCCAAGAATTTGATCTAGAGACTCCCTTCTGGTACCTTGGAGCCTGCATGCCTCAATGGCAGGTTCTTCGCAATCGACGCAAGGTCCATCTCATTGGCCTTTGATCGAGTGATTTTGAGAGTGTTCAACGTGAGATCATTGTTCACATTCCGTAGATTGTACCGGTTGGATCCTGAGAGCCATTGTCATTATTGGTGGTTTCTCTTGTGCTTGTTAACAACTTTCATCATTGGCTGGTAATCAGGTGATTTTCTTACATGTTCGACTTCAGCTCATATATTCGCATGTTTGAATTTGTACTTTTTTGGGTTGAGATGGATCGCAAGACCCTGGGTTTTGTCTTATAAAATCTAGGCTGCAGATTTTGGTGGATTATCATGACTTATTGCATGACTCTTTTGATGGGATTATTGTGACCATACCTGAATCCATTTTTTGATCCTTACTACTGGATGGGTGCGTCCATACCTTGGATCTCAATTTTTATATACTCTATTATGGATGGTTGTGCCCATACCACATGTTCATGTATCAAAGATATCATTTGTATTCATAATTGTAGGTTTTCTGACAGCGGTTTTTGGTTCGAACGTGTTCTCATAAAGCATTTCACCCCTCCCTTTCCCTTGGACCTCATGCTTTAGGGAGCATCTGTTACACAACATTTTGTCATTGTCCCTGCAATTCTCTTCTCACCCATTGGAGGGTCATTTCTGTCATCAATAAGCAAAGTCATGCCTTGCAAAGACCATCATTGTATCCCTTTACATGAGAGTAATATTCCTTCTATTAACAATTCTCTGAGCAGAGACTCAAAAACCCTTGTTTTTTCCTTGGCGCAAGTAGTCAGTTATACCCTTGCATCGAAGAGGAAGATTAACACTAGGCCCCGCACTAGTTGGCACTCTGTCTCAGTTTGCCACCCGCACCGAGTTATTTATGGAATGTTTTTTAAAAATATAGGTGAATATTCCACTCCAACCACTTCGAGGACGAGTCATTGGGAGTGGTTGAACTCAATAAACCACAGAATCCCTTCTTTAGTTTATGGTTTCCACCTCTTATGGGAACTCCCTAAAGGATAGGCCTCCCTCCCACCTTTGTAGGGATCCTAACCTCCTCCTTTTCCTCTATAAAAAGAAGCTACATCTCTTTTCATAAGCTAGCTAAACTTGGATAATTGAACATAATATAGCAGAACTGCTGAAGAGATAGAATAAGAAGGAATTATGTTGAGAGAGATTGAGTCCATGCCTTTTGAGAGAGATTGATTCCATGCCTTCATCCCATCCGAATTCCCTGACGAGCATCTGAGACGCGCTGACTGAATCGTGCTGGAGGAGACTGTGACGTCAAAGCAATGGTTGTAACTCTTCCTTCTATCAATACATATACGTGACTATTGTGCGGTTCCCATTTTGTATTATGTTAGATGTTTAATGCACTATGCTTAGCCCTCTTTGACTAGCTAGTACTTATGAGTGAAATTATTATGTTGTATGTTGTTCTTGTTTTATGTTCTATGTGCAGGTATCCAAGCATGATTGCGGAAGGATTGTGACTTGCCAAGGTAGGAGCGAGAGGCCACCACCACTACAACAACGACGATAGCATTGGACTCTAGATAGGTCGATCTATCGTGTCCTCTTTTCATTCAGTAATTAGGAATCAACACTCTAGCATGTCTCTTTGTTTCTAGACCCACTCTAGGGCTAGAGGGATCGTCTTTGTCCGCAGAGAGGATTTACTTGATTAACAAGGGGTTATTGAACTTAGGGAGGTGATAGGGGATCAAAGTGTTTAAGGGATTGGGAATTAGAATTTTATTACAGGGTCGATAGGGCTACCTATGAAATTAATATGCCTAGGACTTAGGGTTTAGGGAAAGGGATATGGTGTTGTAGGGAAGGATTAGGGTTTACAGTGATGTAGGAAGAGAATGTGAGGTTTATGGGCGACAAGTTTTGGAATAAAGAGTGACTCTAGGGTTTGTAACTAAACCAACTTCCAAATTTGCATAGAAACCAAAAATACCATGAAATTTCTCTTGAAGGCTGCAAGGAGGTGGAAATTACATGTTACTTACTTGCCAAGCAGTGTTGAGAATCTTTTCTAAAGTTTTTAAGAAATTTGGATGAGTTTTAAAGTTCCTAAAACGAACTGGGCAAAAGCATAGCGCCCAAACAAAAGTGCAGTGCCAGTCTGAAAAAACGTAGCGCCAATGTAAATTTCTTTGTGGTTTTCGAGAAAAAGCGCAGCGCCGCTAGGCATTAGCGCAACGTCAGAACAAAAGCATAGCGCCAAGGTGTAAAAACGCAACACCTTGAAATTTTGACTCAAACTGCTCAGAAAACTCGAAATTTCTCCTTTGCTGAAAACTCTTGATGGCTAAATGGCAACAATGACTTGTTTTGAGGTGCTTGATAGGCTTTATAGCTTTATTGGATTTGAAATTTAATTTAAATTACCCACTTTTCTAATGTTCACTTTTCCTCTTTGACACTGATACTCTTTTTGATTTCTTACTTCTTGCCATTATAGGCTTGATCAAACATGGAGTTTGGCTTTCTTTGCTCACTTAGTCCGGACATGATTGCATTTTGACATCTCAGGATTGAATTTATTACATATGAAAACACGAAATTACATTTGGACAAATAAAAAATAAATTACATATTGAATTTTATATCACAATGACATTTTGATATAAAAATCATTAAACCGAAAAACACAACTTTGGAAGTATAATAATTACATCATGATGATATTATTTATTCCCTCTCATATATGTGCTAACCTCATCTAAATGAAGGAGTGACCTTGAGAAATGAAAAACCCTAATGAACTAATGGGACTGCTTTTTTGACTTGACTTTTGAATGGTATTTTGACTTTAAAGACTTCCAAGTGAATAGAGCATTTCCATAGGTGTTGTTATCCTCAAGGAGACATGAGAATGAGTCAACCAATATGATCTTCTGAGGGAGAATGAAGCTTATTTGACAATAAAAACTACCAGTGGAACAATTTTTTGTCATGACCTAAGGGAATGATGAAAAATTTATTCAGAATGGGATACCTAAGATGCACATGCAAATATGTTTTGATCCCTAGTGTAAGTATGCAAATAATGACACTAACATTAGCCTTATTGGGGATGCCAGCTCCTTGGAGGTGTCAAGAACACCATAGATCAAGTGCCTAACCATTGGGTAAATACGATCAAACAATTCAAAAGACTGCAAATTATTAAACTAACTCAAAAACCATTTAAAGTGACTAGGAACTGACTCAAAAATTGACTCTGACACTAACTCAAATTAAACTCCAAAAATTTGTAAACAATAGAAAATTAACAAGCTTTATAGCTTTCTCTTCTGGTCCCAAGCCTAGATGATTTTATGCTCCAAATCTTGCAGAAAATATAAACTGGTATTTACAATGAAAGTGAAACATTCTCTCAGAAGTTGTATAAAAAATAATAATGTTTCAAGAGCCTACCATTAACTGGTCCTCCTGAACATTCCTGTCCATTCATCTCTTTCAGCAAATAGGAATTCTGTCCTTGATAAGCTAAAATCTTGTAGGGTCCTTTCCAAATATTTTCAAACTTCACGTGCTTACCTTTGTCTTCATTTCTCGCATCCCGCCGCAACACTACATCCTCAAACTGAAATTTATCTGCCTTGGTTTTGCGATCATAAATCTTTTTTATTTTCTCCCGAAGCTTAGAAGTATTCTAAGAAACCTCCTCCCTTGTTTGATTAAGGTGAATCATTTGATTGACTCGATGTTGAAAATCAACTTCCTCACTACCTGCTTCCTACAATAATCTCATAACCGGGATTGCAAGTGATGTAGGAAACATTGTATCTGTACCATAAACCAATTCAAAGGGTGACATGCATATAGACTTCTTGGTGCTCACTCGGTCTGCACACAAAGCATTGGTAAGCTTCCTATGCCAATTTTTCGTATTCTCCTCTAACATTGTATTAATGATATTAACCAAAGATTTATTAGAGGACTCAGCTAATCCATTGCCTTGTGGATAATATGAAGCGGAATGGCCCAACCTGATATTATACCTATGAAAAAACTCAATCATATTCTTTGACTTGAATGCTACAACATTATCTGTAATAATTTTGTGAGGAAAACCAAAACGAGACAAAATATTGGATTCTGAAAACTAAATAATTACCGTGTCCGTAGCTTGTCTTGTTGGAATAGCCTTGATCCATTTGGTGAAATAGTCGGTAGCTGTTAGAATCCATTTGTGTTGTGTCAATGATGTGGGATGAATTTCTCCAATAAAATCAAGTCCCCACTGTTGAAAAGGAGCATTTACTACAATAGGCTTCAGTAGAAGAGGAAGGAGTTTCCTTTTCCCTGAAAAACCTGACATTCATGACAGTTTCTGACTGTTTTGCACAAATCTGAAAATAGAGTTGGCCAATAATACCATGCTCTCAACACTTTGTTAGCTGTTTTTTTCCAAAACAAATGACCTCCTCAATCTCCCCTATGCAAGTCATCCATTACCTGCTTGGCTTCATCTTCAACCAAACAATTCAAAAGAACACCTCCTGGATCTTTCCAATAAAGGGCACTACTTAGAATGAAATATTTTAGCAGATTTCAATTTCAAAGACCTACCTTGACTTTTTGACATTCCAGGAGGAAGACATAAGTGCTGAAGAAAATACACTATATCAGAATACCATGGTGAAGTGAGAAACATTTCTGATACCTGTATTAGAGTGCCATCTTCTTCATCATCTAACATTTCTGTAATCAAGTTTATGTCTAGAGCATGTAAATTTGATTCAGCCATTAGCTTGGATAATCCCTATCCATTGATCAGTTTGGTGGGCCTGATCTCGAGATCATACTCTAGCATCACTGCTATCCATTTACCTCTCCGACCTTCAATATCAGTCTGTGTGAGAAGCTCTTTTACCACTGCATTTGGAACATAGGCTATAGTATGTGAATGTAGAATATAGATCTGGAAATCTTTCAAAGATTTGATTAAGGATAAATATCGTTCTCAATAATGTTATAGTGAAGAGAAATATTTCTAATGGCTCAATTGAAGAAAGCAATAGGCTATTCAACCTGATCCTTCTTTTGCATCAAAACTGCATCCAAGGTGTGATCAGATGCAAATGAAAATTTTATGAAATCACTAGTGTAATATGGACTAACTAAAACATGGGTTGTGGTTAAAGCAAGATTTACCAAGTTGAAATACTTCATAGCATCAGTGGTCCATTTTACACTGCTTTCCTTTTTCAACATATTAGTCATTTCACGCAAATGCTCAGCTAAATTAGGAACAAATCTGCGTAAGAAGTTCATCTTACCATTGAAAGCTTGTATCTCCTTTTTATTATGCGGAAATATATCTTCTGAATGGCTTCTACTCTGGAAGGATCAATGTGAATGCCATCTTTGGAAATTATGTGACCAAGAAGTTTGCCTTCCTCCATGGAAAAAAGACTCTTCTTCGGATTCAGAGAAATTCCAAAATCCCCGCATTTCTGAAAAAAAATTCTCAAATGATACAAATGTTGATCATCAGAACTAGAAAACAATGTCAAATCATCTAAATACACCACTAAGAAAACATATTTCTCATTCGAAAGGCTATATCCATCACCCATAGAAAAGTAGCCTCTGCATTCTTGAGTCCAAACGGAATTTTAACATATTGAAAGGTCCCCCAAGTTTTCGTGAAATTAGTTTTACCTTGGTATTCTTCATGTACCAAAATCTAATTATAACCTGAATAACCATCAAGCAACGACATTCGTGATGCTCCAACTACCCTTTGCAAAACATGGTCCATCTTAGGAAGGGGGTAATCATCCTATAAAGATACTTTATTCAAATTCTAGAAATCAATGCATAACCTTATCTCTCAGGTCTTTTTCCTTACCAGAACCAAATTTTAAATCAAATCAGAAAACGTAATTGGCACAATGATACCAAATTTGTACAATCGTTTTACCTCTTTTTCAATGGACGTCAACAATCTGGGATTTATCCTTCTCAACTTCTGTCTGAAGGGTTTTTGATCTGGCTTGATGGGAATAGTGTGTTGAATAATATTCTTGTCATAGACCTTCAAAACTGCATAATCCCATGCAAAAAATCAGAAAATCCAGACAACAATTTGATGTACTTATCTTTTGTCTCAGGAGATAATGTATTAGACAACTTAACCATCTTGGGCTTATCTGATGTTCCAATGTTCACGTCTTCCACACCCTTTTTTGTAGGGGTCAATTTTGGTTTCCTCGCCACATCATCTTGATAAAATGGGTCTTCTAATGGTATGAGACCTCTAGGAATAATATTATCTTTCAACTGCAAAACATTCATCTGATTTGCCTCTATGTCTTGATCATCAGCATCACAAACATCATCAATAAAAGCATCTTTGAACTTTCCTTCATTCTGTAAAAAGCTATTAATTTCTTTGTCATCCCAAAAAACTTGCCATTACCTTAAATTATTAGGAACACTAGGTCTATGTTTGACATGAATTTCAAATTTATTACTGGAGTTCATCAGAATTTTGAGATTACTTGCTACCGTAGCAAGCGAATATGCAATGATGTTTTGAGTTCTTGGCACTGCTGTTAATGTATACTCAGGAAAAATTTTTAAGACATCCAAGACTACATTCCTATAAGCTCTCATTCGTGGATGCTTTTCTTGATATTCTCCTTTCACCTGCTTTATGACAAGCTCAGAATCACCATAAACATAAATTATTTTTGCACCGAGTTTCTTCAAAATTTTGAGACCTGTGATCAATGCTTCATATTCCGCTTCATTATTAGAACAGTAAAAAGCCAATTTATAAGAGAATTCTCTAACATTTCTTGGAATTCCACCTAACTTACCAACAGGACTTTGGATCCAAATACCAATACTTGCACCTTCCTTACCCAAAGCACCATTGAAATCCATGCTCCAAATTCCATCTTCATCTTCTAGATGCTGAAACTTAACTATTGGTTCTGATTTACTTTGGCTGGTCACCTCATCTTTCTATTTTGTACTGATTTTTTGTTCTTCAAGAGGCTTTTCGGAAGAAGACGCCATTTCTTTTTCCTTATCAAGAGCTACTCTAAAACTTTCTGAAACTTCTGGCACATCCTCTACCACTACTAGCTGATTATTTACATCATTCAAATCACCATAATTATACAAAATAAAAGAGTCTAGATCTGTATGTACAGCCTATATTGGATGATTTATGGACTTCTCCTTACTAGTTATCATATATTTCATTTCTTTTCCTGATACAATTTCCTCAATTTCCCAAAAACAAGAATAGAAGCATAAGAGAAGTCAAGTTGTAAAGTACCTTTGAGTTTGGCTCCCATGATCTAAACAGTAGCATGCCGAAACAAGGTGGTATATCAGCCACCACCACATCCATCAAAACATTCTTGGTTGAGATTTGGTCTAAGGAAACCACTAAATCTTTAATGAGACCAATGAATACAAATCATGATATGGTCGAGTGATATCCATGCTCATCTTTTCCATAATAGCCTTAGGCATCAATTTTTTAGAAGCCCCATAATCAAGCATAGCATTGTGAAGTATGTACTCATGCAGTCTAAGGCTTAAATAAAAAGGGAGGACTTCACTCTCTTCTAATTGACCATCTATAGCTGGACCGAAAATGAGCTCAAGATGGTCATATTAAACATTAACCATATCGAACAAAGGATAAAATAGCAACATTTTAGACACCTGATGTTTGTAATGACTATTCTTTATTAATTTTCTCAAAGGAATGGACACTTTAAATTTAGCTATTTCATTTTCTAAATTAAAAGTTGTGACTTTATCTACCTCTTTGACAACAGGATCCTTTGTTGTATTTTCCTTTTTATGAGTGTCCTTCTCTTTACTAGCTAAGCTTGTTGATGGTTGATTGATGTTGCTATGATTCTTCTCTGCATGCTCTTTACCCTTTCTTTGATTATTCAGAAGATCATTCTTTGACTGGACCTCTTTTATTTTCTGAATGGGATTGACAAGTACATCTCTTATCCTTAGAGAATATTTTTTTTTCTATGCACTCAAAGAATTCATATACCCACGCTCGTAATCATCTAATTATGTTTCCAGATCATCATCATTTTCCAAGATATAGTCCTCATCTTTTGGAGAATCCAGATTTTCAGTATACTCTTCATCTTCAGTCAGGAACATGGGCAAGCCATCTGCTGTAAAGAAATTATTTGTTTCAACCACCAGATATTCATCTTCTTCTTCTTCCACTCCTTGGACATAATTCTGCTGCAACGGGGTCCAAATTTGCTATTTTTGTTGTGTTGTTTGGTTAGGTTCTTTCTGCTCTCTCTGCTTGATTCTAAACTGAGGTTGCTGCCCTCTGAAATTTGGATCCTGGATCTATGTTTCAAGTCTATTTGAGATAGACAAAAGGTCAACCATCCTCTCCATAGTCTGGAGTAATGAATCCATTTTTGCATAAGAAGTAGACGTCTCCTCTTTGATGGTCACCCTCTTTTCATATCTCATCCTTGCTCTCTTGTCCAGCAAATTCGCTTCCACACTTACAACATTCTTCTGCATATATAATAAAGTTGTAGGATCATGTTCACACAACTTATATGCCATATCAGTATCAAATCCATCCAAAAATTTGACGAAATCCAAACCCTTCGGTGGTTTGATATGTGCAGGAAGAGCATTGTATATCGCATTAAATCTCACACAATAATCTTGCATAGTCTCACCAACATTCCTTTTGATGTTCTCATATTCAGACATAATTTGAAGGGGATTTTTCTTTTCTTCCCATCTTTCTACAAATTGACGATGCAAAACTTCTAAGGTGTCAATAGTGGCTGCTGGTAGAGCTCTGAACCATTTTCTTACTTCCCCTCCCAGACCTTGTGCAAACAGCCTCATCTTCACATCCTTTATATCAACTTCATGAAGGTAAAATAAGTCATTCATCTTATCTATGTGCTTTTGGGTTGTCATGGACTGAGTATTGTCAAACAAAGGGATTTTAGTTTGGTAATCTGTGGGCATAGCACCCAGGTTCTGAGGGAGAACCAAGGAGGCATATATTGCAGCCATGATGACTGGAGGTGGGGAATTTATAACAGGGATTTGGATGCCTGATGTGGGAGGATTAGTCACTGATTTAGTAGTGTGAACAGTAGATGAAGAAGGAGGTGGGGGAAAAGGAATATTCTGGGTAACAGTAGATGAAGTGATGGTAGAAGAAGCTGAGATATGAGATCTGCTTATCACCCAAGCATTTCTTTGCGAAAACTAATTCTGCAGATCTTTAAGGACTTGTAAAAGTTATGTCCCTGATTGTGACCCTGATTGAGAGTGTGAAAACAAATCTTCAATGGGACTATGAAAGGGAATGGAGGAATCAACAATTGTTTCGTCGATCCAACTCAAATATTTTCTCCCGGAATAAACTTTGTTCAAAATTTACATCAAATTCAATATCTTGCAATTTTTCTAACTTTTCAGGGAATGAATGAGCTTTGGGAATGGCACTTCTTTCTTATTGATTCTCCACTGAACTAGATGTCTCAACAACAACTTTAGATTTTCTTCCAATGTTCTGAGGATCACTAACAATGGTGGGAGGATTCGGATCGAGATTGGATCTGGTGTATCTTCAGGAAGCTAGTATGTCCAATTTCAACAAAAAATATGCACTTTACAAATTTTTTAATTCAGCCTTTGAGTAAACTATAAACTTATCATCCACAAGTTTAAGAATTTCAATAAAAACTTATTAATGGGTTTGATCCGATCTTACTCTTTTCTTCCCCAGTATGGTCGCAAAAATGTTATCACTTAGATTGAACCTCGGGCCGAGAGAGGCAATTCTGAGGTAACCTCAAAACATGCTTAGCCAAGTAGCTAGCCCTACTAGGTGTTGGAACAGGGTCCCTTAAAAGCTGCAAATTTTGTATATTTTTGATATTATTTAGTCTAATGCAGGGGTTTTTCGGGTGGGTCAAAGCCCTGAATGCATTGTAATGGGTCAAGGGTAGACCAAGAGTCCGTAAACCATGGTTTGTAGGCCATTGGAAGTGTAGGCTAAGTCGATATAAATAGATGAACATTTTTTAGTCTTAAGGTAAGAAAGGATTAAGGTCTGATGCTAAGTGCAAATTGTTAGATCTGTTGTTGGGTCATTTGGGTAAGGACTCTTGCTGGTTGTGTGCGCAGAGATCCTAAATCCTATTGTGTGCAGACCCTGCTCGCTATGTGCACAGGCTGTGTCAGATTGTATTGGGTTTTGGATACTAATATATGCGAATATGGTTAAGGTATTTCTGTGTTATCTCATCTGATATATTACTGTTGATGCGGACTGTTGGGATCTGTTACAAATACTATTGTGTTTTCTGCTTATGCTGTGAATCTGTCTTTGTTATGGTATAAATTTAATCTATTGATGATGTGTTATGGTATTGTATGTTGATCACTGTTGATACACACATGGATGCGAAGTTATTAACTAGATTTGTGCATGAGATTAGATCTATATATTGCGATTATACTGTTAACAACCCTACGAATAGATCTGTTTGGTGCGAACTTGATAGGATGTGAACGCAGATCTGTTTGACTTACCTACCCTCTCTCAGGGTGCGGAAACCTGATTCCAGCACCCTCCCATATTGCTTCGGGTGAGACTTTGGCTTGCACAAGCAGGTCACTATTGAAAGGGCCAGTAGTATAGGGGTTTTTTGGAAAACCTTAACGTCTGAACTTGGGTCAAGACCCCTCGAGCTAAAAAATGGTTCTATTGCTGGGACCGGGAGCATTTTGAGAGAGAAATCAGGTAATTCCAAAAAATCATTGGAGACCTAAGAAGAAAGAAATTAAAGAGTGGTTTAGCAAGTTCAGGAATTTGCGGTGAAAGAGAATCGCAACGCAAAGTTGACAGCAGAGAAATGGAATAATAAGTACATTTTCATGGAGATCTACGAAATTTTCTTTGTGACATTCACAACTGAGCTCCAGGAGTGGCTGGCAAGGCTCGTATTTTTCCAAACGTGTTGGAAGGACGAGCGGATCACGCAGTGGACTACAAAGTTGATCCAACAGTTGGAAAGGACTGATAATAACATTAATCAGACAATAGATCAGTGGGTGGATAGTGTGCTGGGAGGATTTCTGACTGAATTTGCAATCGACTAGTTCGTGTCCTTTTCAGAAGCAGAGCGGAGGTTCTTCAAAGGTTTCTGGGGTAAGTTTATGAAAACCCTACCATTACTGATTAAGATATTATTGTGTGAAAATAACATTTTTTGTAGCCATACAAAGTGAATGAGCTCCGATCAGAGTGAGGGTACAACACGCAGTGGTAAGTAATAAAGAACTAAACAAGAAGGAGATAGATTTGGCTATAGTTCAGTGAGGGATTCAGCTGTGCAAAACCCTCCAACTACACCACCGTCGAGCTAGCATAGGGGTAAGAACTCACCTGTACCTCCACCTCCATCAGAAGACGAGATGGCCTCACACATGAAGCTACCTACCTTCAAGGGCATAGGGGACAAAGATACAGATTAGTTCTAGTTTATTGCGAAATCAATATGGACTGCGTAGAATGTGGTCGACGATGTGGTGAAAAGAGCGCAAATATCCCTTGCCTTTGAAGGAAAGGCCCTGGACTGGTACATGAGATACATAGCTCAACATGCGAATGCAACCATTCAAAATATTAAATATGCCCTAAAACAATAGTTTAATAAGCCTAAATCATACTCTCAGATAGTGAATGATAGGAATTATTTCAACCAAGGACCCTCTGAGTCTATATGGGAAGCTGAACAATGGCTAAAGGTAATTAGGGAAGGGGGATTTCTGTATGATGATAGGCAACACAAGGAATGGTTCATTGCTATGTTACTGCCTCACCTGCGCATACCTATGGGTCATCAAGCCATTGAATCGCAGGAAAAATACTTAGAGATTGCTATGAAATTGGAAGCTGCACCAAGGGATGATACCTAGTTGGGAGTACAACAAATCCAAGGGCAGCTGGAGGTGATGCACGTAGAGATCCAGAACCTACGAAAGGACCGAGGGAAAGAAGCTAGCCTAGACGTATGGTGCATCTGATGTAGGGTATCCGGGCATACCAAGGATCAGTGCCTATTGCTGGCAGATTACATACAGGTGGGGGGGCCCAGCCCGCTGCACCTAGGACCAAGTGGACCAGAATTATGGTCTGATGATTGTCACATAGCTGGCCTGCATGATACTAAACACTGCCCCCGTCTGGGTGTGTATGTCCTAGAATTGAAGCAACAATGGTGCAGATTTTGCAGATCTGTGGGACATGATGAGCAGAATTGTCAGACTTATGATGATGATCGACCGAGGAAACCTATATAGGGTACAATCAGACCCTTCGTCGCCAAGTTCCCCCTTAGGCATAGGTGGCTCCCCAGCTAGGGGAAAGAGGGGGGGTAGAGGTGGAAGCGCAGGTAGAGGAAGAGGACAACTGATCTGCTATAACTGCGAAGAGGTAGGGAACTTCGCAAGGGGCTGCATGAACCCGGCAAGGAAATCCTGCAGATACTGTAGACAGTTGGACCATGTGATTGAAGACTGCCCAATTTTTATAGCCAAAATGCAGGAAAAGCAATAGGCACCTACGCAGAATGTGCAAAGGGTTAAGGCAGAACCTTGAGACGAAGGACCAAGCGTTAATGTTATAACACGCAACAGCATGACTACTGGGGGGGCTGAGGAGAAAGCTACAGGAGAGCCTCTGATCCAAAAAGCAGTCATCAAATAAGAAGGTTTGGACCTACAGAAGGAAAAGGAAACCTTTGTTGCAGCTCGACAAGACTTTGCCAAGGCTGCTACTTCTTAGACCCCTGCAAACATCAAAGTAGAGGACGAGGTCAAACCATTTTTGCAGGCATGTATGAAGCTGCTGTGCAACCAGCAGGCTGTGGAAAACCTCCAAGCACTAATAGACAGTTGCGTAGAAAGAACTAATCCACCCCTGAAAGTTAAGGATGTGAAAAAACTGTACAAACATAAGAAGCACACTAGTAGGGAAATGCGGCTAATAGCGCAAATTGGTGATTATGAAATGGATCAGGTTATTTTGGACCTGGGATCGGATGCGAACGTACTACCCAAGAAAACTTGGCAGTGAATGGGGGAACCTAAGTTGGAATGGTCCACTATCCATCTGCGCATGGCCAATCAGTAGAAGATCATATCGTTGGGAAGGCTGTCAAAAATCATGGTAGATATCGCAAGAGTCAAGGTTCGGGCTGATTTGAGGTCATTCAGATTGTAGAAGATGCAGACCCCTATCTTGCGCTCCTAGGATTGGACTGGGCCATAGATATGGGCAGTATTATTAATTTGAAGAAGAGAAGCATGGTGTTTGAAAATGAAGGTACACGGGTAATAGTACCATTGGACTCGGCAAAAGGAGAATGGTATACAGAACCAGTGTGCGAATAAGAGGATGTGGATCACATCTATAAGTTAACTGTACAGGATGAAGACTAGATCAATCCCATGGATGATAGAGTACTTTTATAGGAAAAGGATAGCAAATTTTTCTCTGATTCCGACGGAGAAATGAAAATTGGCAGAACCGGTTACATGATGTATCTGCACTATGATGCCTTAGGATCACAAAGGACTTCTGATGAATCTTGTCAAAGGTAAGAGAACTTCCCTACTTTGATGGTTCTAGTAGTATTAAAGAATTCTTGCGAACATTTGAAGCAGAGGTTCCAAGAGAGCGAATGTTATGGGCCCTTAATCTAGTAATGCGCGCAACACATGCGAGGTGGTCGGACACACATAAGGGGGTGTTCCAGGATTGGGAAGAGTGTTAGGATATGATGATAATGTGATTCAAACCTCTGGCCCACTTGCACGTAAAAAAATTCCTTGGCCCTCGAGACCCGCGCGAGCATCTGTTTGCTTGGATGGAAAAATGATGTGACCGGATTACAGAAGAATGGGTTCACCTGTTTGTTAATGCCTTAGGACCAATTCCCACCACATGGTACTTAGATGCGGAACTACATTAGCGCACCTGCCACTGGGAAACATTAAAGGATGAGTTTATAGGGACATTTGGGCTAACAGGGGGAATGGAGGTGCTTGACGAAGCTCTACAAGATATTGATACCTTCGTATTTGATGAATCACGCCCCTACACAGCACTTGGGGTACCGATATGGGAGACACAGATGCAGGATATTGCCAACTGCCGCAATATAACCATAGAAGAGTGCGATGAGGATCCACGCAATGTCTCTATCCCAAATTCGGAGGGAGAATGCGCAGTTGCGGGACCTCCACTACAAACTATGGATGATACGAGGCCTCTGAGGTTGCGAGAAGTCAACATTGGCACGGAAGAGCAGCCCAAGTTGGCTAAAATTGGGGATTACTGGGATGATGGTACAGTACACAAAGTTGCAGAATTTCTCACAGAATATCAAGACTTATTCCCGACAAAGTTTTCGGAGCTCAAGGGGATCACAGGGGACCTAGGGGTTATGCGCATCACACTAAAACTAGATGCGCGCCTTGTGAAGCAGCGCCCTTATTGATTGAATCCTAAGTATAAGTAGAAGGTTAAGGAAGAAATCGATAATATTCTCACCGCAGGGATCATCGAACTGGTCGAATAGTTGGATTGGGTAAGACCGATGGTGGTTCAAGAGAAGAAGACAAAGGGGGAGATCCGAATCTGTGTGGACTTGTGAAAATTGAATGATGCCTACATACATGATCCCTTTCCTACGCCATTCTCAGATGAAATCCTAGATAGCGTAGGACACCAAGAAGCGTACTCATTCACTAACGGGTTCTCAGGTTACCATCAGATCATAATTGCACTTGAAGATCGCAACAAAACTACATTTTCCACTTAATGGGGATCCTTCCAGTATACAGTCATACCGTTTGGACTCAAGAATGCCCCTGCCATCTTCTCGCGAGTAGTAGTCACCGTGTTCAAAGAGTTCATCCACAAATTTCTCGAGGTTTACTTTGATGATTGGACTATCTTTGTCTTACTAAAGAAGCACGTTTTGAACTTGCGCATGATGTTGGATGCCTGTAAAAAGCACTAGATTTCCCTGAATATCAAGAAGTGTATCTTCTGCATACCCTTCAAAATATTGCTTGGACATATAGTTTGCCGACAGGGGTTGATGGTTGACCCTACGAAAATTGTATTTATCATAAATCTGGTAGTACCTACAACTGAGAAATAGGTGCGTTCGATCATCAGACACACAGGCCACTACAGAAAGTTTATTCAGGGGTATGTGCTGATCACAACGCCTATGGAAAAGCTTTTTAAGAAGGATTTTTCATTTTTTTGGGATGATGAGTGTCAAAAGAGCTTCGAGCTACTCAAGGAGAAGATGGCCTCTGCGCTTATCCGCATTTTCCCTGATTGGATGAAGGTATTCCATGTTCACGTCGATGCATCAGGAATCACCCTGGGAGCAGCCCTGACGTAGCCTGGAGACAAAGACATTGATCACCCAATTGCATTTGCTAGTCGAAAACTCTTTGCTGCAGAGCGCAACTATTCCACCACGGAGCAGGAGGGATTGGCCATGGTCTACGCATTACAAAAATATCGACACTATCTTTTAGGAGGATACTTCAAAATGTTTACAGACCATTTGGCTTTGAAGTACCTAATGAGTAAGCCAGTGTTTGGGGGGCAAATCTGCTGATGGTTCCTACTATTCCAGGAATACGACTTTGAGATAATTCTCAAACCAGGGAATTTGAATGTTGAGCTAGATCACTTGTCCTGAATTGAGAGTGGTGATGAACCGACCAACCTAGAAGAAGGATTTCCTGACACGCAGCTGTTTGCTATTAAGGTAGTTGATGCGCACTTCGCTGACATCATTCAGTTCCTGACTACAGGCATGGCACCTGCGGAGTCTTTGGTGCAACAGAAGAAAGAGTTGGTAACCCGTGCTGCGGATTTTACCATCATCGCAGGACATCTATATAAGATGGGAGCAGATGAAGTGTCGTGCAAGTGTGTCTTGGAGCATGAACAACATACTATCCTAGAGGAAGGCCACGACGGGGTAGCAGGAGGTCACTACAGAGGGAAAGCAACGACGCAAAATATCTTAAGAGCTGGACTATGGTGGCCTACCCTGCATACTGACTCTCACGACTATTGTAAAGCGTGTGACACATGCAAAAAAAAAGGAAGGCCATCACGCAGAGATGAAATGACCTTTCAACTGCAAATGGCCCTACAAGAATTTGACAAATGGGCCATCGATTTTGTGGGACCTATCAACCCCCCCGGAAAGAAGACAGGTGCGCGTTACATTATAACTGCCACTGGTTATGTAACTAGGTGGGACGAAGCACAAGTGGTGAAGGATTGCACTACAGATGCCATTGTGCACTTCATCTTTGAGTAGATTCTAACCAGATTTGGATGTCCAAAAATCTTGATGAGCGATAGAGGTATGCACTTTTTTAATGAGACAATATAGGCATTGACGAAAGAATTTCGGATCCATCATGTGAAAATCACTCCATATCATCCTCAGGAAAATAGAGTAGTTGAAGCGTTTAATAAAGTCTTGGAGCATGCAATCACTAAGGTCTGCAACGTCGATCGCAACGACTAGGACGTGCACATCCCATCTGTTCTTTGGGCCTATAGAACCACCTGCAAGAAGTTGACAGGGAAAACACTGTTTAGGATGGTCTATGGCAACGAGGCCATTATGCCCATGGAATATATTGTTCCTAGTCTGCGCATCGCAGCCTTTAAAAATATGGCAGAGCCTGATATCATGGAGGAGCATTTAGCGCAGCTTGTGGCTTTAGTGGAAGACCATTTCATTGATAATTTCCATCAGTAGGCTCAGAAGGCACGGGATAAGGCATGGCATGATTGACATATTCATCAGAAGACCTTTGTGGAGGGTGAATTAGCCCTGCTATATGATAGTCAGTTTGCAAAACACCTGGGGAAGTTCCGATAGCACTGGCTCAGACCTTATACAGTTAAAGAAATCACAGATGGCGGAGATGTTCGGTTAGCCACCCTGTGCAGCGCTATATTACTCGGCTATATCAATGGTAGCCACCTCAAACTGTATCAGATCAAATGACTACATGGCCAGAGTAGCTGTATGAAGTGGGGCATACCCATCAAGGGAGGTAAGCACAGTAGGTACCATGGTACGCATAGGAAGCAACTAAAAAGTTGGAAGCCTGGAGGG
This sequence comes from Pinus albicaulis, assembly GCA_034641835.2. Lineage (NCBI taxonomy): Eukaryota > Viridiplantae > Streptophyta > Pinopsida > Pinales > Pinaceae > Pinus > Pinus albicaulis. Next base: position 1,670,352,551 of record CM076579.1, on the reverse strand, counting down.
GTGTGTTGGAGGTGTAGGAGTACACTCATAACGTAGCAGGTGTGTTGACCGTGTAGACGAACGATTGGCGCACAGGAGGTCCACTGGGATCACAGGGGTGCACTGGGCGCACTGGCGGTGCGAAAACTAGCCGTTGGAACAGTAAAATCAGCTAAAAGGGAAAAGTTACCGTTGAAGGGAACAGGCGACCGACATTTAATGAGGCAATTTTGGAAGCTTTTTTACCGTTTACTTGATGGTAAGTTTTGGATAAGGATTACCCAATCGTTGGTCAATCTCCAGCACTATAAAAGTAAGGGGATAGCTCAGAAGGGGGTTCCGTATAGCTTGAATAGTTTGTGCTCTGTACGATTCTGTGTATTTTACGTTTTGTTGATGTTTGAATGCGCTTCCCCCTGGGACAGTGGCCATCCTGAGTTTGTTTTTTGTGCTAGAATAACTTCCACTAATCCTACTGAACCCTCAGAACCAGTGATCTCGGCAGAACAAGAAACCAAGGAAGTAGTGGAGATTGAGTCCGAGGCCGAAGAGGTTATCTCCACACCGAGCCCAACCAAGAAGAAAGGAAAGGAAAAAGCTCAAGGCTTAGTCAAACCCGTGAAATGGGTTGGGTTGAAGCCCTGTACTTCCCCGAGAAATGTAAAATCCCCGCAAGTGACACCCTAGGCACATTCTGCTCACGAAGAGGCCCAGACCGCCAAACCAATCAATTGGTTACCACCCTTTATTCGGTCACGCAGGCCCTCAACATGCACGATGAAGAACCTTGATGGCTTGATCACCTACCTGTAGATGCCGCTGATCCCGGGAGAGGTCCTCGTTATTGGCGAACCTTTTGGAAGGCTCCATGAGATAAAATTTGATGATCATGACTTGGCCAATTTGGAGGCCTTCCCTGAGATGGCACCCGAATTATACCTTGACAGAGTTCAGGAAGATGATGGGATAAATATTGTCTCCATGCGCTAGGTGCATGGATTTGCCGGGTCCGGGCTCTTGAAACTGCTAAGGATGTCGCACTTCGGCCACTACAACATCACGGACCGTCTGGCACGTAAGTTGCTCACCCTGGCTCATGATGCCTGCCTGTGGATCTAGGATCGAATCCCCATCAATGCTGCACTTATTTAGAAAATTAGTGGTCTTCCCATGAAAGGACCAAACCCTCTGGAGCACGTTGGCAAGAAATATGAGGGGGAGACTGTTGAGTACGTGCGCAAAACTTACCATGTGGAGCGGAATACTCGAGGTTTCATAATCAAATCCATCAATGACCCTAGTACACAGTTGGGTATCATGTTGTTGGCATGCAATATGATGCGAAAATTCCAGGTCACGACCATCCCTACATATGTAATTTAGTTAGTAGGCCAATGCGGGAAAGGGTTCTACTTCAACTGGGCCCAATACTTGTGCAATGAGTTTTTGGCTAATGTCCGAGAATCCCAGGAGCAGGGCCAAGCCTTTTGTTATTCCTGGTAGCTGCTTCTCATTGCGTTGGTCGCCTAGGAAGCACCTGAGGAATCAGCCCTCCCTGAGTTCACCCAAGACATGTGCGAAGGGGCTCGTTATACGAACTTGTGGGACTCTAAGGATGCGCAGTGCATCGAGGACAACCAAGTCTTCTGGGTCCTCTTCCAGAGCAGCTTGGTAGCAACTATCAATTTTTGACCGTGCTTGTCTCTAGTAGTGTATGAAAAGTACAAGAGCATCGCAGCATTTTATGTCACCATGCACAATGTCCAAGTCAGAGCATGCAAGGATAAATCCTGGGTCTTGCTCCCATATATGGCTACGGACGAGGATCTTGATCGCATGGTTGCTACATGGCCTCTGTAGTGGAAGATTGGGCTCAAAACCAGTACGATGGGAACCGCAGCCACAAGTGCTACAAATATCACTTCCACCACGACCAAAGAAACTGGTGGATCGAGCAAAGGCACTGAAAAATAAGGGAACGTCAGCTCACAGAAGGATTCGCAACAGAAAAAACCCATTGAAAGGGACATAGAAGCAGAAACATAGACGGATTGGTAGCCAAAATTGGGGACAAAAGGATTGGATACGGGAGGTACTGATTCCCCACAAGGCACGAAGCAGACAAGTGAGCCTGTCAAGGGGTCACGCAAGAAACATCGAGCCATCCGACCAGAATGAGGTACAGGTTTTACACTAACCGAAGATGATCTGGAGCAGATTGCAGATACGGTCACCTTAGTGGTAGAGGACAAATGGTTGGCTCTCGAGGAGTAGTAGAAGGCCGCGGTTGATACACTTCAGGCAGGGCTTCGGGCTTTGCAACTCTAGGCAGATACCTTGGAGAACAGCATGACTGTAATATTCCCAAATGGGGAACACATCAATATAGCTCATAAAATGAAATTAGCTACAAGTATTTAATACATGAAATCATGAGACCATTATAAAGCCATGTTATTTATCATATATGTAGCTAATAAGTACAAGACAATGAGGCACCAATCATAGAATGTGAACACAAAAGCCTCACATACATAAACATTCTAAAAAATGAGATGTTGCTGCAATAAAAAAATGCCGAAGAGGTGCTACAACGTAGTTATAAATACACTGCTACAGCAAAGGAATGTACAAAATATGTAGGGTTTTTATATGCCTCAAAATATATGACAAATATAGATCTAGGCTTTACACAAAATCCTACAAAGAACCCAGAAAGGGTTTTCAGAAATACACCCCATATAAGATGGGATCTAAAGCCCTAGGGTTGAAGATTCACTGCAAAATGAATTACATGAGTGTATAGGGCTGAAATAATGTAGGTCTGATGTAGATCCCCTCAAAGGCCTCCTCCAATGAAAGGTTGAACCCTTCAATCATAGTAAAACACTCCAAAGGAGCCACAAGATCCCTTACTGAAGTTGCCCTCCAAAATAACACAATTCCCAACTAGAAAAATGCTGTAAATGATGGGAAATAATTGGCCTAGTTCCAAAGATCTGAAATATGTCCAAGAGCCCTCCAAACTGTTCTCCCAAGAGAAGGAATCCTTCCTCCTATGAGAAACTAGCTCAGAAAGTGGGTTTCTCAACCCTCCACTTCAACACAGCACAATACCCTGCAGAAACTGCACTGATGAAGAAAGTTGTAGCTTGGCCTGAAAACCTGAATGTGGAAATGAATGCAATGCTCTTCCAAGAGGCCTCTCAATGAAAGAGGTGAGGTTACCACTCGGGAACACCTGGTGCTAAATAGCACAACAATCTCAAATAAACAGCTGAAGAATGCAAGTTGTCTAAACAGACCATATAAAAAATAATAATCCAAACATAACCCCATATGGCTGCCATCCTCTCCTTATATTGATTATGAGCTTCCTTGCCCTTGGCCCCACTCAATTAGGTCATTTCCTTCATGAAATCAATCTCCCTCCAAAACTACGTTATTCCTCATTTAATCTCCACTCCTCCATAACATCGTTGTTGACTTGGTCAAAGTTGACTGAATCAACATGATCCAACCCATGGTCACACTTGGAGGTGCTTTATTTAGTTGCTAAAAAGGTCTCCTTTCAAACTTGAAGTGTTTTTGTTGCTGCTAAGGAGACTTATGGGCCTCCCCACCCACTTATTCACCTACTTAGTGATAAAACAAACTATAATATTCCATTTAGCTGAAGGCTAAATTTTTGGAATATTATAGTCCTCCCCTCCAAAATGTTGCCTGTCCTCAAGCAAATGTAAAGGTAGAGAAAAATTCCTCCCCTCCTCCTCTTTTGGCCTCCTCATCAATAGTCCCTGCCACTGCTCAAGATAATCTGCAATAAATCTGCCCTCCAATGGTTCCTTCCAAGTATGCAAAACCAAATGACTCACATCATGAAAAGGTGGAAGGTGTAAGTGGAAACCTTCTTATTTTCCAATGACCTCCTCAAGTTAGGAGTGATGAAAAACATAGGGGATCTCATTCCCAATGAGAGACTCCCATACCCATTCTATCATCCAAATGAAATGAGCCATTCTAGGTAGCTCATCAAATAAATTCTCAACCCCTCGTTTATGCAATGTATTGGGGCTGCATGGAGAGATTAAATTTTCACACCCAAGTTGTTTTTCTCTCCATTTATTGTATGTATGAGGCTGCTATTGATATTGGGCTGAAATACTATGGCCTCTAAGAATGATCCAAGTCACCCCACTAAACAAAACACCCATGAAGTGCCTCCTCCAAGAACTCAAGTTCTCCAAATGGCTCCTCCTACATGAAGAAAAGAGATGTAGTGTGGCAATCATGGTTTTTCCATGGTCTCTCCTAAAACGTGCAATATATAAAGTATGGAGAATCATACTCCCAATGGGCACCTTCAACTCTTGTGCCACTCTCCCAACAAAGCCTCCTATAAACATAAGAACACCATCCATATATGGAAGCAAAAACAAATGAAAACATGTTTCCACATGACAACCGAGAGGTGGATCATAGTTCCACATATGGAACCAGTGCAGTGCATCCCCTACCTGCCTCAAAAAAATAATAACAAGTTTCCTTTCAGCCACTTTTTTCTTGCCACAATCATCCTACAAGATAGGATGATAAAAGTAACATGTGGTGCCAATGGTGCACACCAAGAATCATATGGCCTCCCCCACAAACCACCAATAGCATGGCCAACATCAATGCTGTAAATGGCCTCAAGTACATCAAAATACAATATACAATAAGGGATAATCTTCCTTGGTACAACATGTTGCTCATATAAAGTAAAGGAGTTCAAATCATAATGAAAAAATGTACCTACTCTACTATGTACTTTGGTCATTGAGCTAAAATGGCTCAACTATAAGTTCTCCCTCACTTCCAATGAGTAGGGAAGTGGTTGTGACAACCTCTCCATCATCATCTGGGCTATGCATCTCTCCATATGCTGATATACATCATGTTGGATGCCCTCCCAAGTGAACTCCTTCATCAAGGAATGATATGCATCAAAGTGCATGGAAAGAAAGTCCACATGTGCTGTATGTAACAACTTATCCTTGAGCTCAAAAGCTCTAGTCAAGAAGACTTTGCCATAAGAATATATGACCTCATCATCCACCATGTATCTGTCATCTCCCTTCAGGTCATCAAGAATCATGCAAGCACTAAGATCCTTGGAGTACTCTACCAAAAGTTGAGACCTCCAATATGGATCAATCCTCCTAAGAGACATCATTGAAGATCTGAAATATGAAGCTCCCCACATGTTTTTGTATTCTCCTTTGACATTACCCATGCCAAATTCATCCTCCAAAGTGCTACCATCCCCATCATGCAACTGCTCATGCTCAAGTAGAAGTGGTTACCTTTGGAAGTTGGCCTCCCATGAGAAGCTACCATCCAAAAAGAACCTCCTGATCTTGGCCAATGTAAGCATGAATGGCCTCCATCTACTCCAATATATGGAGGATTCCTTCCTCAAAGGAAGGAACCTTTGTTTCTCCAAATCCATGGAGTGGTCTCCTTACACCCTAGTGGTGCCATCCTCCATCACTGCAGCAACTTCTATCAGCGCAAAATAGGTAGTGAGAGTGGGTAATGCTGAAAATGGGAGAATGTATCCCTCCTCCTTGAGTCTACCCCAGACTCTATGTGTTGTACTAGACCCCTCTAAAGTATCCACCCCTCCAAGATCTAAGAGTGGTGGCCCCAATGGTAAGATGTCTCTCATCATCTCCTGATCTGGTGGTCTTCCCAGTGGAATGCCTCCATGCAGTGAGACATTAATGTCAAGAGTAGACTGCACATATGGATGGACAACTTTGTCCCTACCCTCACTGCGCAAATCAATCTGCCTCTTCTATGCACCAATCTTATGAAATAGATAGGAGTGTGTGCTTCTCATCATATGATGTTGGTCATCCTCCCTACCTTCTCCTTTCATCTGCAAGGTTTCACAATCTATCAATAGTGGCACATGTTGCTCATTGATTGTGCCTTGACCTCCACATATGAGATCCTTTGGAACTTCTTGCAATGATACAAGAATTCCTCTTGTTAGAGCAAGTGCTCCATCTTCCTTTTCATGAGGTGCTAGATATGCTCTAGATATGACAACGTTGTTTCCCCCAGCCTTCTCTTCCTCTTCAATATGAATGGGAAAATTTTCAATAAGAGGATCCTCTTTTGAAAAAGGGATCTCCATGCCCTCTTTTCCAGGAGTATGAGATACAGATCTTGCTTCTAGCAAGGTTTTATGCAAGATATTAGCGTCTTCAACAGTTTTATGAAGTGGAGTTGGGTTTACATATTTCTTCCACACATGCAAAGGGTTTGTTTGTTTTAGTTTGTTTGGCTCCACCAAATGTGTTTCAAAATGTTTTCCATCAAACCTTTCCACTATCCTCCTAGTGAACCTTGCATAAGTAGAAGTATTTGCATTTTTTAATTAAAAAATTCAAATATCCACCAAGCATAGGCCTTACCTTCAAAATGCAACACTGCAACTTTGATGGCTTCATCTTCAGAAACTTGGTGTTGCTGCAAATAGGTGTCTAGCTCCTCCACCCAATCCCTAGCTAAACACTTAGGTGAACCATCAAAAGTAGATAGAAAGAATCTACTCACATCAAGCTGCTTGCTCCTTTCCTCCTTGATCTTGCAAAATTCTTGGAAGTTGATGTGATCTTTGAACCTCTTAGTTTGAGATTCATATTCTTGCAGAAAATTACTAAGATTCTCCATCCTAGGCATTTCTTCATCTTCCATCTCCCTCATAGTAGATCTGGGCATATTACTGCGTTGTGTATCATATTGTGTGGCTACATGCTCACACTCATCATGTAAAAATCTAGGGTTTTCTTTAGATTCAAACCCCTTTGGAGATTCTCTACATATCACCCTTCTCATCTTCTTGATATCTCCCTTGATGCTCTGCATAGTTTGAAAAAGAAGCCTTGAGAGCTCCTCTTCCTATATTCCTCCAAATAATGGATTCTTCTCTTTGTTCTTTCTATACATCTCCTCTTCTTGTGAAAATATTGTCCTTGTGGTGACATATTGGCTAAATGCACAAGCTGAACCAAGATTATGCTCTCATACCATTGTAATATTCCCAAATGGAGAACACAACAATATAGCTCATAAAATGAAAGCAGCAACAAGTATTTAACACATGAAATCATGACAGCAATATAAAACCATGTTATTGATCATATATATAGCTAATAAGTACAAGACAATGAGGCACCAATCATAGAATGTGAACACACAAGCCTCCCATACATAAACATTATAAAAAATGAGATGTTGCTATAATACAAAATGCTGGAGAGATGCTACAGCGTATTTATAAATACACTACTACAAAAAATGAATGTACAAAATATTTAGGGCTTTTATATGCCTCAAAAGATATGACAAATACAGATCTAGGCTTTATACAAAATCCTACAAAGAACCTGAAAAGGGTTTTCAGAAATACACCCTGTAGAAGATGGGATCTAAAGACCTAGGGCTGAATATTCACTACAAACTAAAGTAAATGAGTGTAGAGGGCTGAAATAATGTAGATATGATGTATATCCCCTCAAATGCCTCCTCCAATTAAAGGATGAACCCTTCAATCACAGGAAAACACTCCAAAGGAGCCACAAGATCCCTTACTAAAGTTGTCCTCCAAAATCCCAACTAGAACAATGCTGTAAATGATGGGAAATAATTTTCCTAGTGCCAACGATCTAAAATATGTCCAAGAGCCCTCCAAATTGATATTCCAAGAGAAGGAATCCTTCCTCCTATGAGAAACTAGCTCAGAAAGTGGGTTTCTCAACCCTCCACTGCAACACCCTGCAACACAACACAATACCCTGTAGAAACTGTGTTGATGAAGAAAGTTGTAGCTTGGCCTGAAAACATGAATGTGGAAATGAATGCAATGCTCTTCCAAGAGGCCTCTTAAGTAAAGAGGTGGGGTTTCCGCTCGGGAACACCCAGTGCTAAATATCACAGCAATCTCAACTAAACCGCTGAAGAATGCAAGTAGTCTAAATAGACCATATACAAAATAATAATCCAAACATAACATAACCCAATATGGCTGCCATCCTCTTCCTTATATATATTATGAGCTTCCTTGCCCTTGGCCCCACTCAATTTGGTCATTTCCTTCATGAAATCAATCTCCCTCCAAAAGTGTGTTATTTCTCATTTAATCTCCACTCCTCCATAACAACGCTATTGACTTGGTCAAATTTGATTGAATCAACATGATCCAACCCCTGTTCACACTTGGAGGTGCTTTATTTAGCTGCTAAAAAGGTCTCCTTTCACAATTGAAGTGTTTTTTTTGCTGCAAAGGAGACTTATGGGCCTCCCCACCCACTTATTCACCAGTGATAAAACAAACTATAATATTCCATTTAGCTGAAGGCTAAATTTTTTGAATATTACAATGACCCAGGCATAATTGACTCCCACAAATAGTAGCGCAGTCGTGGTTATAGCTGAAATTCGTCCCTGTCTACTACCCGATGCAGCCCTCATAATGAGTCCCCCTGACTTAGGTGCGCAAGTCCATGCTTGTGCAGAAGTGCAGTTGGATCTACCCCGACTACTTCATGAGTCATTGCAGCTGCTCCACACTGCGTTGTTTGAAGAAATCTAGCATCGGGATCGCAAAGTGCACCATCATCTCAGTGCAACCTAACAAACGATTGACGAAAAAGTTGTTGAAGTATCTCAGGCCCAGGCTGCACACACCCTTGCCACCGCGCAACAGACAGAGCTGGAACATTTAATTAATAGACTCTGCACAGATGTTACAAATGAAATACCGGCCATGAATACCCCCCAGGCCAAGATTGAGGGGTTGGTCACAGCATTAAAAGCCTCAAGGATGGAGATCCAGGTAGTCAAAACATAGATGAAACAACAAATTGTGGACTTGCAGGCCAAGTTGTAGCCAGAGACACCGCTAGAGGTGCGGGCCCAGTGAGCTACGCTGGTTACCATAGTTATAAATGTGATTACAGAACAGATTGCTCAGGGTGCCCAGTTATTAGAAACAACCATTCAATTATGGACCAGGGTGCAGCGCGGCACTCTCCTGTGAGAAATAAACCAGGACCTGTGGCAAAAGGAAGAAGCGTTTGAGCAGCTGGAAGCCACCATACCTACTCTGTTTCCTGCTCAGTGCTTGGCACGAAAGCGAACCAGCCACACCCTCCAGAATAATATTGATGAACTTCACCAGAAGAAGAAGGCACTCAATGACTGCTTGAAGCCTTTGGTTGACAAAGCCCTCAAACTCTAGCAAGATGTTGATGTTGTTGTTAAGCAGCTCAACTTGAATTTGGAAAGTGTCACAGCCGCAACAGAGGGACCGACTTCACCAAATTTGGTCGACATTGACCATAACACTATGACACAAAGCGAAGGGGTGCTACACCCACTAGTTGAGGCGATTAGGCTGCTACAGGCGTAGGTGGAGACCCCACCATCACAGTGACTCGGGATGAGTCACAAGATTGTGTTGGGGGACTGTTGGAATAGGGTCCCCTAAAAGCTGCAAATTTTTTATATTTTTGATATTATTTAGTCTAACATAGGGGTTTTGGGGTGGGTCAAAGCCTTGAATGCATTGTAATGGGTCAAGGGTAGACCAAGAGTCCGAAAACCACGGCTTGTGGACCATTGGAAGCATAGGCTAAGTCTATATAAATAGATGAAAATTATTGAGTCTTAAGGTAAGAAAGGATTAAGGTTTGATGCTAAGTGTGAATTGTTAGATCTGTTGTTGGGTCGTTTGGGTAAGGACTCCTACTGGTTGTGTGCGTGGAGATCCTCAGTCCTGCTGTGTGCGGACCCTGCTGGCTATGTGCATAGGCTGTGTCAAATTATATTGGGTTTTGGATACTAATATATGTGGATATGGTTAAGGTATTTCTGTGTTATCTCATCTGATATATTACTTTTGATGTGGACTGTTGGGATCTGTTACAAATACTATTGTGTTTTCTGCCTATGCTACGAATCTATCTATGTTATGGTATAACTTTAATCTATTAATGATACTTTATGGTACTGTATGCTGATCACTATTGATACGCACGTGGATACGAAGTTATTAACTAGATTTGTGCACGAGATTAGATCTGTATATTATGATTGTGCTGTTAACAGCGCTGCGAATAGATCTGTTTGGTGCGAACTTGATAGGCTATGAACGCAGATATTTTTGACTTACCTACTCTCTCTCAGGGTGCGGAAACTTGGTTCTAGAACCCTCCCATATTTCTTCGGGTGATACTTTGGCCTACAGAGCAGGTCACTACCAAAAGGGCCAGTAGTATAGAGGTTTGTTGGCAAACCTTAACCTTCGAACTTGGGTCAGGACCCCTCGAGCCAACACTAGGCTAGGAGAGGGCTCTCTCTGTATAGATCACAACCAAGATGACTGATGAAAGAATATATTAGGCTAGGTATAGTAGCCGAGGGTTTTGATTTTTATTGTGTAGGGTTTTACTAGATCAGGAGGAGTCAAACAACTAGGGCAAGGAAATTAGGTCAAAATTTGCGGGGTGTTCTAAGGGGAAAGGTAAGTAGAAGGTTTGGCATTTAAAGGATTATTATGATGAGATGAATAGAATGGTTAGGAGTTAGGAAGAGAATATGAGATGAATTCTCCCTAAACTGAAGAAAATAAACAAATTATGCAAAATTCCCCAAAACAGAGCATGAAAACATGAATTCTGCCTTTCAACTTAAAATTAAGCATATCATAGACATGAAAATGATTTATGATATTACAATACATTCATAAAAATGATCACAAAGAAGAAATTTTGTCAAACAATTCATACCACATGGATCCCAAAGAAATAGCTACAAATTTATCATTAATGTCCAGGCCAAACTAATACAAAATTGTGTCCTTGAGATGCCAAAGCTCCAAGTGAGTCCAACCATTACAATGACTGAGAAAATACATCATATAGACCTCAAAACCACTCTTCCTAGCCTCAGGGAGTAGAATCCATGAGATAGGGACTAGTTTCACCTACTCCCAAACAATAATATGAAGACTAGGAAGACCCAACAATTTGCCTCTAAAAGAGAGGAAACTGATTCGTTTGACCTCTAGAGGGCTTATATGATATATCTACCCTAGATAACAATAAAAACATGACATTTAAATTTATCTTGAATTTTTACATCAATAATTTCTCATTTCCTAAGACAAAAAGTCAAAAAGTCAAAATTTGCTGAAGATGATGAAAATGACATTTTACTGGCAAAAGTGCAGCGCCATGACAGGAAAAATAGCCTCTCTTGCAAGCAACTTTAGGAGGCCTTCCCGGTGTCCAAATTAGCTCCATGATAGCTCATTGAAAATATATTTGAGTCTAGTTTCCAAATATACCTCCAGTTTCCAAAATTGTGACCATCTGCCCTGTCAAAAATCACTTCTCCCAAGACTGGTAAAAGCGCAGTGCCAAGGTCAAAAAGGAGGCAAAAACATGAAAACTAGGTGGTTTTTGCACTTTTGAGGGACCAGTTTTCCTCAAAATTTTATGAAACTTGCTGAAGTTGATGTCCTCATCATTATTAACATGATGGTGGTGACCATTTTTTCATTGGAGGCTCCAAGAAAAAGCACAGCGCCAAGGGCAGATTTTCTATGTGCCAAAATTTCCCAAAAAAACCAAAAATGCACTAAAGTGCCAAATGTGCACCTCAGGCTTGAGGCATGAAGAGACACCTCAGAAAGTTTGTTTAACCTATCCTTCTCCTTTTTCTCAGTCAAAGCTTGAATTTTTGCATGGGCTCGTTTGATCTTGGCCCTTGCAATTTTATTTCTCATGGCATAGTGCTTTGCCATTTTCCTCTGAATATCATTGTCCTTTTTGGCCTTCTCTAGAAATCTCTCCAGATGATAATTGGCTCTATCAATCCATGACTCTCTATCCTTGCTAATCTCTATGGCAAGCATCTCACTTGGAGTGAGCTTCTCTGCCAACTCAGCTTCTTTTTGTCTCTCAAGGGCTGGAGCTCTTTTTAGCCCTCTAGTCTTTGGTCTCTATCTAGGAGGCTGATCCTCCTCATCATCAATCTCACCAAATCTGACCAAGGTATCCTCCAACAAGGCTTTAGCCCTTTTTTCCTCTTTCTTTGCTTTGATGGTCCTGACCTCATCAATTATTTTCTTGATTTTCAGTTGCTAATTTTCTTGCTCAAGAAAACCAATCACATATTGTGCTCTGTCAAGATAAGCTTGAAGTTCACTAATATTTTCCTCTTTGCTTTTAATTACTGCACTGGTGACTCTATCCTCATCCTCCTTATCAAGTTCAATCAGTTGAAACTCCTGCTCTGTTTCATGTTTATCCTCTCGCTCCTCAATGATTGGCTCCTTAGCCTTTTCCTTGCCCTTGTCTACCTGTTTTGCTGATGAAAAAAGCATGGCCCTTTTCACTCCAAGTGAAGAAAACACATGCTTGCAGCCTCTCTGATATGTCTTGGGAAATGACTCAATATCAGTCACATAATCCCAAGTTGCCTCAATGTCCTTTTCACTGCTTGATGCCTCAGTATCATGAAGTGATGATGGTGAAGGATTATGGAAAGGTGAAGAAGTAGGATCAACATGAGGTGAATGCATATGACTAGGTGATGATGTATGAGCAGCAGACTGAGATGGAGTAGTTGATATGAGAGGATGAGATGATGAAGGGATACTCTTCTCATGCTGACTAGGTGGAGTAGTGAAAACTTCATTTGCAATGAATGTGTCCCATGAAATGTTCTTTTGCTCAATCTGATGCATGAATATCATCTTAATGAGGGAATGGTGAAAAAAAAATTGCATTTGATGATTATAATTCCTCCTTTATATAATTTATGCCATATTGTCAATGCTTTGGGAGAGATAGTAGGGTATGTGAAGCATTCTGACTCTAGTGAAGTGCATGAGAAGTTGAATATGGTATGAATAGAGTCAAGAAAACCTCCCCTCACAAGTGAAGTACTTCATAATTATTTTCATCATGGGGACATACCGGTCAAGGAGATGAGAGAAAGGGAAAATGGTTTTCTTGCATCTTTATATCTAGGTTTTAGATATGGTTCATAATAGCTCAGATCAAGGTTTCCATTTTTAAACCATTTCTCTCCCACACCAGGGATCCCTGTAGTAGCTGAAATGGCATTAGCGGACATGGTAAAAATGACCCCAGCAAGAGTGACTTGCCTATCATGAAGATTTGTGATGAACAACCTTGTCAACACAGGGTCATACTGAATCTGCTGCACTCTCTCACAAAACTCAAAGCAACCAACATGTTTAAAACAAGACACAGTGAGAGGAGAAGCCATGAGTTCCTTTGTGGTTATTGGTTCATATGTGTTGATTTTCCCTACTTTGTGATCACTTTTCTTTGCTGTTTGTTCCTCACTGAAACCTTTGTCCTCCTGTTCAGACATCTTGAACTGGAAATTTTTGAAACCCTAGCGATGAGGTAGATGGGGATGGGGAGTGAAAATAGGTCTAGAGAATAGGTATAGCTCTTGGAAAAATTAGGGAGATGGGGGCAAGGGTTATTGAACTTAGGGAGGTGATAGGGGATCAAAATGTTTAAGGGATTGTGAATTAGAATTTTATTACAGGGTCGATAGGGCTACCTATGAAATTAATATGCCTAGGACTTAGGGTTTAGGGTAAAATGGATTTAGGAAAAGGGATATGGTGTTGCAGGGAAGGAGTAGGGTTTACAGTGATGTAGGAAGAGAATGTGAGGTTTATGGGCGCCAATTTTGGGAATAAAGAGTGAATCTAGGTTTTGCAACTAAACCAACTTCCAAATTTTCATAAAAACTAAAAAAACCATGAAATTTATCTTGAAGACTGCAAGGAGGTGGAAATTACATGTTACTTACTTGCTAAGAGGTGTTGAGAATCTTTGCTGAAGTTTTGAAGCAATTTGGATGAGTTTTGAATTTTGTAGAGCGAACTGGGCAAAAGCACAGCGCCCAAACAAAACTTGCAATGCCCATCTGCAAAAATGCAGCGCCAATGTAAATTGCTCAGTGGTTTTTGGGAAAAAGAGCAGCACTACTAGGCATTAGTGCATAGTCGGAACAAAAGTACAGTGCCAAGGTGTAAAAACGCAACGCCTTGAAATTTTGACTCAAACTGCTCAGAAAACTCGAAATTTATTTTTTGCTGAAAACTCTTAATGGATGAATGGCCAAAATGACTTGTTTTGAGGTGCTTGATAGGATTTATAGCTTTAGTGGATTTGAAATTTAATTTAAATTACCAACTTTTCTAATGTTCACTTTTCCTCTTTGACACTGATACTCTTTTTGCTTTCTTACTTCTTAGCATTACAGGTTTGATCAAACATGGATTTTGGCTTTCTTTTCTCACTTAGGCCAGACATGATTGCATTTTGATAGCTCCGGATTGAATTTATTACATATGAAAACATGAAATTACATTTGGATAAATAAAAATAAATTACATATTGAATTTTATATCAAAATGACATTTTTATATAAAAATCATTAAATTGAAAAAATACAACTTTGGAAGTATAATAATTACATCATGATGATATTATTTAGTCCCTCTCATATATATGTTGACCTCGTCTGAATGAAGGAGTGACCTTGAGAAATGAAAAAACCTAATGAACTAATGGGACTACTTTTTTTATCTGACTTTTGAATGAGATTTTGACTTTAAAGACTTCCAAGTGAACAGAGCATTTCCATAGGTGTTGTTATGCTCAAGGAGACATGAGAATGAGTCACTCAATGTGATCTTCTGAGGGAGAATGAAGCTTATTTAACAAGAGCAACCACCAATGGAACACTTTTATGTCATGACCTAATTTTTAGATGGACAAATCCCTCTTGTGGACAAGAGCGATCTCCCTAATATCCTAAGGATATCTAGAAACAAAGTCCATTTTCTCTAGACCATTTTGCTTAAGAATTACTGATTTAACTACAGATAGATACTCCTACCTGAAGTCCAATTCTTGCTCGGTCTTCAATCCAGTCATTCCAGAAGGTATCAATCAATATAAGATCTGCAACCAAAGACAAGCAAACAAGATCAAAAGCATCTGCAAGATATGATAATTCAAAAACAATAATCTATCTTAGTGATCAAGGAATCCAAGAAATAAATTATTTAGAAGATTTATGAAGAATTAAATGAGAAAATAGAATCCATTTGTATTAACTTTGAATAAAAGAAGAAACCTTACAACCTTAAAGCCTTGATGTTTGTACAGGTTCTTTCGGGGTCTCGAACAACCATTTTCCTCAGTTTGACAAGACTTCAACTCTCTGAATCAGCATAATACTATGGCTATGAGTATGTAATCTCTCTCATGCCAATGATGCCAAATGTGAGGAGTACAATTTCTTCAGCAATTCTCTTCTATCAAGTAAGTACTAACTACTAAGTACCCTTGAGACTGCAACTTGGTCTCAATTTATAGCAAAAGGGAGGTAGTTTCAGTTCCAAAAAGGAAGGGAAATAGCCCTCTCATCATGGGATTTCAGCTCCAAAAACCAAGGGATAGTTCCATTTATGAAGGGATAAAGGTTCACGAATGGAAGGGGAGAAGCTCAACCAAATAACGCTTCTAGAAGGCCTCAGCTGGGAGAATATTCGACCAACTGGGCTTCTAGAACTTACTTTTCTCTTTATTTTACCTTTTATGGGGGTCTGCAGTTTTAATGAGCAAAACACACGGGATGTGTCATACGTTTTATAGCAATAAACCACGGTACCGCAGGAAATGACTAGGAAAAGTGCAGAGTTAGGCTTTTTAAGATTTTTAAGAGATTTTGTCCAGTTCCAAGGTTTTTTTTTGTGAACTTTATGTTTTTAGACTTCTAAGGAAGCAATAAATAGGTAATGACGAACCCATCTAGACAGCTCAATGTCATGGTGACAAATTTCAGTGTTATAGATTGCCCCCTAAAGTGCGAAGTCTGAAGAGTTTTTTGAAGAATTCTGAAGAGTGAAGTGCTTTATCATTCTAAGGATCGAGCTACAAGCACACCAGTTGAAACCCTGAAAAAGCATTCAATGCAAGCATATATATATATATATATATATATATATATATATATATAGATAGATATAGATATAGATATAGATATGTATGTATGTATATATATATATATATATGTATGTATATCATCGCTAAGGTAGGCATTACTCAGATCAAGACTTACTACATGTTCTGATACCGAAATGATTTTAGAATTACATCAATAGTAGACACAGCATGGACGCAACCATCTGTCAGAAGTAGTCTACTACATAATGAATAATAAAACTCCTCGCAGCCTGGATGGTGGAAACTAGATCCAGGGTCTTGATTTATTCTCCTCGAACCAGTATGATTCTAACCATGCAATTGATTGTGTCGAAGTCGAACATGGTAGAAACCACTTGATTACCAGTTAATGATGTGAACTGTTAACAAGTGTGAGAGAAACCACCAATAATGACAATGGTTCTCAAAGTACTCAATACAATCTATGGAATGTGAATTTGTGATCTGAAGTCAAACATTTCACAGAATCATTCGATTAAAGGTCAATGATGCAACCTATCATCGAAGGCGAGAAACCTGCCATTAGGGCATGCAGATTCCAAGGTACTGATAGGATTCTAGATCAACTTTCTATATGATGAGCTGTTGTCGATAGAAAGCAACCCGTCGCAGGAAAGCCCACGACACAAAACCATTAGATCAAGTTTTGAAGAAATTTTAGCAAGGACTGACTCAGGGATGGTCAACACGAATGGAGACAATTGTTTGCAATGAATGATTTATTAAACTGATCTCTTGAACACTTAACGACACTGCAGATGGTTTGGTGACGATTGACCTAAAGATAATACCCAGAAACCAACTGAAGACTTTCAATGTGGTTCGATTAAATGTTGGCCAAAGGATTTTCCCAACCCAAATATGAATGTGAAAAAAGTGTCATGTTCAAGAGTGGTATACAAGTTTTTGAAACGAAGTGTGACAAGATTCATTTTTTCTCTTTTTCCCCCACCATTTCTGGCAAGTACCTCTTTATTTTTGACAAGCTTGAGGAGGATAACATTTGCTTGTTATATAAGCTCATCCTTCGGATGCGTCCAACTTAGTATTAAAATCGAACCCTAAGAAGGAGTGGTTCGTTCCTGTTTATAATTTACAGGTCTTTTAATGTTAAGTTTTAACGAGTCAAGTATAGGTGAAACTCGGTGTTTTTCAATTTTAGGCAGTCAGAAGAAAAACTTAAGAAAACTATGTGGGTGTACTTTTTCGTAAATTTAGTCTCTCA
The DNA here is from genome assembly GCA_034641835.2 of Pinus albicaulis. Taxonomy (NCBI): domain Eukaryota; kingdom Viridiplantae; phylum Streptophyta; class Pinopsida; order Pinales; family Pinaceae; genus Pinus; species Pinus albicaulis. The sequence goes on along the minus strand of CM076579.1, from coordinate 1,670,335,226 downwards.
AGCTCGAAAAAGGATAAAATAATGCAGGAGAGAACTATATTGACCATGATTAGTCAACGTATACCTTTTTCGTAAATAGTCCATTTCAGTTCGGAAAAGGGGTAAACTTATACTGAAGGGACGACTGTTCATTTCCTTTAACGAGTTTGAATAGTCAAGTATTCGACAATCTGTTCATGTTTAGCGAGTCTGAAAAGGGCTTAAAAGAGAACTCCAAGGTTTCGATTTTTCATAATTTTCAAGAGCCCGAAAAAGTGATAAAAGTGTACTCATCATCAAGAATTTCCTTTCACCTGACAATCCTGTTTTCTGCACATAAACTCGAAAAATTAAACATATCTGTTTCCAATAAGTAAAAACTTTCGAAAAATAACTTTTTAAAATGGAAAATAAATAAAATAATATTTTATTTATTCAAAAAATATTATATAAAGTAGCTCAACAAAGTCATTTTTACCTTTTGTGTTCAGAGTTGAAAGTTGAGAGCTCTGGGAAAAAAAAATTCTAGACGTGGTAACGAGAGAACCGACCACTCAAATCAAAATCCGTCCAATCTAGGTAATCCAAAACACTCTTATCTTCATTTTCATCCATTTACATTCTCTTTTTTAATTTTTATATTCATTTTTGGGGGAAAATATGGTTCAAAATTTCACTCACGGGGGTCCGCAGGTGAGCTATTGGTTACCTATGGACCTCGATAATTTTCCTAAAGGAAAATTATCTGGCTATTGCAGTTTTAATGAAGGATACGTGTGGGAGTCCGCACTGTTTTTATAGAAAAACTGCGGGGGCGTCGTAAGAAAATGAAATTGAAGAATTCTCTCAAAAATGGATAAATTTTTTTACTCTAATAGCTTCTAACCATTAAATGCATCCATTTTCAGATTATTTGCACAATGTTGGAGTGGCGAGAACGTGAACATGAAGAGGTAGATGATATGGCCATGAATAGTCCAGCCATAATGCGTACTTTGAGAGATTGTTGTTTATACAAACTCTGGGCCATTCAAAGAATGAGAGCACAGGTAGACTAATGACCTGGCTAGTGAATAAATGGGATGTCCAGGAACGCAATGCTTTATCATTGGAGATCACAAGCTAGAAATTGAACTTGAAGATATCTACTTCCTCACCGGTTTACCCAAAAGAGGTGAACCAATTCTTTGTTCGGGGCTATGAAAGGTGGCCAGCTTATTTCTAGCTACAAACAAGAGTTATGTAACGAGGCAACTAATCCCAAAGACAATCGGATAGACCTAAAAACTATCATTCGTCTTGATCTAAAAGTCATTTCATTTACTGTTACCAGATTATGTGGTAGTGCAGCTCTACACGTGGCTACCAAGTCACAGATGTAGACAGTTGTTGAATGCTCTAGAGGCACTATCTTCAATTGGTGTGAAGGGGTGTTGACCAACATGAAGGGTCAACTGACTAGAGTGAGGAAATCAAAGTTGAAAAACTTTAGGTATGGAACGATTTTAGTATCTTTCACTTTTGAGAGGATCCCTTCTCTTTCCCCTCAGCTGATCTCTATTGATCTTGGTGAACTTAGAAATCCTCACATGGTATGATGGGTGGCACTGATGGCTCGTCATGGTGGCAACGGTTGCACAGTAGTCTTATTTACTCCATCATACTTCCGTTGGTTAGAGAACCAAATCTTTGTTATCGAGGATTTCTCATTAGCAGACATAGACTTTCGAGGATACCCCGAGATGTCCTTACCTCCAAGGACACAATAGGACGAGTCAGGTAATTGAATTATTTTTATGTGTCTTAATTCTAATTTTTATTTTGTTTTTTAATCGTCCAATACTGATAACAAAAATTCAAATGTAGATGTTGGTCCACGAATACCAACCAATCTCCACCGCTTCAAGAGGAAGAAAATAGATCCTATTGCACCACTAGAGAACTAGGCAGCAGAGATTGTCACTAATTTAGAGCAGAACCTGGAGAGGTTGACTCGAGACATCCCAGAGACTATGATGGATGATATTACTCTTCGTCTCTAGAGGCGTGTCACTGGCATTCCTAGCCAATTTCGGAGATATCTGCATAGAGTGGCACGGGCTATAGTATATTATCATGATCATCACCACGGATAGGGGATGATTATCGCAGACTATTGTATTTTCATTTTTTGTATCACTATCTTTCAAATCATAAGGTGTTTTAAACCTATGGTCTTATACGATGTAATATTTTTTGAAACACAAACTCTATCTATGATATGACTACTTTCGACGACTATCTTGTTCAACACTTATCGAATGTTGTTTTAATTTACTTCTTTAATGCCGTAAATGTCTATTTATAAAATTATTAGCTAATGCATCAGCCAATGTATTTAAAATTCTTGGAATGTGTTGATATTTGATGTAATCAAACTACCTTTCCAAGAGACGAACCTTCAAAAATAATCTCAGTAACACTGGATTTTTAATTGTGTATACTCTGTTTAAATGTAATACAATGAGTTCTGAATCTAACCTAATGATCAAACGTCGAATTCCAAATGAAATGGCATCATATAATAACTCAATCACTGCGCTATATTCTACAACATTATTCATTGTTTGACCAAGGCTTACCCCATGCATAGAAACTAACTCATCGGTGGGTGAATAGATAACCCAGGTCGCGAAAGAGATATTCTGTGTACTACGACAGGCACCATCAGCAAAACCAATGTACGCTTGAAGGGACATCGACATCTGCAATATCAAGAATAATCAAGATAAGCAAGAATAGTATTCAACACAAACTTAAACTATAAATACTCATCTAATCTAAAGCAACTAATCTTAGAAAAATAACTAATGTACAGGTATGATCTTCACACAAAAAATTAAGCATAATATCTTAAGATAAATTCCATTTCTAGGTTTATCTAAAGAGACCCCGTCATAAAAAATCAATTCGTAAGCCCCTTTTGCAAGCACTCGCTTGAAAATATAAGGACCATGCCACATGGGTTTGAATTTCCCATCTCCTAGTTTATTGTTAGCTTGGTCATATACCAATACTAGGTCACCTTATGAAAAAACACGAGGTGTAACACTTCAGTCGTATTGAGCTTTAACACATTTTTTATGAGCTTCGGCTGCTAATGCAATAGTGTGCCGAGTCTCATCTAATTGTGCTAAGCACAAAAAGCATTTTTCCTCCTCAGAGGTAGTTGGTAGTAACTCTATGGCTAATTGGAGTGACGATATTTTGCATTCAATCGGTAACACAGCTTATAAACTGTAGGCCAGTTGAAAAGGAGTGAAACCTGTTGCAGTTTTTGCTGAGGTTCAGTATGCCCAAAGTGCTGAGAAAAGCATAGTATGCCAATTCGATTTATGAATTCCGATTATCCTTTTAATCATAGTGGTTAAAAATTTATTGACAGCTTCAACTTGACCATTAGCCTGCAGGTAATATGGAGTAGAGCTATCATGGCGTAGGCCAAGTTGGTCGAAAATTTCGGTCATCGTGATGTTTTGAAAATGACTCCCATGATCAGTAATGATAGCTTGGGTTACACCGAATCGAGCAATCACGTGATTGAATACAAATGTAGCTACATTTTTGCCATCTGTCGTAAATGTAGTCATCGCCTCGGCCCATTTTGTAAAATAATCTACTACGAGAATAATATACCCATGCCCCCCCCGCTGAGTGAGGGTTATATGTAATGAAATCAATACCCCATTTTTCGAAAGGACTGACAACAATTATAGGGTGAAGAGGAGCTGGTGGTGCACACATTTTTCGATAAAAAATCTGATAGTTATGGCATTTTCAAACTGCAAGAATGCAATATTTGAACAACAAAGGCCACAAATACCCAGCACGCAATATCTTTTGGGCTGTGGCATACCCAGAAATATGACCGCTACATGCTCCAAAATGGCAGTCATTCAAAACTCGTTCAACCTCTTCATGAGTCAAACATCTTCGAAATATAGAATCCGCACCACGGCAATAAAGCGTGTCCCAAACAATATTGTATTGTTGGGATTTGTAACAGATCTTTCGTCGATGTGAATGTGAAAGTTCAGGCCGAAACGTTTGGGTTTGGATTTAAATGATGATATCCCCATACCAAAGATCTAATGTATTGATAAGAAACAAAGATTCATCAACAATCAGATGCTCTACCACAGTTTTTATCTCAGTATTCAGGAAGTCACACATAAGTTCAGTGAACACCAATGATTTCTTTGATTTGGATTTTTCAAATTCTAAATCAAACTCTTGAAGGATAACTATCCATTTAGAGTATTTTCCCCCAAGCAATTATTTGGTCAAAATGTACATCATCGTATTATAATTAGAAATCACAGTTGTTTTTCGTAACAAAATGTAATGACGAAAACGTTGGACAGATTGAACTGCTGCCAAGGCCAATTTCTCCACATGTGAGTATTTAATCTCTATTGGATTGAAATTTCGACTGAGATAATAAATCACATGCTTGTTGTGGAATTCATCCTCCTGATCTAATACCCTTCCAATAGTGGAATCAGAGGCTGCTAAGTATAAAAAGTAATCTTGGCTGTAATTTGGTGGATGCAATAATGGTGCATGGGTCAACACATGTTTTAAAGCATCAAAATATCGATCAACGATCTCATCCCAAATAAAAGGAACATTCTATTTCAATAGCCTGGTAAAACCTTTGGTTAACTCAACATAGTTCTGGATAAATATATGCAGAAATTTTGCTTTCCCTTACAAACTTTGGAGTTGGCGAAGTGTGGAAGGAGAAGGTAAATTAATAATAGCCTACGCCTTCGAAGGGTTGACATGAATACCTTATTTTGAAACGAAAAATCCCAGTAATCTACCAGATTGTACACAAAAAACACACTTGTGGGGATTCAAACGAATCTTATAATACCTACATCTCATAAAAATCGCTTGTAGATGAGTAGGATGATCTTCCCTGTGTAATGAAGGAGCAGGTAAATCATCAAGATAAGGTTGCACAAGGTGTTTAATGTCATGAAAAGCATAGGACATTTCCCTTTGAAAATTTTCCCCAGCATGCTTTAATCCGAAAGGTAATTTACAGTAAGCAAATGTTCCCCAAGGACAAATGAATGTTGTTTTTGGTTGATCGGCAGGGAGTATGTTGATCTGATTGTATCTAGAAAATCCATCCATAAATGAATACATTTCATTTCCAGTGCAATCGTCAATAATTTGGTCGATATAAGGGGTTGGATAATTGTCTTTAGGACAAGATTTATTAATATCCCTATAGTCGACACATACTTGTATTTTTCCTTATTTTTTCGTAACAGGAACGATATTAGATACCCAATCCGTTAACGGGATCGGATAAATAAAACCTTCTTTCAGTAATTTCTCAACTTTGGCTTTGATAGCGGCAGCTTTGCGTGGATGTATCGGACGTAATCTCTGCCTAACAGGTTTAGCATCCAAGTAAGTATTTATTTCATGAATGACAATATTGGGATAGATTCCTGGAATTTCTTCATAAGACCAGGCAAATATGTCGCAGAATTCCTGAAATAGGGCCTTATATGTAGTAATTTCATTTGACGTACAAGAGGCACCTATATGAATGTTTTCAATAATTTCGGGTTTTACTAATATGTCAATAGGAATTGTGGAAGAAATATTCCCAAAATTTACTTCAGAATCCAAATTGCTGATCGATATTGGACTCTGAGGTTCCTTGACATAGTCAACTGTAAAAATAGAGGAAAATTTGTTTTCGAATTTATCAAACTTAGATAAAAATGATGACCTATGATGGAGATCATCCCATGGTAAATCATCTATGGACAAGAATTCACGAATACTTTCATCGATGTGAAACACTTGTTGGAAAGGATCAAGACTTGATGTTATAGCTGAGCTTGATGGCGAAAATGATTCTTCGCTGATCACATTCATTGGATCATCAACAGTTGATAAAGGATTGGAAAATGACTGTACTGCTTGATATGCTATCTCAAAAGGACTCAAAGGCATCACGCCATTGAATGAATCCAGTTCTGATTCTAAAGGCACTATCCAAGTATCATCAAATGGAATAGTGATTGATGTAATCATATTGATATTAGAAATAGTACGTGGTACGTTAGGTGGAGGCATAGAAAAATTTCCCATTAAAGTGGAATATTTAATTAAACCTACTCCTACATCCTCATAAGGGATAGTCATTTTTCCAACGTGCTGAATACTATCCGTAGAAGCTAGGTAAAATGAATAATATGAGAGCTGATCGATTTTCGCAATCTTTCCTTGATGAGGAAACATGATTAATTGAAAGACTAATGACACGACAATAGTCATGGCATAAGACCAAATTCGACCCAGAAGAAGGTTGTAATCTAAAGGGGCATCAACTACTTCCACATCTAAATTAACGGTTTTACCTTCGACCTCTATAGGTAGATCCTGTAAAATTCCGAATGGATGGAATCCTCTTCCATCAAAAGCTTTGAGGATTGTCGGTGACTGGTAAAGGGTTGGAGAACCAAGTTATTTCCAATAGTTTAATGACATGATACACGTAGATGCTCCTTCATCAATAACAGTACGAAAGCAATGTCTATTTTTTACTAGTACTGGGATCTGAAAAGCCATTTGATGAGGGAGACGAGGTGTAAAATTTTCTAAATCGAAGGCCATGAGGTTCGAATCCTGAAGATCTACAACTCCAATTGCTGATAAGAGTAATTTCCTTTGTGTTGGACATGATTGCACCACTTCCAAGGCTGACATTACTGAAGGAGATATTGCTAAATCCTCCACAATGTTGTAATTCTGAGCAGCTCTCACATGTGGATTGAACGCTGATTTACGAAGTACACCTTTGGCAAGAGGTTTGATTACTAAATCAGAATTTGGTTTCTCGATATGAAATGGATCATAAACTGAAGGAGATGTAGCTGGTGCAGAATTAGAATTTTCTACTTCTTTTCCAGTAACGGGATTTTTACTACCATAATCTTGCGATCGAGTCGCAACCATTACTTGAGACATCATCAAAATATCTGCTGATGTATTAGAATAAGATCCAATCAATTTTCTATCTTGAACAAGAAAAGGATCCTTCAAGACAATGGGAGTGGGTGAACCTTTGATGAACTTAGATACCTCATCTCTATGCGGACATTCCTTGGTGAAATGATCCTCATCACTGATAAGATAAGGATAACGAGGTTTCCGTTTATCATCATTCGATTCAGTTTTATCAGTTTTTTCCTTGGGATATGGAGTCTGTTTACTCTTATTCTTCCCTTTCTTCTTGTTACCAGATTTTGACTTTGTAGTTGATGAATCTATAATTTGAATATCGGCAGAAATTTCCAGAGAAGATTCTCCTTTTGGTGAATCAGGTAAAGTTATTATGGGAGAAGTAACCTTTGAATATTTCTTCTTACTGTTAGTCGTACTAACTGAACCAATTACACCATAAATGGCATGAGGCACTAAAGGATTTTTTGTTATCTGACCAGGGCATGGTAAATCAGGAATTTTCTCATACAAAGTACCTGACTGGGTATATACCAAGTCAAGATACTGAGCTTGAGCGATGACTTGTTCTTCTGTAACAACTCCTCCTTTAGCTACATCTTCAGTGATTTTTGGTAGCAATGGTTTGATAAACCATTCTGCCAATATTTGATCCGGGATAAAAAAAATTTACCAAACGTCTTCTACGTCTCCATTCATGTATATGATCTGATATGTATGTAGACATAGATTGTTTTAGTGAAGTTAATAATTCCATGTTGTTGTCGTATCTGACTGGAAACTGAAAATGAGTTAAGAAAGCAGTTGCTAGAGCATTGAAATTGGTAAATGAGCTTCGTGGCAATTCAATGTACCACTTGGCAGCTAATCCTATTAACGTTCTCTGAAAAAGTCTAAGCCGAATGGAATCGTCGATTAATGAGTTGGATGCACACCAAAGGTGGTAAGTCATGACATGGTTATAAGGATCCTGTCCTGATTTTCCTTCAAACTTAGAGATATCACTGGGAAACTTATGCGGCATGGGCGGCCAATATGGATGATAATAGATATGATCGTTTATAAGGTGGGATAAATTAGGTAAATCTAAATTTTCTATGAATGGAAATCGACGAGTAGGGTCTTGTTGATAACCTTGTGAAACTAAACCAGTCCCAGGAGGAGGATAACCAAGATATCCAGTTATAGCCTGTGCATTGGGAATTGGAATGCCTCCTGGATAACCAGGAATAACTGGACCATACTTGGGTTGAACAGGTGTCTGATATGTATACCCAGGATATGGTTGTTGCAAGTAAGCTAGATTTGGTGGAACAGGTCCATATTGGTACGGCCCCTGATACGGTTGATAAGTAAACTGAGGTCGACTTGTTATAATTGTACTAGTACCAGGTTGTCCTGTAGGCATTTGAACAATAGTCTGAATTGTAGGTCCAGAATGTGGAATAGAAACTTGAGGAATCTGTATTGATGTTTGAGGGGCATAAGTAATAGGAGTTGTAGACACTCCAGGAATAGGTGTGGTAAGTTGAACAAAAATCTGAGCAGCAATTTGTGGCGTAGTTGTAGGTGTACTCGGACCAGGCTGCTGAATAGGACCAAATGCAGGTATTTGAATTGTAGGTTGGACTGGTTGTTGGGGTTTATTATAACCAAATTTTTGTCCAGCTTGATAGTAAGGTACTTGCACATTTGGTTGTAAATTTTGTTGGGCTTGGGATGGATCCCACACCATTCGGGGATATGAGGGTCCTAACGAAGGTTGTGCATAAGACAGACCATAACTCGGTTGAACATATGGTTGATAATTGACTAGATAATTTCCACCTCCTTTTAACATTTTATATTCTAGATAGAACTGTTTTCCTAAAGGAGGTTGCAATCCTTGAGTTGGGTACTACCCTTCAGGTCGATATTGACCTTGAGGCACGTACTGACCTTCAGGCATATATTGTCCCTGAGGTTGATATTGACCCTGAGGTATGTACTGTCCTTGAGGTTGATACTTACCCTAAGGTATATACTGTCCTTGAGGTTGCCCCTCAGGTTGTATTTGACTACTTTTAGGTTCCCCCCCAGGCAGTAAATTACTACCTTGAGGTCCGGGGTTTTGAATATTTCCAGACATCATAAAAATTTGCTCATTCTTCAAAGTTCCAAGATTTGATTCATTTGGGCCAGATGATGACATTGGTTTGTTTGGAAAAGCAGATGCTCCTGAGAATGTACCAGAGAGTGACTGATAGCCTAGAGGAATAGATGGACCACCATATAAAAATGTTTATGGCAATTCAGTAAACATAGATGACTCACTAGACATGAATAATGGAGGTCTATAACCTATTGGTGTAGGTTAAAAAGGAATTCGGGGTGGCGAATACTGTAGACCTACGTTTTGTAGAAAATATGTTAATGATGAATACCAAGCGTTTTGTCTAAAAGGACTATAAAAAATTGATTCACGTTCCTTAAGATTTAAAGATTCTTGAGCTAAAGGAAGAACAACTTCTTCTTCAGTGTCAGTAACTTCTTCAATACTAATGAGACCAGGAGGAAGATCTTCTGTATTCTGATTTCTTACTCTGGGTGAATCAGGATAATCAGGAGTTGGAGTAGTGAATTCTAAAGTAGGTTCAGACGTAGTAGTTTCAGTTTCTGGTTCAGAAATTTCAGGTTCTTCAGCTGATAACCCACTTGTTGCAGAAGCAACTTCAGTTAATTTAGAAATTGAAATTGTCTATGGAGTACGTTCTGCTATTTGTGGTTGATCTACTTCATAATCAGGATGAATAATTATATATGATTCTTCGTGTTCTATTAATCCAGATCTACTGATAACATTTGGTATCATAGATTTAAGTTTTTCTAATTGGCTTGGTGTATACTCAAGGGGTTTCCCCTGAGTTCTACGCAACTGTCTTGGTAATTCTGCCAAGATTAAAACTTTTGACACATGCAAACAAATAAAATTTCAATCAAATGATCCTAATTTCGTGTTGTACTGTACCACAACCTTCCCCATTTTTAAATTTTAGAATAAATCCCATTTAGAAATAGGTCCCCATTTTATCTTTCTTCCTAAATAGAAATAAAAGATTTATTGATAAAAGGATACATATCACATTTTTATTCACAAAGTGTACAATATTTAAAAATAACTTTCTGATTTGATGATTCATAAAGCCTTTTAATGATATCAAACACATTATAAAGAATTTATACTCAATAATAATTAAAATGAATAGTAATCGCAATCGGAAACTTGGAGAATTCTTTAAAAGTTTTTTTTTCTTTGTAAAGTTTCGATGCGATTGCGCTCCATCGCAATTGCATTTCAGATAAGTTTAAAGAGCTGTGTTTCTTTTATATACTTCTGATGTGATGCAATTCATCGCAATCGCATTTCGGAAGAATTAAAACATTGCATTCTTTTGTTTTAAAACTCCGATGCGACAGATCCTATCTCATCGCAATCGCATTTTCGGAGAAAATGTTAAACGGTTCGTTTCATTTCAAAATCTCCGATGTGATCTTCGCAATCGGGATTTGGTATAAGTCTTGTTTCATTTTTCCTTTTAAACAAATTACGATGCGATTATAACTTAAATATCCATTTATTATTATTCATTGTGTTTCAAAGTTTTAAAAGGAAATATATCTATACTTATTCCGAAATATGCCAAATCTCCAATTGTACGATAACATTAACTCGCGAATCAAACGATTAACAATGATTAGTTTTGTTATTGAATGCATGAGTGTGACTCCCAAGAGGGCATTTAAGTTTTAAACCACAGATATAATAAATACAAATCAGTGAATAAACCTTTTGTATAGTTGCTTTTCATTATTACGTCTTCACCTTGGCCGAAAGCTTCTCGTTGTCGCAGAGAAATAGAACATCAAATTTTTCTGTTTGCAAAGCAAGAGAAATACTCCCTGACAGTAAATGTCGCAGAGATTCAAGAAATCGAAAGCTACCGTTGCTGCAAAAACCCCTGCGATTATCATGCCGCCTAAAGAGAAACTAGCAAAGCTTAAGCTGGTTACAGACACCTCCTGCCAGGGACTTGGAAAAATGACATGGGAAAGTGTTACAATCTATTAGAAAAGGAAAACCCTAGAGTTGTTGAAGCTAAAGCCACGGTTCCTAACGAAGCCGATCCAAACTCAGATTCTGAAAGTCCTCTTGGTTCATTGGCAAACTCATTTCTGCATCGAGTTGCCGCTCAGGAAAACATTTTCCCGTATTATGATGTTATTAGATGGGTGATTGATAATGTGTCTATCAAAGACAGAACTTTTGTTTCTGCATCTGGAACAATCTTCGGGTCTTTCAGACCAGAAGATATCAAAGCAATGTACCACCTTCCTGACCCACAGAAGATTTATAACAAGGAGTTTATCAAAGAATTTGCTGTAAACAATGAAAATCAATCAGAACCAATTAGAGAATGGAGAAGGGCTCCTGAAAAACACAAGCATGAGGCATCAAGTATGTACTCTGTGGAGTCTCTCTTGCCTCCATATTGTTATGCCGCAACTATGATGTGTAGATTGTTTGGTAATGATAACTCGGCTAGGTTTTCCATTCAAAGGGTTCCGTTGATACATGCTGCTATTAATTCTGAGATAATGGATTGGGTTGTTATTTTGTCTGATAACATAGCCAATAAAGTTCTGGAGTACAGGAAAGACAAAAATTCAAGAAATTCCACTCCTTTTTACTTTTGTGCTTACATCCTAGATGCCCTCTGTTTCAATTCGGAATTTCCCTTATTAGGATGGAAATGGACTCCTAAAGAACCTGTCCCAATTCATATATATCATAAGTTCTTATGGAAGGGGCATTTTAGAAGTCATGTTTATAGAGTCTGTCATGGTTTTCTTATTCCGATTTACCAAATAATTTTTGGCCGATTCCCTCCTAGACTTTCCGACAAAGCTAGAGTTGATTTGTCCTCTATTGGAGATTGGTTCGGGGAGGAAAAGTTCACTTATGTCAGAATTTTTGGAAGTATTGTAGAGCCACACATCCTTCCTTTATATGTTCCAGACAAATTTTTAGCACAAGAAATTTCTTATCAGCTGATAGTAGAAGGTATGTATAGAACTTTAAAGAACAGCAAAAAACTTATGTGGCCTACTTTTCCTTTCAAATGTGGTGACTATACTCTCAGCAATTTTCTCCATGCTGAAAAAGAAGTTGTTAAGTTAACTGATCTTAAACTTTCAACAATTCCTGGAAGGCAATATGATCCCAGGAAGGTGGCATATGATTTTACTACCTCTGTTTCAATTGCTCGATTCGAACATGAACCAGATGTCTTTGATGATTTATTTGTTTCTATAGATAAAATGTCCCAAGTTTTTGATTTGGCAAAGTCTAAACTTCAGCCCAAAGAAATGAATAAATATTTATTATTTAGAAGTCAGAGGTTACTCAGAGTTCCTTTGGATCAGTTGAGGATTTCTACACAGGGATGTGAACCACAACAGAAAGATACTGGAAGTATATCTGGCAAAGAAGTAACAAGAACTAATCCTGTTTTGGAGAAGAAAGATGATAGCAGCAAAGTTGACACTGGAAAGATAGAAACCGATGCTAAAATTGATGTACAGCAGTCTTCGGCCCAAGCAAGAAAAGAAAGCACAGGTACTGATGCCCATGTGCATATTGAAAAAGGAGGCACAGACAGTAAAAATACTGAACATGAACCTAAAAGTGATATAAATAATAATGTAGATTCTCAACTTGGTGTATAAGAAGCTACTAAACTAATTGTTTCTCCTCATTTGCTGAGCCAATATGAACAATTTTCCCAGCAAATAGGACAACAAAACACTCTCCAAGTTGATGATCCAAAGGACCAGGAAGTAGAAATCATCCCTGAAAACCCCACAGGTGAAATCATGTTAAAGATAGAAGAAATCCCTCCTTGAGATATATTTTACAGTCCCAAACATAGGTCTGTGGTGAGAAAATAGAGGAAAAGGAGGAGAACTGATCAAGATGCACTTTTAGCATCACAGGGGGAATTCATGAATATTGTTTATAAGAATGTTGAGGTGAATCCATCTGAGGATCTCACCAAATTGTCTTAGTATGCAGGTGCCTATAATGCTGCTACTATAGATAAAGCCTCTGAAGTTACGCAGTTGATGAAGCAAAAGGATGTGAAAATAGCCATGTTTGAAGAACAGGTTGCAGAAAACCAACAAAATATCATTCATTTAGAACAACGATTAAAGGATGAAGAGCTCAAATCTAAGCAATTAGAAGAGCAGCTGGCTGTTGAAAAAGAGAAGATTGATCATCAGACCCTAGAAAAACAACAGCAGCTAAATCAAGAAATAGAAAAATTACAATCTCTTCTACAAAATGAGCAGACTTTGAAGATTGAACAAGAAAATATGTTTCAATCTAAATTAGACAAGTTCAAGAATTATCCTAGTTTGGATCAATTCAAAAATGAAGCCTTGGAGACAAACAAATTATTTTCTCAACAATTAAATGAATTTTGTCTAAAGATTGTAGAAGCAGAATCTCTATGTGAGTTAACATCTTCCTTGATAGATGAAGGAGTCACTCTTAAAATTGAATTTGATGACGTTGATGAAAAGATCTCTGATTTTATTTTATGGCAAGACTCAGAATCAGGGAGAAAAGTAGATCTTACCAAGATCATAGAGAGACATAAAGAAATTATTTTTGCAGAATGGGAACATCGCTTGATCAAAGCAGAAAGGGCCACATCCAGAGCTAAAGGAATAATGAACAATTTAACATAGATGGTGAATGATAACTTGTATGCAATCAATTTAATTGCAGATTGTAGTCCCAGCCAATTACCCAGAGTAAAAGAAACTGATCATAGATGGAAACAAGAGATAATTAATAAAAATCAGCAAATTGGCCAATTACAAGGAATATCATGGGATACAATGTGGACTTATCTCATCAAGCCATATAGTCAACAAACAGCAATAAAATTCTCTCAAATGCCATTGATTTCATCATTCTTGAATTCTCCGATGCCACATATACAGGGCGGTTGCACTCAAAGCTTAGTCATCCTCAAGAAGTGAAAGAAATGCTCAAAATCTGCCACCTTCGCACATCAACCACAACAAATGATCAATGAGTCGGTTTTCATCAAGCTCGCATTTCTGTTTCAGATATTTTTTAATTTAGATAGATTGTAGGAATAGTTTTAGTTATTTTTGTTAAGTACCTATTTAAACCCCTTTCATGCATTTAGAAAGGAGTCCTGAATTTGTAATATTTTGACTTGGAGATTACATTTTTGTACTCCATTGACTCCTATATTTTTATAAAGGATCACATCTGGTGATTCTCTGCGAAATTATCTTTAAGAATTACATTTCCGTATCTTGGAGTTGATTTTACATTGAAGTTGCTAGATTTGGATATCGGATTGCATTGGAACATATCGAGATGGATATGGTATTTCTATATATTCACTGTTAGTTTCTTTTGTTATGTGATATTCTCTTTTAAATTGCTATCGTTTATGTGTACTTGTTTCAAAATATTTTTTTATACATATCATTTCTGAGTGTGTTAGAAATATTTCTCTTTTATAGTATATGCAAGCGATATATTATGATGAATGCAATATGTTATTATAACTCTGTTTAATTTCTTAAACAGAGTTATCTTTATTTGTTACTGCATATTTCAATTAAGCTGTAATACATTTTCATGGTTATTGGTTAATTGAAACAATTTAAAGTTGTATTCGCATTTGATGCTCGGGTTAGTTTTAGAGTTATTTCATTAGTATTTAATTTAGATTAGAGAGTTTTATTTCAGTCATTTAGTCCCATTTTCCCCCATCCAATCATTCCATTACCAACCCATTTAAATGACTAGGAAACTGGTCCTATAAATCCAGTCGGAGCCACCACACCAAACGGAAAAGGAGTTGTCCTAAGGTCCCGACCGGGTGGTTATCCCCCGATGTTTGAAGCAGCGATTTTTGAGGCTTCAACATTTTTGGCGCTAGAAGGAGGGCCATAAGCTATGAATGGCAGATAAATTTAAATCCGAAATCCATTCTAAGAGCACATCACCCTCATCACCTTCAATTCCTTCCACATCTCAAATCACAAGAGAAGAAATTGAGAAAAGTATTCAAACACCCACTACCAAAGTCTCACATCAATAAGATAATCCAACTCCTGAATCCCTTGAATTCGAAGCCTTAGTTCATAAACTTCAAGGATTCTCGTTATCATTAGAAGAATTGGAATTATCTCAAGGTAGTGTCACCTCGCAGTTTGTTTCTTCGAGACCTCTTACTAGGTCACAGAGTGAAAAACTTGGAATTTCCCCGAAAGAATTTCCTATACCTAGTAGAGTCAAAACAAGAAAAAATCCATTGGAAATAGAAAGCGGTACAATTTCTTCATTGCATATTCAATCATCTGTGTCCCAATCTCCAAATCAGGAAAGTGCAGTAGTCTCATCTACATCTGCTCAAACTACATCTACTCAATCTTCATCTACTCAAAGTACATCTATTCAAACATTATCTCTTCCAGTACTTCAACTATTACTACTCGTATACTAGTTACCACTTCTAGTTCATCTACCATCATCACAAGAATGGCACAAAGACCATGGACCAGACCAGGAGCTGTGAATATGGGCACCTTTGCATGATCTACCTGATCATCCTAAAAAATGGCTCCCAAAGTTTAGTCCAGATACTGGTATACAAGCGGAAGAACATATTAATAACTTTATGCTTGCTATAAATTTAAATCAAGTAGTGCATGAAGATGTTGTAGTCCGGTTATTTCCCTATACTTTGCTAGGAACAACAGGATCCTGGTACTTTTCCTTACCTTCTGATTTATCACAAATTGGGATATTTTTGAAGAGCGATTTTTAACTAAATATGGAGATGATAGATCAATTGCTACCCTAATTAATGATCTCTCCAATTTAAATACTCAACCCAAGGAACCCATTAAAGATTTTAACTCTCGATTCAATAAACTCTTGAATAAGATCCCTACAACATCTAAGCCTAGTGAACAAGTTAGAAGTGAATGGTACATTAATGCTTTTCCCTCAAACATAGAAATTTTTGTAGATAGAGCTGCAAAACTGAATTTAGCTGAGAATATGAAAGAAGCTATTTCAGTTGAAAAACGAATGATTGCTCTGGATAAGAAAAATGCTATTGAGGAAATAAAATCAAAGAAAGTCACTTTTAAAGATGATTCCAAGAAAAGGACACCAAGAGATCCATATGACATGGAAGGTTTACAGAAATTCCTTAAAACCATGTCTAATGAGATGGTTGAGATCAAAAAGCAAGTAGTAAAGACTTCTACAAAGAGACCATTTAGAAATTTCAAGAGAAATCAAGCTGAATCAAAACCTCCCAATGCAATCTCCAATGCAGAATCAGAAGATGAAGAAGAAGAAGAAACTCCTCTAATGTCAGATGAAGAAGATGAAAGGGAAGAATTAGATGAACTAAATGGAATGTGGGATTTCATTCTCCCTAATTCAGATAGTGAAATGGAACAAGAAGCTATGCCTGTAACTACAAGGAGTAAATCTACATTGGAACATGTTCAAACTATTCCAAAGAAGAAAACTATAACTCCGAGTACTAAAGACAAAACCCCTGCAAAAATAGCTTCTCCCTTACCCACTCAAAATCAGCCATCATCTCCCAATCCTCCCACATCTTCATCCAAAACTCTGGTGGTATCAGATACGATGGATTATAATATCGTTGAGGACATGAAAAAGACTGGAGTGAACATCTCATTACATGAACTCAGAAAACTTAAACATCAACAAAAGCTGCTATTAAAAGAGTTAAATGCTACACCTATTGCTCCTCTACCAAGTGGTGTAGTAGCTAAAGCAGCTAAAGGGACTGGTAAGCCACCAGACAAAGTAGATGCAACTGATACGGTTCTTATTGGAGAAAGATAAAATTCTCAGAGACCTCCATTTCTGTTGACTTATGAAATCTACAATAAGAATTTGCATAATTGTTTAATTGATTCTGGAGCATCCTCTAATATAATGCCTTCTTCAGTCTATGCTAAATTGAATATTGAACCACAGAAATCTATTTTTCATATTGTACAATTGGATCGCTCTAAAGTTCAAGTTGTTGGAGAAATAAATTCAGGTACTATTAGACTAGCTTCTGATCCTAGGATTGTCCAAATAATTGATATTCTAATTGCAGATATTCCAGAATTATATGGGTTAGTCTTAAGTAGAGACTGGTCTACGAAACTTAATGTTTATATCTCAACCAAATTTTCACATATGTGGCTTCCCTACAAAGGGAAACCCAATCAAATCAAAGTCGAGCGAGAAAAACATATGACGCACACTGTAACTGAATTTGAACAACCTAACAAACCTGTAGCTTTGAACAATAATATTCTTGGAGGTTATTCTACTTAGTCTTTTCTTGGAAAGTTTACCACAACACAATCACCATTCTCTATAAATACTTTTGTTTCTCAAATTGAAAATTTTTCGCAATCTGATTCTTCTAGAATTGTTAATATTTTTGATTCATTTGTAGATAAACCTATAGATAGAATTTTATTTCGGTCATTATATTTTGATGGATCAAAATCTAGTGATGGAGCAGGAGCGGGATGCATCCTAATTGATCCAGAAGGAGAAAAAACCATGTTATCATGTAGATTAGAATTTGAGTGCACTAATAATACTGTTGAATATGAAGCCTTGATTCAAGGGCTTTATAAGGCCATAGGGTTAAATGTAAAATACTTGAAAGTATATGGAGATTCCAAAATTGTCATAAGACAAGTAAGGAATACCATCCATTGTATTTCTGGACATCTAAAACATTATCAAACCCTAGTACAGGACCTTACCACTCAATTTCTAGCATTTAATATCTCTTCTATTCCCATAAATCAAAAAACATCAGCTGACTTGTTAGCTAATGTTGCGTCTAAACTCCTTCCTGCTGAATATTACAGTCCTGATAGATTTTCAATAGAGTTGATTTTTCGCCCATCTATCCCAGACAATATTACTAACTGGAGAGTATTCTACCATGATCAAGATATTTTAAATTTCTTAACTTCTGAGAAATCATATGATGAACAAATTATTGATGAAGATGATCATGATCTGCAAATTACTTCAAGAAATAATGAAAATCCGATTCCTAAATCTGTTGTTAAACTTGAGGATATTTATGATATTAAAGACAAATTCAAGAAATTTACTAATGCTAAACTTCAAAGTTCAACTTTGAAGTTTGAATTAGTCAATCTTGGCTCTGATTCTAAACCTCAAAATGTTAATCTAGGTCTCAATTTAACTCCAGAAGAAATATTTTCTTTTATTAAACTTTTGAGTAAATATAAAAATGTCTTAGCTTGGAGTTATGAGGATTTAAAGACTTATGATACTTTTGTAATTCAACACACAATTCCAATGCTATCTGATGTTAAGCCTGTTCAACAGAAGTTAAGAAAGATTCATCCAAATCTTGAGGATCAAATCAAAATAGAACTCAACAAGCTTTTGAAAGCCAAAATTATTTTTCTTATAAGGCATTCCAATTGGGTTTCCAACATGGTACCTATCAGGAAGAAAAATGGCGATATTAGAATCTGTATTGATTTCAGGAATTTAAATAACGCATGTCAAAAAGACAATTCCCATTGCCAACCATGGAGCAAATTCTCCAAAAGGTAGCTGGTTCTGAACTCATGTCCTTCCTTGATGGATTTTTAGGTTATAATCAAATTCTAGTACATCCAAATGATAGGTTGAAAACCACTTTTAGAACCAAATGGGGAACCTATGCTTATCAGAAAATGCCTTTTGGTTTAGTAACTGCAGGAGCTACTTTCCAGAGAGCCATGGACATAGCATTTAAGGGTCTGATTAATAAATCAGTTTTTATTTATCTTGATGACATAAAAATTTATTCAAAGAAGAGATCCAATCATCTACATGATCTTAAACAAATATTTGAAAGATGTAGAAGATTTGGTATTTTCTTAAACCCAAAGAAATCCTTCTTTTCTCTCGATCAAGGAAAAATTTTAGGATTTGTTGTGTCAAAAGATGGTATATATATCGATCCTGATAGAGTTAAAGAAATTTCTGATATCTCTTTACCTCACAATAAAAAGTCCATGCAATCATTTTTAGGTCAGATTAATTTTGTAAAAAGATTCATTCCATATTTTTCTCAAATTGTTTTGCCTATGAAGAATATGATTAGGAAAAAATCAGTATTCAAGTGGGGATATAAAGAAAAAGAAGCCTTTGATGCAATCAAGAAGGCAATCATTGATGCACCTCCATTGAATACTCACAATTTTTCCAAAGATTTTATTTTGTATACTTCGACAACCGAAACATCTTATGATGTTGTTTTAACACAACTCAATGATCAACAAATCGAAGCACCTATTTCTTTCTTCAGCTCAAATCTACAAGGAGCTGAGCTGAATTATTATGATGTTGAAAAACAAGCTTTCGCGGTATTTAAGTCAATCAAACATTTTAGGCCTTTTCTCTTAAAAACACATACAAAGGTTATTGTTCCTTTCTCTGCAGTAAGACAATTACTAATTGAAAGAGAAGTAGGAGAAAAAAGGGCTAATTGGGTGATAGCTTTGCAAGAATATGATATTGATATTAAACCAACAAAGATTGTTAGAGGACAAGGTTTTTGCAGATTATTAGCAGGAGCTCATAATATAGTAGAAAATCAAGATCCAGAAAATGTTGTTCAAATAAATCAGATAACTGTTACAGATTCTAAACCTCAGTATGCTGATCTGATATTTTACTTGAAAAATGGGTATGCTCCTTCTAATCTCAGCTATAAAAATAAACGTTCTTTAAGATTGAAGGCTACTAAATATGAAATCATTGATGATCTGTTATTCAAAAGGAATTATGATTCAATCCTATTAAGATGTCTTGAAAAGACTGAAGCAAAAAAGGTATTGCAGGAATTACATGATGGACCAGCAGGAGGTCATTTTGGAGGTGATACCACAGCCCAAAAAATTATCCATGCTGGGTATTATTGGCCTACCCTTTTTAAAGATACACATGATTATGTGATAAAATGCAAAATTTGCCAAACTGCTAGTGGAAGACAGAGGAAGCCAACTTTTCCTTTGCAACCAGTAAACATTGAACAACCATTTGAGCAATGGGGGCTTGATATTATTGGCGAAATAGTTCCTTATTCTTCCAAACAACACAAGTACATTCTCACAACAACAGATTACTTCAAAAAGTGGGTAGAAGCAATTTCTCTAAAGGTAGCCAACTCTGATGCAATTATTGATTTCATTGATCAATTCATCATTACTAGGTTTAGTGTACCTAATGCTCCGGTCTTTGATAATGCATCTTATTTTTCTTGTAATAGTATAATGGAATTTGCAGTTAAAAGAGGTTTTAAATTGAAATATTCAACAAATTATTATCCACAAGGTAATGGTTTAGCTGAATCCACTAACAAAAATCTCATCAAAATCATTAAAAGGACTATTGATCAAAATCAAAAGAATTGGCACAAATCTTTATCCTTGCATTATGGGCTGATCGTATTACTCTTAAAGCTTTTATTGGAACTTCACCTTTCAATTTAGTTTATGGTAAAGAAGGTGTGATACCATCAAATCTAGCTCTTTCATCATTAGCCCTATTGCAATTCATTGAAGAAAATCCCTCCTCATCCATTCAGTTGAGGTTTGATCAAATCCTTAAATTAGAAGATAGAGAAAAAGCAAAAGATATTCATGAAAAGCATCAACAGCTTGTAAAATATTCTTTTGATTCAAGTTCCACCGGCTCAAAAAATTTGTCAATTGGTGATCTTGTTCTGAAATGGGATAAAGCACATGAAGAAAAAGGTAAGCATACCAAATTTCAGAAAATGTGGCTTGGACCATTTCATATTGCTGAAAAGATAGGCTCATATACATTCATACTTCAAGATTTAACAGGAAAGAGAGAATCTCTTCCTATAAACAGGCTTATCTTAAAAAAATTCTTTTCATAAGGAGGTAACCCCTTCTTACTTGTACATATTCATTTATGCATTTTTTATTTATTTTTGTAAATAAAGGTTGTTAATAGTCTTTAATTGACATTTTACTATTAGAAAATTTTCTTGGAAAGAATGTTATAAATACTTATTTTATGTAAATAAGAATTTTCAAGAAAATGATTACAATTTTGGATAGTTTAAAATAAAATGTTAAACTTTGAAAATTTGTTCAAAACATTTGCATGATCTTTTGAAACCTTAAAGAAAATGTCAATCATTATAAGTTTATTAAGCAGAGAAATGTTATATTTAAAAATTAAAAAAAAATTCAAGATTTGGCAAACAAAAAACTCTAAAATTGTCATCCATTTATTCTTAAGGATACAACTATTTCACCCCATCCATTTCGGTTGTGATTTTTTAGAATGTAATTCTAAGAAATTATATGACAAAATTTAGGAGATAAGAGGTCTCATCATGAGCCTACTTACCATG
Source organism: Pinus albicaulis (assembly GCA_034641835.2). Classification (NCBI taxonomy): domain Eukaryota; kingdom Viridiplantae; phylum Streptophyta; class Pinopsida; order Pinales; family Pinaceae; genus Pinus; species Pinus albicaulis. Next base: position 1,670,313,645 of record CM076579.1, on the reverse strand, counting down.
ATCATAAGAAGTAATAAAACTGGCATTACCAATACTACATACCGAAACAGGGTAATGGATTATAAAAGTAAGACAAGGGGTCTCATCACGAGCCAGCTTGTTCAATTTAATTACAACTAGTGAATGGCATTGTTACTAACTGGCTACCAAACCAGAACAATGGCTCTTAAATTTAAAAAATAAATAAAAGACAAAAAACATAAGATAATATGTCTTATGAATTTATTTTTAAAGAGTCATAATCTTAGTTGGATGGGATAATGGATAGTTAATGGTTAAAAGGTAACCCTGTCGAGACTATGAATGTTTGATGGCAGCAGAGACAATGCCTGTGACAATAGAGTATATTACAAAAGCTAAACTTGAAGAAATTCACTTACTTTATTATTATCAACCAATCAAAGCTTGAGATAACCCAAAAATGTTCTTTCTTTGAGGAATTAGAAAGAAATTGTAAGTGATTTTTATTCTTTTTCATAGTTAGATTTTTTTTGAATTATCCTAAGATAAGTTTTTATTATCTTTAGAAATTTTTACTTAAAATATAGTGTTCATTTCATTTTTCAGAGATAACTGTTTCTTCTAGTGAATCGTCAATTTTTGTACTGTACAACAACCTTCCCCATTTTTAAATTTTAGAATAAATCCCATTTAGAAATAGGTCCCCTTTTTTATCTTTCTTCCTAAATAGAAATAAAAGATTCATTGATAAAATGATACATATCACATTTTTATTCACAAAGTGTACAATCTTTAAAAATAACTTTCCGATCCGATGAGTCATAAAGCCTTTTAATCATATCAAACACATTATAAAGACTTTATACTTAATAATAATTAAAATGAACAGTAATCGCAATCGGAAACTCGGAGAATTCTTTAAAAGTTTGTTTTTTCTTTGTAAAGTTCTGATGCGATCGCGCTCCATCGCAATCGCATTTTGGATAAGTTTAAAGAGTTGTTTTTCTTTTATATACTTTTGATGCGATGCAATTCATCGCAATCGTATTTCAGAAGAATTAAAACATTGCATTCTTTTTTTTTTAAACTCCGATGCAACAGATCCTATCTCATCGCAATCGCATTTTTGGAGAAAATGTTAAACGGTTCATTTCATTTTAAAATCTCCGATGCGATCTTCGCAATCGGGATTTGGTATAAGTCTTGTTTCATTTTTCCTTTTAAACAATTTACGATGTGATTATAACTTAAATATCCATTTATTATTATTCATCGTGTTTCAAAGTTTTAAAAGAAAATATATCTATACTTATTCTAAAATATGCCAAATCTCCAATTGTACGATAACATTAACTCGCGAATCAAATGATTAACAATGATTTGTTTTGTTATTGAATGCATGAGTGTGACTCCCTAGAGGGCATTTAATTTTTAAACCACCGATAATAAATACAAACCAGTGAATAAACCTTTTTTATAGTTGTTTTTCATTATTACGTCTTCACCTTGGCCAGAAGCTTCTCTTTGTCGCAGAGCAATAGAACATCCAATTTTTCTGTTTGCAGAGCAAGAGAAATACTCCCTAACACTAAAATGTCGAAGAGATTCAGGAAATCGAAAGCTACTGTTGCTGCAAAAACCCCTGTGATTATTATGTCGCCTAAAGAGAAACCAACAAAGCTTAAGCTGGTTACAAACACCTCCTGCCAGGGACTTGGAAAAATGACATGGGAAAGTGTTTACAATCTATTAGAAAAGGAATGTTGGGTATGTGTTATATTCTTTCCACGAGTAGCTCCACGCGTTATACGTTGCGCTGAGCACAGTAGGGGGGTCACAGGGGGGGCAACAACCCCCCCTATCGAGGTCTGGGGCAGCGCCCCGGCGAAATTTTTTTTGGTATGCGGTCCCACTCATAGGCATACCCACCCGTGTTTTGTGCATGATTTTGCACATGGTTTTTGGGGTACGATGGTTTTCGACCCCTGGTATTTTGTAGATCCAGTCAAGGGAACTACGTTTATGTTCTAATCTAGGGTTAATGGATTGGGGTTTATGTATACTTCGGCATGTATATGTATGTGTTGTAACACTAAAAGGAATATAATGAAAAATCAAGCTGGTCGTCTCGATTTGGGATCCAGAGGAAAATCTCTGTGTTTATTTGTTTTATGTTTTGTGCTCTCGCTATTGTTTATTTTCTATTATAATATTCGTGTGTAGATAATTTCTGTTTAGGGTTAAAACCTACATTTGGTATCAGATCCAGGTTTCGGGTTCAAGGGGATGCCTTTGCTGTTGAGGGTTTTTTGCTCGGGCCTGAGGTAGACCCTATTTAGTGGCAGATCTGCGGGATTGATTCTTACGATGAAAGAAGATGGCGAGTGGTGGGAAGATAGAGATCGAGAAATTTAATGGTCAGAGCTTTGAGTTATGGAAGCTCAAGATGGAGGATCTACTAGTGGATAAAGATCAGTGGATCGCAGTAGATCCAGGTACTAAACCAACGGCAATGTCAGATGAAGACTGGAAGAAACTGGATCAGAAGGCTAAGAGCACAATACGGTTGTCTATCTCAGATTCAGTATTGTTGAATGTATCTGAGGAAGCTACGACGAGGAATTTGTGGGAAAAACTTGGGACTTTGTACCAATCTAAGTCTCTGGTAAATAAGTTGTTCCTGCGAAAAAAGTTGTATAACCTGAGGATGAAGGATGGAGACTCGGTGACAGAGCATCTGAATGCCTTCAATACTATGGTAAGTTAGATGTCATCTGTTGATATTAAAATCTCAGATGAAGATAAGTGCATCATTTTGTTGTGTTCTCTACCAGATTCGTGGGACAGTCTGGTTATTGCAATAGGTAGCAATACAACTACCTTGAATTTTGATGACATTGTCTCAGCCTTGCTATCGGAGGAAATGAGATGGAGAAATATGGAGGGTCAAAATGGAGATGCCTTACCTGTACAAGGAAGGTCCCAAAACAGAAACAAGAATAAGGTTTCGAGTGGGAGATATAAATCTAGAGGGAGATCTAAATCTCCTGGAAAGTTTGTAAAGGTATGCTGGAAATGCGGAAAGGAAGGGCACTATAAAAAGGAGTGCAGATCTAAAGCTCCTGAGAAAGGAAAGGGATCTGATGATGCTCCTTCTGCAGAGGCAAAAACCACCTCGGATGAAGGTGGGGATGTGTATTTGGCTTCTTCTTCAAGTACACATGTAGATCATGAGTCATGGTTGATTGACTTAGGTGCATCCTTTCACTTCACTCCCCATAGGGAGTGGTTCTGCGAGTATGAGAAATATGATGGTGGTGATGTCTTCCTAGGGAATCATAGGAAGGCCAAAATCGTCAGACGTGGAAAGGTCAAGCTGAAGCTGCAAGGTGGAAGGATTAGAACACTTTCTGGTGTTCTACATATTCCTGCATTGGCCAGAAATCTGATTTCTATAAGCAAGATGGATGATGCAGGTGTAAAAACAGTGTTCGAGAAAGATGCCTGCAAGATGGTTCGGGGAGCACTAGTATTAATGCGGGGAGTTCGGATTGAAACTCTGTACAAACTACAAGGTAGCACTGTTATTGATGTGTGTAACAGTTCTGTGGTTCCTGAAAGTGGAGCAGAAAGCCTAGCTGTCTCTGGAGAAAAGACCATGCTATGGCATCAAAGGCTTGGACATATTGGAGAGAAGGGCCTTCGGATACTGCATAGAAATGGTATGGTAGAAGGTATGTCTAATTGCTCTCTAGATTTCGATTTATGTGAAAATTGTGTATTGGGAAGCAGAATCGGGTGAGTTTTCCTTCTGGTGCTAAGAAGGCGAACAAGATATTAGAACTTGTGCACAATGATGTGTTTGGACCTGTGTCAGTTCCATCACTGGGTAAGTCTGTGTACTATGTTTCATTCATAGATGACTTCTCAAGGAATACATGGATATATTTCTTGAGGAAGAAATCTAAAGTCTTTGACAAATTTAAAGAATTTAAGGCTCTGGTGGAAAACCAGACAGAGAAGAAGATAAAGGCATTGAGGACAGATAATGGTGGGGATTTCTACAAGAAGGAATTTGAAGAGTTCTGTAGAAGTGTGGTATAGCACGACAGAAGACTACTCCATACACACCTCAGCAAAACGGAGTTGCGGAAAGAATGAACAGAACGCTGATGGAAAAGGCAAGAAGCATGCTCAGTGGTACCGGGTTAGGACAAGAATTCTGGGCAGAGGCAGTGGAGACTGCATGTTACTTAGTTAATAAATCACCTTCATCAGCGTTAGAGGATAAGACTCCACATGAGGTATGGACTGGTAAGAAACCCTCTCTTTCACATCTAAGGGTATTTGGATGTGATGCATATGTACACGTTCCAAAGGAGAAAAGGACCAAGTTGGATAATAAATCTGAAAGGTGCATCTTTATTAGGTATAAGGATGGTTTAAAGGGTTACAAGCTTTGGAACCCAGAAACAAGGAAGGTTGTGTACAGCCGAGATGTGGTGTTTAGAGAAGTGAAATATGTTGTTAAACATGAATTCATACCAAAGGAACCTGAGAAGATAGAGTTTGAGCTAAAGGAGGATGAATCGGACTCTACAATAGAAGAAGACTCAGAAGATGAAGAGCCACAAACTCCAGCTTTGAGAAGATCAGTTCGGGAAAGAAGGCAACTAGAAAGGTATAGTCCATCTGCTTTCTGTTCAGGTTTTGCCTTAACTATAACTGATGATGAACCCAAAACTGTCAGGGAGGCAGTAGATTCAGAGGATGGAAAACTCTGGAAGGAGGCCATGGTTGATGAAATGGCATCCTTGCACAAAAATGAGGCATGGGATGTGGTGGAGTTGCCGGCTGGAAGGAAGCCCATCGGGAGCAAATGGGTGTTTAAAAAGAAGATGAATGTAGAAGGCAAGGTGGAGAAATACAAAGCTCGGTTGGTAGCAAAAGGTTATTCCCAGGTGTCGGAAATTGATTTTGGTGATATTTTTTCTCCTGTTGCCAAAGTTACTTCTATTAGATTACTTTTATCTGTTGTTGCTGCATTTTATTTTGAGATAGAACAGATGGATGTGAAGACAACATTTCTTCACGGGGATCTAGAAGAGGAGATCTACATGAAGCAACCTGAAGGCTTTATGGTGAAGGGTAAGAAAGAACTAGTATGCAGGTTGAAGAAGTCTTTGTATGGGTTAAAACAGTCACCAAGGATGTGGTATCAGAAATTTGATACCTATATACGGGGACTTGGCTTCACCAGAAGCAAGGAGGATCACTGTGTTTATTTTAAATTAATTGGTGACCGTGTTATTTATTTGGTCTTGTATGTGGATGATATGTTGTTGATTGGAAATAACAAAGAAATTATCCAAGATTTGAAGACCCAATTGTTCTCCAAATTCGACATGAAGGATCTTGGTGCTGCAAACTATATTTTGGGCATGGAAATTAAGAGAGATCGGGCAAAGAGGAAGCTCTGGTTAAACCAGAGGAAGTATGTCGAGACTATATTGCAGAGGTTCAATATGCAGGATAGTAAACCGGTGAGTGTTCCTATTCTTGTAGGTGCAAAGCTTTCTGCTGAACAGTGTCCCAAGACACAAGAAGAAGAGGAGGATATGTCCCGTGTTCCATATGCAAGTGCAGTGGGTAGCCTGATGTATGCAATGGTCTGTACTAGACTAGACATTGCACATGCAGTGGGAGTATTGAGCAAGTTTATGTCAAACCCAGGGAAGGAGCATTGGACAATAGTGAAGTGGGTTTTCAGATATTTACGTGGCACTAGTGATTATGGCTTGTGCTACCAAGGAAGACCAGGATTAGAAAGAATGTTGGACATTCATGGTTTTGTTGATGCAGACTGGGCTGGAGATCTGGACCAAAGAAGATCTACAAGTGGGTATGTGTTTAGCCTATTTGGAGGCGCAGTCAGTTGGATGAGTGAAAGACAGTCTGTAGTGGCTCTTTCAACTACAGAGGCAGAATACATAGCAGCCACTCATGCAAGCAAGGAAGCAGTTTGGTTGCAAAGATTGTGTTCAAGTATGGGGTTGGTACAGCAAGCTATAAGGATAGACTGTGATAGCCAAAGTGCAATTTTCTTGGCTAAGAACCTTGCTTATCATTCAAAGACAAAGCACATTGATGTTCAATATCACTTTGTTAGAGATATGGTTGAGGCTAAAAGGGTGTTGTTGGTAAAGGTGGACACTTTGAAGAATGTTGCAGATGCATTGACAAAGTCTATGAGCACTCATAAGTTCTCTTGGTGTAGAGAAAAAATGGGTGTTGAAGAATTGGCCCAATGACTAAGCTCTCCTGTGGCCCCCTGTGGAAAGAAAACAACAAGTGGGAGAATGTTGGGTATGTGTTATATTCTTTCCACGACTAGCCCCACGCGTTGCACATTGTGCCGGGCGCAGCAGGGGGGTCACAGGGGGGGCAGCAGCCCCCCCTTTCAGGGTCCGGGGCAGCGCCCCGACGAATTTTTTTTGGTATGCGGTCCCACTCATAGGAAAACCCACCCGTGTTTTGTGCATCAGTTTACACATGGTTTTTGGGGTACGATAGTTTTCGAACCCTGGTATTTTGTAGATCCGGTCAAGGGAACTACGGTTATGTTCTAATCCAGGGTTAATGGATTGGGGTTTATGTATTCTTCGGCATGTATATATATGTGTTGTAACACTAAAAGGAATATAATGAAAAATCAAGTTGGTCGTCTCGATTTGGGATCCATGGGAAAATCTCTGTGTTTATCTATTTTATGTTTTATGCTCTCGCTATTGTTTACTTTTTGTTATAAGATTCGTGTGTAGATAATTTCTGTTCAGGGTTAAAACCTACAAGGAAAACCCTTGAGTTGTTGAAGCTAAAGCCACGGTTCCTGACGAAGCCGATTCAGACTCAGATTCTGAAAGTCCTCTTCGTTCATTGGCAAACTCATTTCTGCACCGAGTTGCTGCTCGAGCAAACATTTTCCCATATTATGATGTTATTAGATGGGTGATTGATAATGTGTCTATCAAAGATAGAACTTTTGTTTCTGCATCTGGAACAATCTTCGGGTCTTTCATACCAGAAGATATCAAAGCAATGTACCACCTTCCTGACCCACAGAAGATTTATAACAAGGATTTTATCAAAGAATTTGCTGTAAATAATGAAAATCAATCAGAACCAATTAGAGAATGGAGAAGGGCTCCTGAAAAACACAGGCATGAGGCATCAGGTATGTACTCCGTGGAGTCTCTCTTGCCTCCATATTGTTATGCCGCAGGTATGATGTGTAGATTGTTTGGTAATGATAACTCGGCTAGGTTTTCCATTCAAATGGTTCCGTTGATACATGTTGCTATTAATTCTGAGATAATGGATTGGGCTGTTATTTTGTCTGATAAGATAGCCAATAGAGTTCTGGAGTATAGGAAAGACAAAAATTTAGGAAATTCCACTCCTTTTTACTTTTGTGCTTACATCCTCGATGCCCTCTGTTTCAATTCGGAATTTCCCTTATTAGGATGGAAATGGACTCCTAAAGAACCTGTCCCAATTCATATATATCATAAGTTCTTATGGAATGGGCATTTCAAAAGTCATGTTTATAGAGTCTGTCATGGTTTTCTTATTTCGATTTTCCAAATCATTTTTGGCTGATTCTCTCCTAGACTTTTCGACAAAGTTAGAGTTGATTTTTCCTCTATTGGAGATTGGTTCGGGGAGGAAAAGTTCACTTATGTCAGAATTTTTGGAAGTATTGTAGAGCCACACATCCTTCCTTTATATGTTCTAGACAAATTTTTAGCACAAGAAATTTCTTATTAGCTGACAGTAGAAGGTATGTCTAGAACTTTAAAGAACAGCAAAAAACTTATGTGGCCTACTTTTCCTTTCAAATGTGGTGACTATACTCTCAGAAATTTTGTCCATGCTGAAAAAGAAGTTGTTAAGTTAACTAATCTTAAACTTTCAACAATTCCTGGAAGGCAATATGATCCCAGGAAGGTGGCATATGATTTTACTACCTCTGTTTCAATTGATCGGTTCGAACATGAACCAGATGTCTTTGATGATTTATTTGTTTATGTCGATAAAATGTCCCAAGTTTTTGATTTGGCAAAGTCTAAACTTCAGCTCGAAGAAATGAATAAATTTTTATTATTTAGAAGTTAGAGGTTACTCAGAGTTCCTCTGGATCAGTTGAGGATTTCTACACAGGGATGTGAACCACAACAGAAAGATACTAGAAGTACATCGGGCAAAGAAGTAACAGGAACTAATCCTGTTTTGGAGAGAAAAGATGATAGCAGCAAAGTTGACACTGGAAAGACAGAAACCGCTGTTAAAATTGATGTACAGCAACCTTTGGCCCAAGCAAGAAAAGAAAGCACAGGTACTGATGCCCATGTGCATATTGAAAAAGGAGGCACAGACAGTAAAAATATTGAACATGAACCTAAAAGTGATATAAATAATAGTGCAGATTCTCAACTTGGAGGACAAGAAGCTACTAAAATAATTGGTTCTCCTCATTTGCTGAGCCAATATGAACAATTTTCCCAGCAAATAGGACAACAAAACACTCTCCAAGTTGATGATCCAAAGGACCAGGATGTAGAAATCATCCCTGAAAACCCCACAGGTGAAATCATGTTAAAGATAGAAGAAATCCTTCCTTTAGATATATTTTACAGTCCCAAACATAGGGTTGTGGTGAGAAAACAGAGGAAAAGGAGGAGAAATGATCAAGATGCACTTTTAGCATCACAGGGGGAATTCATGAATATTGTTTATAAGAATGTTGAGGTGAATCCATTTGAGGATCTCACCAAATTGTCTCAGTATGCAGGTGCCTATAGTGCTGCTACTATAGATAAAGCCTCTGAAGTAACGCAGTTGATGAAGCAAAAGCATTAGGGGAATTTTGAGGTCTAAAATGGGCCTCCTAAGGAAATTATAAAATAATAGTGGAAAAAATCTAATAAGATTTGATGACATCATCAAATTTTAGAGGGAAAAATGAAAAAACTACTTTTTCAATACATATTTTCAACTTATCTCCCAAATTTTTTACTCAAATTTCGAGCGGGAGTACTCGTTGGATGCGGAATTTAATTCCCCATCCAAGGAGTACCCATGTTGCATACTTTCGATGGGTCCTACTACACGAAAAATGAGAAATACATAAAAAAAACGTGATTACAATCACGCTTTTTATGTATTTCTCATTTTTCGTGTAGAAGAGTTCATCGAAAGTATGCAACATGGGTACTCCTTGGATGAGGAATTAAATTCCACATCCAACGAGTACTCCCGCTCGAAATTTGAGTAAAAAATTTGGGAGATAAGTTTAAAATACGAGTTGAAAAAGTAGTTTTATTATTTTATTATTTTTTAATATTTTTACTTTTTTACTCCAAAAATGGTGAATCATCCATTATGGATGACATCATCATCTTGAATCCTATTTGTTGTTATAAAGTTTATTTTTGTTGTACATTTTTCTTATGAGGCCCATTTTAGACCTCAAAATTCCCCTAATGGATGTGCAAATAGCCATGTTTGAAGAACAGGTTGCAGAAAACCAACAAAAGATAATTCAGTTAGAACAATGATTAAAGGATGAAGAGCTCAAATCTAAGTAATTAGAAGAGCAGTTGGCTGTTGAAAAAGAGAAGATTGATCATCAGACCCTAGAAAAACAACAGCAGCTAAATCAAGAAATAGCAAAATTACAAGCTCTTCTACAAAATGAGCAAACTTTGAAGATTGAACAAGAAAATATGTTTCAATCTAAATTAGACAAGTTCAAGAATTATCCCAGTCTGGATCAATTCAAAAATGAAGCCTTGGAGACAAACAAATTATTGTCTCAACAATTAAATGAATTTTGTCTAAAGATTGTAGAAGTAGAATCTCTATGTGAGTTAACATCTTCCTTGATAGATGAAGGAGTCACTCTTAAAAAGGAATTTGATGAAGCTGATGAAAAGATCTCCGATTTTATTTTATGGAAAGACTCAAAATCAGGGAGAAAATCAGATCTTCCCAAGATCATGGAGAGACATAAAGAAATTATTTTTGCAGAATAGGAACATCGCTTGATCAAAGCAGAAATGGCCACATCCAGAGCTAAAGGAATAAAGAACAATGTAACACAGATGGTGAATGATAACTTGTATGCAATCAATTTAATTGCATATTGTAGTCCCGGCCAATTACCCAGAGTAAAAGAAACCGATCATAGATGGAAACAAGAGATAATTAATAAAAATCAGCAAATTGGCCAATTACAAGGAATATCATGGGATACAATGTGGACTTATCTCATCAAGCCATATAGTCAACAAACAGCAATAAAATTTCTCTCAAATGCCATTGATTTCATCATTCTTGAATTCTCCGATGCCACATATACAGGGCAGTTGCACTCAAAGCTTAGTCATCCTCAAGAAGTGAAAGAAATGCTCAAAATCTGCCACCTTCGCACATCAACCACAACAAATGATCAATGAGTCGGTTTTCATCAAGCTCGCATTTCTGTTTCAGATATTTTTTAATTTAGATAGATTGTAGGAATAGTTTTAATTATTTTTGTTAAGTACCTATTTAAACCCCTTTCATGCATTTAGAAAGGGATCCTGAATTTGTAATATTTTGACTTGGAGATTACATTTCTGTACTCCATTGACTCCTATATTTTTATAAAGGATCACATCTGGTGATTCTCTGCGAAATTATCTTTAAGAATTACATTTCTGTATCTTGGAGTTGATTTTACATTGAAGTTGCTGGATTTGGATATCGGATTGCATTGGAACATATTGAGATGGATATGGTATTTCTATCTATTCACTATTAGTTTCTTTTGTTATGTGATATTCTCTTTTAAATTGTTATCATTTATGTGTACTTGTTTCAAAATATTTCTTTATACATATCATTTCTGAGTGTGTTAGAAATATTTATCTTTTATAGTATATGCAAGCGATATATTATGATGAATGCAATATGTTATTATAACTCTGTTTAATTTCTCAAATAGAGTTATCTTTATTTGTTACTGCATATTTCAATTAAGCTATAATACATTTTCATGGTTATTGGTTAATTGAAACAATTTAAAGTTGTATTTGCATTTTATGTTCGGGTTAGTTTTAGAGTTATTTCATTAGTATTTAATTTAGATTAGAGAGTTTTATTTCAGTCATTTAGTCCCATTTTCCCCCATCCAATCATTCCATTACCAACCCATTTAAATGACTAGGAAATTGGTCCTATAAATCCAGTCGGAGCCACCACACCAAACGGAAAAGGAGTTGTCCTAAGGTCCCGACTGGGTGGTTATCCCCTGATGTTTGAAGCAGCGATTTTCTAGGCTTCAACATGTCGCTAAGGAAATAATCAAATGAATCACACGCCTATAAAAATCTAAGAGATCAATCCACAGACAAACAGTAGATTCCCGCACTAAAACACTAGTTGGTGATGAAATCCAACATCGTAGAATTTTAATGCAGAAATGGTGGTTGGAACAGTTACCCCGACAACGTGCTTAATGAAACAGACCAGTGCAAGTTTCTCCACTTAAACCATCTCGAGTGAAGATAACCCTCCAGAGAGTCCAAGTGAGTCTAGCCGACGTCTACTCCAGGTACAGTGGGACCTCCCCTCCACTGTCACCTTGGGAAAGAATCATAAAGTTTATGGCCACTAAGGTCACCAACGAGAACACATATACCTGGGGGAACAGTCTACGATCCGATATACATGCAAGGGCAGAGTAACAAGATCAATCCCCTTGAAGGCTCCTTGACATAGTCCAAGGTTTACTGACAAGTGACCCCAGGCTCCTCAACAATGGTCTATCCGAGGTTTACCATTTTTAATACGTGCACATATTCTATCGTTCCCAATGAGATAGGTATGATTACCTCACTGGTTCAGATATGACCTCGTGCTTGACTCCTTTAGGAGGAGCTTCCCAGAGCATATATGCTACAATTGGATTTTCCTACCGCAAGATCAACTACTTGTTTGTTTTTACTGTCTCGGAGAGTTAACTAAAACCTATTCCAAGACACTAGCCTAAGCTATATTGGTGGAAAAGAGCCCTAGAAAATATAAAATTTCTAGATTGATTTTAATTATGTGTTACTTTTAATTGGCAGTTTCTTAGGACAATGGGTACGGAAATGAAACTTTAATGATGTTTTAATGACCCAACTCAAAATACACTACAATGAATCTATATGATAAACAACTCATTTCTTTTCAATGAAATCTAACTAGAGGAAAGAGTTGAGATATTTCAATAACTTTCAAAATATCAATTCTTTCTTTCCTACACGAGAAACTTTGAAAAGAAGACAATTCAGAGAATTCAATTCCAAAAATATCTTTGCTCAAAATTAAATTCCCTATATCATTTAGACCAGAAACAAAAACAAACTTATTCCAAAAGAAAAACTAAAAGTCTTAAAACTATAAAATTCAAAACTAAAAGAAATCCCTAATCTTGAATTCTATCTAAAAATTGAAGGATGTCTTAACTCGGTTTGAAATCTAACCAAGGTCATTCTACTTATTTCAATAAGAAGATAAAGCATCCAATAAAAGTTTTAAAATGAAATTCAGACCTTATCAATCCAAAAGGTTTTATAAGTTTGCTAATGAAAACAAAATCAAATTTTCATAAAAGTAATAATTGCATCAAGTTCAATGTCTCAACAGAACAATGACATACCAAGTAGCTGAGGTATACAGAAGTTTCTAATTCAGAGCGATGGGAGGACAAGGAAACATTTACTCATAAAAGAAAACTAACTAAAAAAATCACTTTAAACACAAGAATCGCTGAAAGAAACCTGACAAAGATCTTTGACAGTAAAGACAAATTGGGTAAAGAACAAAAAATCAAGTAATGGGATTCCAGAAAATAGAATTTCTACTTTTTCTAAAATTTTCCAGAGGTCCGCGGTTTTTAATGGAATAAGATGCGGTACCTCACTTTATTGCACTAAAAGTTGCGGAGTCTACCGCTCTGTTTTTAAACAAAAAGTGCGGAAGGTAGGAAAAGTAGAGAAAAAATAAAAATACAGATTTACAGTCAGGGATCCTATTGAGTTTTCTACCCAATCAAGTTTTGAGCTAATCTAAGTCAAAGAAACCTCACAGAAATCTCAAAAATCAAACTGAAAAATAAACAAGAAAACTAAGTTCAGATCTTTCCCTAGTGGAGTCGCCAATTTGTTAGACAGACAAAGCCCTCTTGTAAACAAGAGCGATCTGCCTAGTATCCTAAGGATATCTAGAAACAAACAGACAGATGTATACCATTTTCTCTAGACCATTTTGCTTAAGAATTATTGATTTAACTATGGATAGATACTCCTACCTGAATTCCAATGCTTGCTCGGTCTTCAATCCAGTCGTTCCAGAAGGTATCAATCAATATATAAGATCTGCAACCAAAGACAAGCAAACAAGATCAAAAGAATCTACAAGATATGATAATTCAAAAACAATAATCTATCTTAGTGATCAAGGAATCCAAGAATTAAATTATTCAGAAGATAGATGAACAATTCAATGAGAAAATAGAATCCATTTGTATTAACTTTGAATAAAAGAAGAAACCTTACAACCCTAATGCCTTGATGTTTGTACAGGTTCTTCTAGGGTCCCGAACAACCGTTTTCCTCAATTTGACAAGACTTCAACTCTCTGAATCAGCATAAGACTATGGCTATGAGTAGGTAATCTCTCTCATGCCAATGATTCCAAATGTGGAGAGTATAAATTCTTCAGCAATTCTCTTCTATCAAGTAAGCACTAACTACTAAGTACCCTTGAGATTGAAACTTGGTCTCGATTTATAGCAAAAGGGAGATAGTTTTAGTTCCAAAAAGGAAGGGATAAATCCCTCTCATCATGGAATTACAGCTCCAAAAACCAAGGGATAGTTCCATTTATGAAGGGATAAAGGTTCATGAATGGAAGGAGCGAAGCTCAACCAAATAACGCTTCTAGAAGGCCCCAGCTGGGAGAATATTCGACTAGCTAGTCTTCTAGAACTTAATTTTCTCTTTATTTTACCTTCTATAGGGGTCTGCAATTTTAATGAGCAAAACGTGCGGGATGTGCCGTAGGTTTTATAGCAATAAACCGCAGTACTGCAGGAAATGACTAGGAAAAGTGTGGAGTTAGGCTTTTTAGGATTTTTAAGAGCTTTTCTCCAGTTCCAAGGTTTGTTTTTGGGATCTTTATGTTTTTAGACTTCTAAGGAAGAAATAAATAGGTAATGATGAACCCATATAGACAACTCAATGTCATGGTGACAAATTTCAGTGTGACACTAATGGAATGATGAAAAATTTATTCAGAATGGGACACCTAAGATGCACATGCAAATGTGCTTTGGTCCTTGGTGGAAGTATGTAAATACTGACACTAATATTTTCAACACTTCACTGCCTTGATTATCCTCAACAAATTCAATTCTACTCAGATCATATTTCAGTTGTTCAATGATCCTCTCTAGTTGTAAAATTTGTTGATTCAATTCCTCACGTCGCTGGAGTTCTTTTGAATATTGTAGTTCTTTTCTCTTGGTTAAAATGTTCTTGGGTTTTATAGTAAGTGGACGTTGATAGTTTTTCCATCGATAACCAATTATTGCATAACCTTTTCTTACTATATCCACAAAGGCTAATATTCTCCCACTTTCAGACTCCAACATAAGTGCAGTGTATTTCACCTCTGCTAGAGACCTTACCTTCGATATGATTTTCACTAGTTCCCTATGTTTCTAGTGCAAGTGCATGTTTTCCATTGTACCATCAAATATTCCTCACCTTCCCAACAATAAGAATGCTTGGATTCTTAGACCAAGCTTACAGAACATGAATCTCTCTTCATCAGTTATTGTCTCTTTATCTCAAGTTGGTTTGGAAGGTGACAAGAATGCCTCTGCATTAGCTAAAGTTTTCTCAACTTTAGCAACCTTGAATTGGGAGACATCTAAGTCTCCTTTAATGCTTCCTAACTATCTCATCCTTTCTAACTTTGGGTGCTGCTAGTTTCATTTTCTCCATCTCTTCATTATCAATGTGCTTTGACCATCAGACTTTGGATTCTATGTTGAAATATGACAACAAATGTAATTAATGCAATTTTGGGAAAATTTACTTATTACCGGTTAGTTGGTTGAATAATGAAATGAAGTTAGAGTAACGAAGTTGCCCATATTAAATTGGGATGGCCTGAGAGGCTTGTTGTATGAGGAGAATCATTCTTGATTAATAGAGTTTCCAATCCCTTGCCCTATGGAGGTTTCCTTGACACCCTGTCAAGGTTTTACCACGTAAATTTCTGTGTTTACCTTTGTGTGTATTTTACATTAAGTTTTCATTCAGTTTTTGTTTCTTTCTTGTTTAATATTTTCCCAATTCAATAAGTGGTATTAGAGCCAGAGCGAATTGTGAGGGTTGTGGCAGTGATAGATTCGATTCACATTGTGGAATTTTTGTGTTGCAAAAGAAGAGGTCGTCGTGCTGGAGGCGAAGTTAAAATTGAAGAGCAATTGGAGGAGGAATCTTGTAATAAAAACCATCTTTCTACACGCTGGAACGAAGGTCGTAGATTGAAGGAGAACGCCTGCTGTCCAAACCTTCGTAGGCCGTCGAAATTGAAAGGGGTCGTTGTTGGTGAGCCCACCATGTCTTCTGCCACTAGATAAAAGCTTGTCAATGCCACTAGAGAGAAGAGGCTGCCGCGTTGAGAGTGTTTTCATGTTTGCAGAGAATAACGCCGCCAGAGAAATGTAGCCTGCACGTTGGAGAAGCCTATATCCTGTAGAGTGGGTCGTAGCAGAGAGTTTGATGATCAAAGTTGGTCGAAGCTGTCTAAAGGGAACATAAGCATAATTAACGATGCCCAGAAGTAAACTTAATGTTGCCGCCATAAAATTGCTGGAGAAGAGAGACAAAATATTAAATTAACTGGAGAATTGGAAAACGTTGCCTCTAGAAGATAAAAATCAGAGGTATTTTCTGCATTATTTTCTGCTAAAACCAGTAAAATTCTCAAAAATCTGTTGTCCAGTGAAAATTCTTAGAAAAAATATTCTCCGAAATCTATTATTAAATTTTTTTAAATTGGAGCAGGGTTTCTTTAGCTGAAGAAAAGGAAATCATTATTTTTTTTTAGAAATAGAAACAGAATTGTGAAAATACATGGAGTAGGTTTTGTTAAGCAGAAACAATTGGGAAAATCAGAAAAAAAAAAAAAAAAAAAAAATAAAAAAAAATAAAAAAAAATAAAAAAAATAAAAAAAATTTGAAACCTTATATGAAAGAAGGGGAAAAATTTTTTTCATCCTATTGGAAATTTTAGAAATAAGGGAAAACGAGGAAAACATAGGAGGAAGAAATGGAAAAAATGTCCAATCCAAAGTTCGAGGTGGAGAAATTCATCGGGAAGAACCATTTAGCATTATGGAAACTAAAAGTTAGGGACTTGCTGGTGCAACAAGGGTTGCACAAAGCATTAAACGGGGTGAAGAAAAAACCTACAAGCATGACAGATTCAGACTGGGAGGACTTGGATGCCTGAGCCCTCTGTACCATTAGGTTATGCCTGGCAGATGAAGTTCTCTTTAATATCGTTGAAGGGATTACAACTGCAAGTTTGTGGGAAAAACTGGAAACTTTATATATGACAAAATCATTGACCAATAGAATTTATTTGAAAAGAAAATTGTAAAGTCTTCGGATGAAGGATGGTACAAAAGTTGCAGAACATTTAAATGTTTTTAATACACTTATTTTCCAGTTGTCAGATATGGAAGTTAAAATTCAGGAAGAAGACAAGGCTATAACCTTGTTGTGTTCTCTGCTTGAGTCATGGGACCACTTCGTAACTTCAATCAGTTTGAGAATTGTTGTTTCTTTGAAATTTGAATCAGTTGTGGGTGCTCTGTTATCTGAAGAAGTACGAATGAAATCCAGTATTGAAACATCTGCACCGGAAACCATGGTAGCCAGAGGTTGGTCAAAGGAAAGAGGGTAGAAAGAAAGGGGTTTTTCTGGATCAAAATCAAAGGGCGGCAAGAAGTGTAAAGCCAAGTGTTGGTACTGCAATAAAATTGGACACCTCAAGAAATACTATTGGAAATGGAAGGAGTTGGAAAACCAGAATAAGGAAGAAAATAAGGTTGACTCAGGTATGATTTATGAAGTTTTAACTGCTAAAGCTCTACCTGTTTATAATGTCTCTCAAGATGTTGAAAATTGGTTGTTAGACTCTGGTGCTTCTCATCACATGAGTCTGCACAGAAGTTGGTTTACTTCATATGAAGTTGTAAATGGTAGTTCTGTGTTTATGGGAAATAATGCATCTTGTCAGACTGTTGGGGTGGGAAATGTAAAAATTAAAATGTATTATGATAGAGTTAAAATATTATCTGATGTTAGGCATGTAACTGAATTAAAGAAAAACTTGATTTCTTTGGGAGTTTTGGATTCGAATGGGTATAAATTTACAGGTCATAATGGAGTGTTGAAAGTCTCAAAAAGAGCCTTGGTAGTTATGAAGGTTGAAAATGTCTGAAATATGTACAGATTCAAAGGAAACACTCAAGTTAATGAAGCAGCAGTTGTATCAGAAAAAACAGAAGAAGGTTCTCATCTATGGCATCAACAGTTGGGTCACATGAGCAAGAAAGGTCTTCAGGTACTGATGAACCATAAGTTGCTTTCTGATTTGAAATCCATGAAGTTGGATTTTTGTAAACACTGTGTGTATGTAAAACAATGTAAACAAAGGTTCAAGACTGGTAGTCATAATGGTAAACAAATTTTAGACTACATTCATTCTGATCTGTGGGGACCCTCTCCTAGTGTGTCTTATGGAGGTGCATTATATTTCTTAACATTTATTGATGATTTCTCCTGAGAATTTTGGGTCTATATTTTGGAAAAGAAAGCTGATGTATTTAATGTTTTTAAAAAATTTAAAGCTATGGTGGAAAATACAATAGGAAAATCAATTAAATGTTTAAGAACTGATAATGGCGGTGAATTTACTTCTTTAGAATTTGCACAATTTTGTAAGGATGAAGGGATTGTTAGACATAAAACTGATGTTTATACTCATTGGAAAAATGGTGTTGTTGAACATATGAATCAGACTCTTATGGAAAGAGCCAGAGGCATGATCAGTAATTCTAACCTACCAAAGGAGTTGTGGGCAAAAGCAGTATCTACTGCTTTTTATTTAGTTAACAAATCACCTTTGGTTGCCATAAACTATAAAATTCCTGAAGAAGTTTGGTCAGGTCAGTCTTGTGATTATTCGCATTTGAATATTTTGGTTGTGATGCCTATGCTCTTATTCCTAGAAATCAACGTTCAAATTTAGATCCAAAATAAAAAATTTATGTCTTTGTTGGGTATGATTATTCAGTGAAAGGATATAGGTTGTGGGATCCTTCTTCACAGAAGATAGTCATTAGTAGAGATGTAACATTTGATGAATCTTCTCTTCTAAAATCAGATGTTGGAAAAGTTAAACAGGAACAGGTATCACCAAATCAGCTAATTCAATTGGATACTAAACCTTTTCCAGAAAGTCAAAAGGAAGGAGAGACTTCTAATGTAAAATGTGAAGAAGCAAAGGAAACTGGAGTAATTTCAAAACCAATTCAGCAACCAGTCACTCTAAGAAGGTCTACAAGGGAAAGAAAAACACCCAAAAGGTATGAAGATTTCGCTTCATCTTTTTCATTGATTAATGAAGAGGGGGAACCTTCTTGTTATTAGGAAGCAGTAGATGATGTAGATAGCGAGATATGGAAAAAATATATGGAAGAAGAAATGGATTCCTTAGCCAAGAAAAATACCTGAGATCTTGTAGAAATTCCTAAAGGGAGGAGTGTTGTTGGGTGCAAATGGGTCTTCAAGTTGAAGAGAAAAGTTGATGGAAGTGTTGATAGGTATAAGGTGAGGCTGGTTGCAAAGGGGTATTCTCAGGTTGAAGGTATTGATTTTCATGAAAAAATTTCACCAGTCGTTAAACGTGTTTCTATTCGTACTGTGTTAGCACTAAATGCATTACATGACCTTGAGTTAGAACTATTAGATGTTAAAACAACCTTTCTTCATGGTGATTTGGATGAAGAGATATATATGGATCAGCCATAAGGTTTTGTACAAGGTCAGAGCAGAAGATTAGTTTTCAAGATCATGAAATCATTTTATGGCCCGAGGCAGTCGCCCAGGCAATGGTACAATAAGTTTGACCCCTTCATGGTGAGCCAAAATTTTATCAAAAGTGAGTATTATCATTGTGTAGACTTCAAAAGTTTCAATGGCATATTCATTATATTGGTATTGTATGTTGATGATATGCTTATTTCAAGCAAAAACATGGAAGAAATCAACAGTTTAAAGGCTCAACTCTCTAGGGCATTTGATATGAAACATCTTGGAGCAGAAAAACATATCTTGGGCATGGAGATACACAAAGACAAGAAGAATGGTAAACTTTAGTTATCACAACAGAAGTATGTGGAGAAAGTACTTGAAAAGTTCGGTATGAACAATGTGAAACCTGTTAATGTTCCATTAGCTTCCCATTTTAATATTTCTTTGGATTTAAGTCCTAGAACTAATGAAGAAAAGAAGTATATGTCTTGTGTACCATATGAAAATGTAGTATGCAACTTATTAATGTATGCGATGGTATCTACAAGACCTGACATTTCACATGCAGTTGGAGTACAGTTAGCAGGTTCATGGAAAATCCAAGGGAAGAACATTAGTGAGAAGGGAAATGCCAGGGTGTTTCAGTATTTGAGAGGCACAAGTGACCATTGCATCAGCTTTGATGGTCATGAAGGTTCAGTCTGTGGATATGTGGATGATAATTATTCCGGTGATTTGGAAAAAAGGAGGTCTATTACATGTTATGTTTTTACTCTTGCAGGTGGAGCAATCAGCTGGATGTCAAAGCTTCAAGAGACAGTTGCTTTGTCCACTACTGAAGCAAAGTATATAGCTGCTTCAGATGCCTGTAAGGAGGCAATATGGTTAAAAGGTCTACTTGTTGAGATTGGAAGGACGCAGGAGAAAGTGAATGTGTTTTGTGATAGTCAGAGCGTCGCTATTCATTTTCCTACAAATACAGCCTTTCACAACAAGACCAAGCACATCGATGTAAGGTATCACTTTGTGAGACATGTAATCGAAGGTGGAAAGTGGTTCTTAAGAAGGTCCATACACAGGAAAATCATGCAGATATATTCACGAATCCAGTTACAATAGAGAAGCTGAGATGGTGTATCACTTCTCTTGGCTTGCAGAAGAGATGATGAATGGGCATTGGCAAGGGATTTGGAAAATTGTTGTCAAGGTGGAGTTTTTTTAAATATGACAACAAATGTAATTAATGTAATTTTGTGAAAATTTACTTATTTCCAGTTAGTTGGTTGTATAACAAAATGAAGTTAGAATAACAAAGTTGCCCATATTAAATTGGGATGGCCCGAGAGGCTTGTTGTATGAGGACAATCATTCTTGATTAATAGAGTTTCCAATCCCTTGGCCCGTGGAGGTTTCCTTGACACCCTGTCAAGGTTTTACCACGTAAATTACTATTTTTTCCTTTGTGTGTTGTTAGTACCCTATAAATTATAGGATCTCAAGGTGACTAGATACTTCATATTTCATGCAATGTTTTCATTATTGAAAGGCTTTTCAAAATTCAAATGATTTCAAATAAAAAGGAAAAATAAAAAAAAAGGGTATAAAAAAATAGAGAAAAGAATGAAAAGAAAAAAAAAAGGAAAAAAGAAAGAATAACCCAAAAAAGAAATAAAACTAAAAGTGTTGCAAGTTCAAATGCCACTACTCTTTATATAGGTCTATCCAGTCATACAGTTTAATCATGATTAGATAGTTTTCAATTTCTGTTGATAGGTTAGAAAATAAATATTTTCCAAACTGTTTAATCTTGTCTTATCAGTAGATAGGTAGAAAATGAGATTGGTTCAACATCTTAATCTGAACCAATAGGATAAATAAGGGATAGGAGGTAGGTTAGGATTTTAGAAGAAAATGTTCAGGGTCTACAAGTCTAAATGCACCCTACAAAGGAAGAAAAAATGTTAGATGAGTAGTTCAGGTAGGCAGATATGCAAAGGAGGAAGAAACGAAAGGAAAAGGTGAAATGGGGACTTCAAAATCCTTTGAGGAGAAATCTATTTTATCCTAAGCCCTGTGCAAGTCCCGCCAAGCACCAAATCGCAATTTTCATCGACCAAATCGAAAAATTCCTTTCCATTCATTCATTTCACAAAATCTTCTGATCACCACTAAATTGCCTGATTTGCGATGTCAGCAGGTCCCACCTCCTTACCACGTCACCCCTCTCCCCGCACTTCGCACATCGCACATTTAAATTTTTACCTCCACCACTCATAACTAAATCCACCGATGTGTGATTTGCGATAGCCATGGGGCCCATCCCGCCACATCAACCCCCTATTCCCACAATTTTCACTTTGCAAATCTTAGCACTTACCTCCACCGCATATAACTAAATCCCTCGATTTGTGATTTGCGATATCCATGGGACCCTCCCTGCCACATCACCTCCCTCTCCCCACACTTTTCACTTGACAAATCTTAGCACTTACCTCCACCACTTATAACTAAATCCATCGATTTGAGATTTGAAATATCCATGGGCCCCTCCCTGCCACGTCACCTCCCTCTCCCCACACTTCGCACTTCGAAAATCTTAGCACATGCCTCCATTGCTTATAACTAAATCCGTCGATTTGCGATTTGCGATATCCATGGGCCCCTCCCTGCCACGTCACCTCCTTCTCCCCACACTTCACGCATCGCAAGTTTTAAGGTTTACCTCTACTACTCATAAGTAAATCCTTCAAAGTGCAATTTACAATAGCCTTCGAGCCCACCTCCTTGCCACATCACACATTCACCCCATCGCATCAGTGCTAAACTCCTCCCACCTTACCCTCCAACTCCACTCCTCACTTCTCTATCGACGAACCTCAATCCATTTCGGCCCCCCCCCTCAGCTAGCGAACATTAACAGGGGGGGGGTCCGAAATGGGTAGTATTCGTTACTACCTACTCCTCCACGTGTCACATTTCCAAAGTTTCACACCCCACCTCTCTATTACCGCTTACCACCTGAGCTCCCCTCCGAAAAGTTGTTTCCACTATCCTCCAAAACGTTGTCGCCCTCTAACCGTTGCCAATGCCACCACGCCACGTCTGCCATCACCTGTCCACTTTGCCCCGTCACATCCACTCCCACCAATAGCATCATTGTGCCATGAATGGTTGGGTCATTATCCAACAGATTCGCGCCAACTCAACAGTTACCCTCCAAACACGTGTTAAAACCCGAATTCACCATAGTGACAAAGTTTACATTGTTGTTACTATTAAATTGCTATAGGTTGTGATATTTATAGACAAATGCAGAGGAGGTCACGACCAAACACCTTGGCCGAAGGGTAAATTTCACATCAAATATGGAACAATCAGTGCTCTGTGAGCCTAGTTACAGTTCTTGTTTCAGCTAATTCATTTCCAATCCAGATCCCCTTCGGTCTTACCCCTTCCTCAGTATCAATTCATACCGTTTCCCCCTTCTCTATTCCCCTTCTCTTTCATCCCATTCTCCATTGCAGGTGAAACATAGAGTGAAAAGGCAAATCATGCCTCCCAAGGCAAATCAACAGCCTTTCAATCCCATGGTCTACCCCCAGGTAGACTTAGACCATATTCCCCTAGCTGACAGTGACTACAAGATCCACAAGACAGAGTCATACCTCGACCTATTTGATGTTTATTGTGTTGGAAATATGATGCAGAGAGTTGTCCTTGATGGCAACCCACTGAATGAAGATGAAGACATGCGACTATTGACATGTGTTGTCCTTGATGGCGAACCACCTGATGAAGTTATTCTTGACTTGATGGACTTGGTAAATGATACCGTCTGATGTGATATGATGTTTGTTAGCAATATGATGCTGAGTGTTGTCCTTGAATGGCAAGATGATGGCAACTTACTTGATGAAGTTGTGCTTGATAGAACATGTATTGATGAACTAAATCTGATGTATCTATAGTGTGTACAGAAGGCAATGAAGAAAGGAATTCAGCATGTGCTAAAATCTTGATGAAAAGAGTATGTCTCTAGGCATACGCGGATTTGCCTAAGGGAAGTCACGTATGCACGTGGGAATAAACGTTCCAAGTCGCGTATGGGCAAAAGCACTCATAAAGTGCAAAACTAGGGGTAACCACCATGGTATTGACCCATTGTATTGGGTAATGATTCGTCTAAATGACCCCGTCCAAGAATACCATCGGAAGTAATGTAGTTTTGGCTCATGGTATTGACAAAGGGTAAACATATATAAGGAGAAGAAATTCATTGTGCAAATCATGGGTGTGAGAGCAATATGTCTGATCTTGAATGAATACTTCTCTGTGAAGTATATCTGTATGGAAAGGGTAAAGGTTTGATGTTAGATCTGAATCTATGATGCACCTATGAAGAAATGATGAAGCCGGATTTCTAGATCTGAAATGTATCTATATTTGCTAGATTTGTTTATATCGAGATAGGCGAACTTGTACGCCACGAGTAAAGGGTAAATACGTGTGAATGTCTGATCTGAAGAAGTGTGCTGCTCTATAATGATTGAAGATCTATACGCTACTTTGCCACAGAGGAAGAGCGTATATACGCGGCTTCGCTGAAAAGAAAGCGCGTATGCGCAATGAAAAATATACAGAGGTATACGCTGGTTTGTGTGGAAGGAAGCGCGTATATACGCGACATCAGTGAAGTAAAAGCGCGTATGCAAACTAGGGTTTGCTGAAGCATGGGGTATGAAACATCTGATCCGTTCTGCTGTATTACTGCTATCTGATCTGAGTTCTATGAATTGATAAGTATCTATTGATGAAGTATGTTTGAGCTTAAAAGTATTGAAAGGGTCCAGTCTGGAAATATGATGAAACGTGGCCTGCAAGTGGTGTCCTAGTGGAAGCTTTGGATCCAGTGTGAAAATTGATGAAACATGATCCATAGAGGTACTAAGGGTTGTAGCCTTCAGTCAGGGGGTAGTAGCTCCCTTCCAGGAGAGGCTGGTAAACGAGATCGGGGAGTCGTAGCTCCCTTCCAAGAGAGGCTGGTAAACAAGTCAGGGGGGGGTCGTGGCTCCCTTCCCGGGGAGAGCCCCAGTAAACGAGTGCGGTGGGTGCTGTGTGCTGGTAGAGTCTGCACCAGCACATATGTTGTAAGATGTTTTCTCTATAATAAAATATTGAAGGCTGAGCAACTGCAGCGGTGGTTTTCTCCTGACTTGGGTTTCCACCTAAAAATCCTGGTGTTCATGTGTGATGCTTTGTGTGATGGTTTTCTCTGCTCTTACTGCACATGTTTACTGTTTATTAAACATCTGATGAATGAATGATGGAATGATTTAAGTGAAGAACTAATGACCTAATTAGATATCTGTGTATACGCTAGTTTCATAAAGTGTATCCGCGTATATACGCGAGTCTGTTTCAGGAAAGTAGCGTATGGGTTTTAGAAGCAAGAAAAAGTAAAATTTTTGAATATGTTGTAAATACTGATTCACCCCCCCCTCTCAGTATTTTTTCCAACAATTGGTATCAGAGCAGGTCCTTGTGCAGAAGCTTGATCGCTTAAAGGAGATCCGTCGCAATGGGAAGTCAAGAAGGAGTAATGTCTATAAAGCCACCTCTATTCAATGGAAGCAATCTGATATTCTGGAAGGTACGTACAAAATCATATCTGCAAAGTCTTGGTGCAGATGTATGGGCAATCGTGGAAGAAGGCTATCAATATCCGGCAAGTATTCCTACTGATGCGGGTGAAAGGAAGAAGTATGAAATCAATGCCAAAGCAGTGAATGTCTTATTAGGAAGCATGTCTGAACTAGAATTTGCTAAAGTGATGCAGCTAAATTCAACAAAAGAAATATGGGACAAAATCATTCTGAGCTATGAAGGAGATACAAAGGTAAAAAGTGCAAAACTCCAAACTCTTAGAATTGAATATGAAAACTTAAGGATGCATAGTGATGAAAGTATTTCCAGCTTCTTTCTTCGTCTATATTATATTGTAAATCGAATGAGAAATTTGGGTGAAACCATAACTGATACTACTCTGGTGGAAAAATTCTTAAGATCCTTGACTTCAAAATTTGACTCTAAAGTTTCCGCTATTGAAGAAAGGCAAGATCTGCAAACTCTTACTGTTGTTCAATTACATGGTATTCTGACTGCTTTTGAAATGAGACAAGGAGGTCCTTCTCAAATCAAGAAGAGTAATTTTAAGATATGCAGGAAGAAGAAAAGGAAAGTTGTCAAAGAATCCGACTATATATCCGATGAAGAAAGATCGAATTTCGTGAGAAAACTCCAACTAAAGGGAAGCTGGAAGGAATTCGGTAGCTTCCCTTCAAATGTTTTGAGTGTGGAAAAGTTGGTCCATATCTTTGCTAAATGTCCTTATAAAAAAAAACGAGAATTAAGGAAAAGCAAATTTGAAAAGAGGAAGAGTTATTATGCAAATGAAGTTGATGATGGGTATAGGTGAAAGTATGAAGAAGATTAGAGCCAAGCTCTACAAGTGCTCATGGAAAAGAAGCAAAAGAAGAAGGCTGCTCAAAGCAAACAGACATCTCAGAAATCATGTATAGCAGAAATTGAAGGAGATTATTTGTATTAAATAGAAGCTCTACAAGTGCTCACGGCAAAGAGGAAAAAGAAGAAGGCTACTCTAAGCAAGGAGATGTCTCAAAAAACCTGTATAGAAAAAATTGAAAGAAGATGAATCTGATAGTGATTTGGGTCCTTGTAATCTTCTTTGTGCAAGAAATGGTGTAGAAAAGGAAAGTAAAGTTGTGGATCTAGAACAAGCTATCAAGATCAAAGTTGAAGAACAACAAAAGGAAATTGATAAGAAATATTCTATCTACAAAGAGATGATCTCTCAAATGAAAGATCAAATAGAGATGCTGAATGGACAGGTGGACAAGTATCAAAGGTTTCATACTTATGCATCCAATAGAATTAAAGAACTAGAAGCAGAAATCAACGATCTAAATATAGATCTCGAAAAATCAAGCAAGAAGAATGAAGGACTTGAAGCTACAATCATTTCCCTGCAAGCAGATCTCGAAACATCAAATAAGAAGAATGAAGAACTTATACAAACTTTTGAAGAACAAGAAAATGAGTTGAAGGAAGAGATTTTAAAATTGAATGATCAAGTAGAGGAAGGAAGAAGGGTCGAATAAATTATGAAGAAGCAATGCCAAAATTTGGAGGTTGAGGTAAATATTTTGAAAGGTAAATTAGAAGAAAGAGATAAACTTTTGAAGTTTCAGATAGTACTAACATTTTGGACAATATTACGAGTAATCAAAGTCTCCACAACTATCAAACTTGGTCTTGGCTTTCATGAAACTGTTAAAGGAGAATCTAGCTCACAAGGAAGTGCTAAAAACTCAGAGGATGTCAATGCAAAACCTGAAGTGTTGAAGGAAACAAAAGATCAACCAACAATCATGAATTCTCAAATGAATTCATTCAAAAACGTTGAATGTTTTAAATGTCATAATTATGGGCATGTTGCAGCAAATTGCAGGAGCAGATCATTTCAGCCTCAATCAAACAGTTCCTACATAGAAAGGTACTCTGGTTTCTTCAAGGGATATTTTTTTTCGTGTAACAAGTATGGACATAAATCAGCTGATTGTAAAAGGAGGAAGATTAGAAATACTCATTGTGATTCTTATGCTTATTTCTCTGGACACGTGAGATGTTATTCTTGTAACAAGTATGGACATGTAGAAAAGGAATGCAGGTTGAACAGATCTGAGAAAGTGGACAATTTTCAGCACACTGTTAGGAGGTTCAAGAAAATTTGGAAAAGGAAGGAAGACCAATCAGAAACGTAGGAATTATGACCCTACTGCAGTCATCCGCTTCAGAAGCTTACTTCTCTTATTGAATGCAGGAACGATGTGGGATACATTATGAGATTTAGTGATGTATCGTCACAGGGGGAGCAATGTATGATGTCTCTCATGGTTGATTTGATTATTACAGTTATGTTTTACTTCGACGGTATACGATGTGGAAAGGACGGTACGGGGGGAGGTACAAGCTCGGGAGGAAATGAAGGAAGATGAAAATTTTCTATGCTTCACTTTTCATACGCGGGTTATACTAACAAAAGTCACGTATACACGCGAGTTTCATCAGACACAGTCGCATATGCATTGATGATAAGAGAATTTATATGCTAGCTGAAGATCTGGAGCAGAGGTTCAGGGGGAGCATCAGTCTGATTGTTAATGACTGTTTTATTGACTCAATTTCAGCTTAGTTTCTCAGTTCTAAATAATGAGGATACAATACATGGTTTCTTGTGTTGAAGATTGTGGATGAGCCCTGTTTGCTTGTTGGTGAAGAGTATTCATTGTTGAGATGAAAGTCCTATAATTCAGAGATAAGGGTAGCCCATGCAGAGATTGTTGCTGATGACTTGCTGATGAACGTTTTCAGGTTGCACAAGTTAAGAAGGAGGACTGGTTCAGGAGGAGCAGCAGGTTGAATACTAATAATTGCATTGTTGGCAATATGACTGCTTATTCTTTGGTTTTTGTGATACTCATGCTCAAATGATGATGACTTGGTACATGGTTTATTATGATGAGATTTTGAGCCCTGGTTGTTGATAAATATCTTTTGTGCTCACAAATGGATGAGTTGGATGTCGTTTGATTCAGAAATAAGAATAGATCATGCAGAGTTTGTTACTATGGTTAAGATCTTTTGCCTACTTCATGATCATGGTGATATTGGACCACATGGATGATTGACACATATTTGAAGATGCTGTTTTGGTATGATAATCTCTCTTGGAAAGATTGTATTGATGCTGCAAAGAATCTGAAGGCTTGGTGACTAATGCTACAACCATTGGATGACGCTTGAAGACACAACTACACTGTTCTATCTATCTGTAGTCCAGGGAAGCATTCAAATATCTCAGAAAGAAGTTGAGCACTGTCTTTTTCTCACAGAGGATCAGATCTGGTTAAAATTTAGGAGATGGCATTGGATACGCTAAGCTTCAACACAAATACAGATAGCACGTGAGTTCATGTACGTAAAACCATATCCCATTGCCGATAAATTTCCTCGTTTGGTTCAGCTCCTCTTCTGCCATTCACCGTTAGCAGCCGCTTTGGTATCTCTCGATACTATTTGGTATCTCTCGAGCACTGTGTTCCAGCTTCTCATTATTCTACTTTTAGTGATTTGATGAAGATGTTTTGATGATTTGTTGGTGAAAGTGTTCAGATGCAAACCAAGGGGAGCCTTAGTCATATGAAAAGGATGTTGTAGATGCCGTATTCGGGACATTGAAGGTTATTTAGCATAATGCATTGTTGGCATTATGATGGTTCTAAATTATGATCTCTCTCTTGAGGTCCTTTTGATGTTGGTCATAAAAAGTCATATTTGTATTTTGATGAAAAGGTCATGTTGAGACCTATGATGTAAAATTTTAATATTCAGTCATGTAAGGACTTGATCAAATTTGTAAACCCACTTGGTTGGGTAGTTGAGTCAAAATGTGTAAACCCACTTGGTTGGGTACTTGAGTCACATATGTAAATCCACTTTGTTGGATCATTGATATAAGTATGAGTCCTTGGTGATAGGAAAGGTCATAGAGTCATGTACTTCATTGACAAATATGTTTGAAGATTCACATGAACTGTGGGGAGCTTGGTCATCAGTCTATATGTGTTCTGGCAGAACGTTTTCTTCTACATGAGGAGAAAACGGGGAGAGTGTGTTGGTTTTGATCTTCCCTTTGCCCTTGATGTCAAAAGGGGAGAGTGACATGGTGTTTGAATGAAGAGAAAGAATGGTGTCAAAAATGGAGAGAGTGACATGGTGTCATTGTATTCTTAATGTACATATCTATTGTGGTAACCAAACACCATCGTGGTTGCCATCAAGTCCAAAGGGGGAGATTGTTGGCAATATGATGCAGAGAGTTGTCCTTGATGGCAACCCACTCAATGAAGATGAAGACATGCGACTATTGACATGTGTTGTCCTTGATGGCGAACCACCTGATGAAGTTATTCTTGACTTGATGGACTTGGTAAATGATGTAAATCTGATGTGATATGATGTTTATTGAAAATATGATGCTGAGTGTTGTCCTTGAAAGGCAACCCACTTGATGAAGATGATGGAAACTTACTTGATGAAGTTGTGCTTGATAGAATATGTCTTGATGAACTAAATATGATGTATCTACAGTGTGAACAGAAGGCAATGAAGAAAGGAATTCAGCATGTGCTAAAATCTTGATGAAAATAGTATGTCTCTAGGCATACGCGGATTTTCCTAGGGGAAGTCGCGTATGCACGCGGGAATAAACGTTCCAAGTCGCGTATGGGCAAAAGCGCTCTTAAAGTGCAAAACCAGGGGTAAACACCATGGTATTGACCCATTGTATTGGGTAATGATTCGTCTAAATGACCCCGTCCAGGAATACCATCGGAAGTAATGTGGTTTTGGCTCATGGTATTGAAAAAGGGTAAACCTATATAAAGAGAAGAAATTCATTGTGCAAATCATGGGTGTGGGAGCAAGATGTCTGAGCTTGAATGAATACTTCTCTATGAAGTATATCTGCATGGAAAGGGTAAAGGTTTGATGATAGATCTGAATGTATGATGCACCTATGAAGAAATAATGAAGAAGGGGATCTAGATCTGAAATGTATCTATATTTGCTAGATCTGTTTATATCTGAGATGAGGCGAACATCTGTCTGAAGTAAAAGGGTAAATCTGAACTGAATATCTGATCTGAAGAAGTATGCTGCTCTATAATGATTGAAGATCTATATGCTACTTTTCCGTAGAGGAAGCGCGTATATACGCGGCTTCGCTGAAGAGAAAGCGCGTATGCGCAATGAAATATATACAGAGGTATACGCTGGTTTGTGTGAACGGAAGCGCGTATATACGCAACATCAGTGAAGTGAAAACGCGTATGCAAACTAGGGTTTGCTGAAGCATGGGGTATGAAACATCTAATATGTTCTTCTGTATTACTGCTATCTGATCTGTGTTGTCTGAATTGATAAGTATCTGTTGGTGATGTATGTTTGAGCTTAAAAGTATTGAAAGGGTCCAGTCTGAAAATATGATGAAACGTGGCCTGCAAGTGGTGTCCTAGTGGAAGCTTTGGATCCAGTGTGAAAATTGATGAAACGTGGTCCATAGAGGTGCTGAGGGTTGTAGCCTTCAGTCAGGGGGTCGTAGCTGCCTTTCAGGTGAGGCTGGTAAACGAGATCAGGGGGTCGTAGCTCCCTTCCAGGAGAGGCTGGTAAACGAGTCAGGGGGTTGGAGCTCCCTTCCAGGAGAGGCTGGTAAACGAGCGCAGGTGGGTGCCTGCGTGCTGGTAGAGTCTGCACGAGCACATATGTTGTAAGATGTTTTCTCTATAATAAAATATTGAAGGCTGAGCAACTGCAGCGGTGGTTTTCTCCCGACTTGGGTTTCCACCTAAAAATCCTGGTGTTCATGTGTGATGCTTTGTGTGATGGTTTGCTCTGCTCTTACTGCACATGTTTACTATTTATTAAACATCTGATGAATGAATGATGGAATGATTTAAGTGAATAAATAATGACCTAATTAGATATTTGTGTATATGCTAGTTTCATAAAGGGTATCCGCGTATATACGCGAGTCTGTTTCAGGAAAGTAGCGTATGGGTTTTAGAAGCAAGAAAAAGTAAAAGTTTTGAATATGCTGTAAATACTGATTCACCCCCCCCCCCTCTCAGTATTTTTCCCAACATATTGCTGGCTCGAGGATAAGCTCCTTGACGAAGCAGATGATATAAGCCTGTGGGATTCCAATATTCCACATTACATCTTCCCTAGAACCCATAGCTGCTCTGAGCTAATTAGGAAATGCTAATATTGTTATGACATTAAACAAATATCCATAGTGAACTCTGCATGAGAGATTTTGTTTTATGTAAATGAACCATCCATTCAAGAGATGTTGCAGGCCCCCATTGTTGAGAACACTGTCTCTTTTTCATATGAGGCCCTTATAGGTCTATACCAAGGATTAGATTTTGCCAGCAAGGCCAAAACCTTGGAGCTTTTCATGACTCCCAATGCACCAATGCCTACCATAAATCCCCCATATCCATCATCCACCTTCCTGGAAAGGACCAAGCACATTGTCGCTACCCTATCCTATTTGTTAGGTTGTCATAGTGATTAGTGGATAGATGAAGCCATAATTGGTTTCTTGTCTATCCTCTTTGCAAATGCCAAGCCCACTGGTATGTTCAACTATGCTTAGCTCGTTGCTAATGCAATCCACGATCAGTTCTTGAAATTTCAAACAAAAGTGGTATTCAAATACACCTCTATGTTGGTGTACATGTTTACCTATTTTCAATCCAGCAAGTTCAAATTCGACATGATAAAGCAAGATGAAGACTCTCAAACTCAATCTGTCATTTTTTGGACAACTCTATTACGAAAGTAGTAGGAAGAATATTCATACAAGAGCTTTGTAGACCTATTTGTTCATCTAGTAATCAGTGCACTTAGCAGCACCACAGAGCCCAAGGTCAGTGAGGAAATCAAGAAAGTGATGCAGTTTATAGAGCAGATCAAGAAATCAAACTGGTATCTCTACCAAAACTACACGGAGATCATGGTTTATGGCAGTGAATTGGCCCCCTATAAACTACCCAAATACCTCTCCATGAGGATCTTTTCCCTTGAGTATATTAGACAAATGACAGATGTTGATGAGGTTCATTTTTTTCGATCAAGAAGAAGTCACAATTCAAGATCAAATCCAAAATCAGCCCATTCATCTACAACAACAGGGAAACAGGGGGAGAGGCAGATAAAATACTAAAATAGATGAAATTCACACACAATTTCACCTGGTCCTATGATCCAATGGGGATCATATCCAGGAAGAGGGTGGAAAACAAGTCCAGACCCTACATGCATACCCACAAACTGGAGATAGATAAGTACATGAACCAAGAATAATGGGTGGCAGACACACTCCAGGAGGCTGAAGAGAAGGTCATCTCTATGTCAGGAATCCAAACACCAACTCCACAAGAGAGGAAGGCGGCAGGAGTACAAGATGACAAAGGAAAGGAGCTTGGAAAATAAATAGGAAGTAAGAGGACCAGGGAGGATCAAACAGACATGGACATCGATTCCTCCACTAAGGAGTTCAAAATGAAATATAGGAAGAGAGCCAGGATCAACATGGGCCTTGACCAAGGCAATGAAAGAAACCAGCAAACTGTCATCACAATTGGGGATTCACCAAGTTCATCTCCAACAGGTGACCACCCGATCTTCTCGACATCCTCTGCCACCGTGCCATTCCAATAGAAGAATGCGAAAACTCCCACATGTTAGAAAATTATATATTACAAAGCAATGCAACACATAAAATATGTGGAAAACACAAGCACATAAAACACATAAAACCATAGAGACACAGATATACGTGGTTCACCCAGTTTCGGCTACGTCCACCCCGAACAATCAATCCTTCCTTTCTATTATCCAACAAAATGAAGAGACACAACCAACAGCAGCTCCGTTGTAATATCCTTTGTTCTCTCTCACAATCTCCCTATCTATTTCTCACCTTGAGAATACACATACAATACACAACCGCAATAAAATCCCTCATACAAAGCGAGGGGTTGCCTTCTAGGGAAAAAAACCCTAAAATAAACATAACTTCTACCGTCAGATCATCCACCTAATGCATGGCCCAGATTGACTAGAAATTACTATACTTTTACAAGGAAATTTTACATCTTCTTTTTTAGCTTCGGGGGCACTGCCCTCGAAACCCCCCGCCAAGGGGGGGCTCCATAAAGTCGCAGTCGCCCCCCTAGACCCCCAAGGCAATTTTTAATTACGGGCGGCGTTTCCGACCCATTAAGGTATAGGGGTCCAATGCTGTGATAAAAAATAAACAAGATAATCAGGCTCCACACCCAACAATCTCCCACTTGAAGAATGATTGTAGCAACTCCACTGCTACTTCATTTACTGGACAATGACTCCTCTTTGGACCTGGTTGTTTCTCATCTTCATCGTCATCCTTGAAGAGCAATTGCAACTGAGCATAATCTCAGTTTCTCCCTCGTTACAACTTTTGTTAACATATCTGCAGGATTCTGGCTAGTGTGTATCTTTTCCAACTTCAATTGTCCATCTTCCAATACTGACCGTATGAAATGGTACTTGAGTTGTATGTATTTAGTCCTGGAATGAAATGCTGAGTTATTTGCAAGATGAATGGCACTTTTTCTATCACTATATAACAATCCCATATCATGCTTCTTACCCAATTCATCCATAAACCTTTGTAACCAAATAATTTCTTTACTTGCCTCTGTAGCAGCAACATACTCTGCTTCTGTTGTTGAAAGTGCAACAACACTTTGGATTTTTGAAACCCAACTAACAGTTGTTCCACCTACAGTAAATACATACCCTGTAGTGCTCCTCCTATTACCTCTGTCACCTGCCATATCTGCATCAACATATCCCTGTAGAGCAATGTTTGAACCACCAAAGCATAATGTTTGATTTGTGGTACCTCTCAAATATCTGAGAATCCATTTCATAGCCATCCAATGGTCTTTTCCTGGATTGTTCATGTACCTTCTTACAACTCCCACTGCATGTGCAATATCAGGACTTGTGCAGACCATTGCATACATTAAGCTTCCAAATGATGATGCATATGGAATTTTATACATATAGTCCATTTCTTCTTGGGTCTTGGGGAACATCTCCTTACTAAGTTTGAAATGGCTAGCAAAAGGTGTACTAACTGGTTTTGCATTCTGCATATTAAATCTTTTCAACACCTTTTGTATGTACTTATTCTGACACAATGTTAATTTGTGATTTTTCTTGTCTCTAGTTATTCTCATACCAAGGATTTGTTTTATAGCTCCCAAATCCTTCATTACAAATGAATTTTCCAATTTTCTTTTGAGAAAATTTATTTTCTACATGTTAGACCCTGCAACAAGCATGTCATCTACATACAATAACAATATAATATAGCTTCCATCATTTTTCTTGTTCAGATAAACACAATGATCAAAGTGACATCTAGTATAACCTTGTTCAGACATAAACCTGTCAAATTTTAGATACCACTGCCTTGGAGCCTGTTTTAAGCCATACAAGCTCTTCTTTAGCCTACACACTAATTTTTCCTTCCCTTTGACCTCATATCCTTCAGGTTGCTACATATATATCTCTTCCTCCAAATCTCCATGGAGAAATGTTGTCTTTACATCTAACTGTTCAAGATGTAAATCTTCCGCTGCTACAAGACTTAAAATAGTTCTGATTTAAGTCATCTTAACAACATGAGAAAATATTTCATCAAAATCAATACCTTTATTCTGTGCAAACCCCTTCACCACAAGTCTAGCTTTGTACCTCTGTTTTCCTCCATCTTCTTCCTTCAGACTGTAAACCCATTTATTTTGCAATGTGGTTTTACCTGCAGGCAACCTGACTAAGCCCCAAGTCTGGTTATGAATTAAGGAGTCCATCTCTTCTTCCATGGCTAGCTCCCACTTCTTCCTGTTTTCAACCTGCATTACTTCTTCATAACATTCATGTTCACCAGAATCAATCAACAATAAATAATATAATGAAAGAGAGTATCGTTCAGGGGGTCTACTTATCCTAGTAGATCTTTTAACACTACTTTTAGGTGTTTGAGGTGCCTGTTGTTGTTGTGGTGGTTGCTGTTGTTTTATTTTCTTTATTAATATGGACAAAGGCCTTACAACCGAAAGGATTTAAAAAGGAGTAGTTTACCTTTTTACCTGTCCATGCTTCCTCTGGAATACCACCATCCAAGGACCTTGAAGGCCCTCTATTTATTAGATAAACAACAGTATATATAGCATCTGCCCAAAATTTTAAAGGCAATCATGCATGCAATCTCATGCACCTTGAACGCTCCATGATTGTTCTATTCATCCTTTCTGACACACCATTTTCTTGCGATGTTCTTGGAACCATCTTCTCTATGTGAATTCCATGATCTGAATAGTACATATCAAACTCTTTGCTGCAATATTCACCTCCATTGTCTGATCTGAGACACTTCAACTTCTTTTTTGTCTCAATCTCAACCAAAGCTTTCCATTTCTTGAAAGTATCAAATACATCAGATTTATTCCGAATACAATAAATCCAAGTTTTTCTAGTTGCATCATCAATAAAAGTAACATAATAACGAGAGCCACCAAGAGATGATACCTAAGCAGGTCCCCATAAATCTGTATGCAAAAGCCCTAATTTTTCACTCGTATTTTCTTTCCCAACTCTAAGAAATCTGACTCTCTTCTGTTTTCCATAAATGCAATTCTCACAGAAATCCAAATAAATATTCTTCAAACCCGACAACAAATTCCTTGAGTGAAGAATCTTCATCCCCTTCTCACTCATGTGTCCGAGCCTATGATGCCATAATGCTGCATCTGCTCCTTTGGAAGTTAAAGCATTAACAGAGTTAGAAATACCATTGCATAAATACAATGTACCAACCTTTTCGCCTTTTGGTATTACTAGGGCTCCTTTGGTGACCTTCCAAGTTTTATTTATGAAAGTTGTCACACAATCTTCATCGCCTAACTGCCCTCTTGAAATCAGATTTTTCTTCAGATATGGAACATGCCTTACCTCCTTTAATAGCCATTGGTTTCCATTCTACTGTTTTACAAGAACCTTACCCATTCCAACAATTTTGCAAGGTTTATCATCATCCAAACAAACTTGTCCAAAATATCCTTGAACATAGTCATGAAAATATTTCTTATCAGGTGTGGCATGGAATGAAGCCCCTGAATCTACCACCCAAGAATTAGTAACATTTTTGAAAGAACGAATCAAAACATCTTGTAACACATCACTTGTCACATTTGCTTCATGATTGTTTTCTTGTTGTGCGTCTCCTTCTTTTCCCTTCCGAGATCTACAGTCTTTCTTTAGGTGTCCTTTCTCTCCACATTTCCAGCACACTATTCCCGATCTAGACTTGGATCTGCCTTTCCTTGATTTACTACGATATCCTAAGCTCTTTCCTCTTTCCATTCTTCTTCCCCTAGACTCTGCACTCAAAGCATTACCCGATGTCTCACCGGAGCTTTTTCATTGCATTTCCTCGCTAAGGATAGCACTGACAACATCATCAAACTTTAAAGCACTAGATCCAGAGACAGAGTTACTAATGGCCATAACTAAACCATTCCAACTTTCTGGAAATGAGCACAAAAATAACAGAGCTCTAACTTCATCATCAAATTTTACCCCTACAGAACTTAACTGATTGGTAACTGTATTAAAATCATTTAAATGGTCTGCAACAGATCCACCTTCTGACATATTCATATTAAATAAACGTTTCATAAGAAATACCTTGTTTGAGGTCGAGGTTTTTTCATATATTTTCGCCAATGCCTTAATCAAACCCTATTTTTTTGTTTTCTTTGAAATATTGAAGGCTACCGACGCCGCGAGGCACAACCATACTATTCCGAGTGCCTTTCTATCAAGAATATCCCATTTTGCATCTATCATAGTCATCAACTTCTTTGCTTTTCTGCTCAATGGTAGGTACAGATCTTTCTGATACAAATAATCTTCCATTTGCATCTTCCACAACGGGAAGTTTTGGCTGTTAAAATTCTCGACCCTAAACTTACCATCTCCCGCCATTGCTCCCGCACAAACCAGGAACCCTTCTTTCCTACGTGTTTATCAGCCAAATAGACCTTTGGCTCTGATACCAGTTGTTAGAAAATTATATATTACAGAGTAATGCAACACATAAAATATGCGGAAAACACAAGCATAGAGAACACATAAAACTAGAGAGACAAAAATATACGTGGTTCACCCAGTTTGGGCTATGTCCACACCGAACAGCCAGTCCTTCCTTTCTATTATCCAGCAAAATGAAGAGACACAACCTACAGCAGATCCTTTGTAATATCCTCTATTCTCTCTCATAGTCTCCCTATCTGTTTCTCGCTCTGAGAATACACATACAATACACAGTCGTAATACAATCCCCTCATACAAAGCGAGGGGTTGCCTTCTAGGCAAAAAACCCTAAACTAAACATAAATTCTACCATCCAATCATCTGTCTAATGAACGTCCGAGACTAGAAATTACTATACTTTTACAAGGCAATTTTACATTTGTTTTTTAGCTTTAGGGGCACTGTCCCCAAAACTCCCCGCTAGGGGGGGGCTCCATAAAGTCGTAGCTGCCCCCCCCCCTAGACCCCTCAGGCAGCATTTAATTATGGGTGGCGTTGCTACCCCATTAAGGTACACGGGTCCAATGCTGTGATACAAAATAAACAAGATAATCAGGCTCCAAACCCAACACCACATCTACTTCCACTGCAAAACAAAAGGAGGAAGACATCTATGACGCATTCAAGGAGATCAAGAGAAGGAATGAGGTTCTCAAGACCAACACCTACAATCAGTTTTGGAAACAAACATGCAGCTCCCATAGTAGACTCCTATCAACCTTTGACTCTGAGAAGGGAAGAATTAAGATGGCATTCTTGGAGGCACAAATTCCTCAGCCCAAAGGTGCAGCAGACTACAAGAAGACATCTTTTGATTTTGACGCAAAGAAAATTCATCCAATAGACCAGATGGAGATGCGCAAGTAGACTGGGGAAATGATCTCCTCCAACCTAACTAGCACAACCATGAGCCTCTCAAAACTACATGTGACTTTGTCCAACACACAAACACAATTAAAGTTGGAAAAGTTCTCCGCCATGGCCAAAGATTCAAGGATAAAATCTCTGGAGGATTTAGTGATACAGCTCGGTTACAATCCATCAAACATAGCAGTTGCAGAAAACCTTGTGAGGAAGAAGAATGTATACATAGCTTCTTTGAGGAGGCAACTTAAGATGTTAGTGACAGAAGACCCTATGGCCAAGGAGATAGAAGCAACTGAAACACAGAAAGCAGAAATGTTGCAATTAATTTTGAACAAACAGTGTAGATAAAGAAAATGGAGGATGATATGGATAAAATTATCAAATAAAGACAAAAATAAATAAGGATGCAGTGAAGGGAGTAGCAAAATAAGCAACTAAGGCCATGATCTTCCTACAAAAAGTTCTTCTCACCATGATCCCAGTAACCACAACATCCACAGGAGCATCGGGGGAAAGTACTGAGTAGCTAGCCAAGGCGATGGAGAGCATGTCCTTACAGTCAGAAAAGATTAAAAAGCTACAGGATCAACTCAGTAACCTACAAGAGAAATTCAAAAGGAAAGATTCTGCACACGACACAAAGTTGCATATTAGCAAAAATCTAAATGAAAGTTTGCAGAAGTATCTTCAGGAGTCCTTAATTGGCAACATGGTGGGAAGAGTCAAGTAAATCATATGGTTGGATATAATTGAGTCTGTAAATGATATATGACCCTCAATTCATATAATGTTTTAACAAAGGGATCTAATTGATGTAGTGAAGGTTTCCATTGAGAAAAAAAATGAGGAACTTGGAGATAAGCCCCAAACTGCCAACAACATCATCATATTCCTGAATTCCAAGATCAGCCATGAATTGGAGCAACTGGAAGTGGCTGAAAAAACAAAAAAAATTCTCGAAGTTAAAAGGGTTTTTAATAAGAAGAGTCTGGTCACACAGCTAGAAGAAAGATTCCATTAGCTGGAGATTGGGGTGAGTAGGTTTTTCAATAGGATCGAGCCACTGAAAAAAATAGGTTTGCCTTCCTTTTTTGTCATCAACGATAAACTGATGCACATGACTAATTATGTAAAGAGGCTCAGAGAGATCTTCGAGGACACATCCAAGCTCACAAATCTAAAGAGCACCATGACTGGGAAAGCATTCTATGAAGTCATCAGCAATGATGTCTTCATACAGCATGAGGTGAAGCACATTTTTCAGCCGAAACCAACATTCTTAAAGTACACTGAGACTGATGAAGTCTACAAGAAGTTGAACAGGACCAAGATCCCAACTCCGGAGAGATGGGAAAATATATGCAGGCTCCAGGAAGGATGACAACTCAGCTCAGTGACGAGGCTAGCAGCCAAGTGAAATGTCAGTGTGAGCACATCTAGTGTATCAGATCTTCCAGCACAGCAGACTACCACAGCGTTAGATAATGGCTCCATAAGTACGTCGGGCACCTACCTAGAGTTCCGTTACAATGAAGGGACACTTCCACTTCCACTTCGGACATATGTCTAAAAATAGTCACAATGCGTCCACTTCCGAGAGTGACGTTACAATGAAGGGACACTTCCACTTCCACTTTGGACATATGTCTAAAAACAGTCACAACGTGTCCATGCATGAGACACACTAACCCATTTTCAGTTACTCTTATAGCAAACAAACATATTTCCCTTTCGAAAACATCAAGCGGGTGCAAATAGTTTAAATATAAGTTCTCATTCTGTAGCAAGGGTTGGACCCTAGTTTTGTAAGCACTTTTCATTGCAAGTATTTGTACTTTTCAAGCTAGAGCATCAATATAGATGTTATTCTAAAATATTCATGTGTTGTGTTGTCCTAGTGATGTTTTTTTTTATTCACATTTAATGTTCTCCCACTGTAATATTTTCATGTGTTTCATTTATAATTCTATTTGTAAAGCAAGAAGGTTAGATTAAGATTTGTTGTTTCAGAGTACCTTAATTCTGATTACCTTTAAAATTTCAATGTTTTCTTCTGATGTATGATTTAAGAATTCTTAGTTTCTCTTAAGTCATTACCGAAAGCACTTTTCTCCATCCCATAATTCCACTCAGCTATAAACACCAGTATTCGTAGCTAGCTTGCCTTGCATTTTCTCTGGAATTTGATGTGTACACCCAGCCTATTTTGACTCCTTATCCCAATGGACATTGTTTAAAGAAACCCCCCTTAAATCCAACCACGAATAATCATACAAAAACAACTCTCGCTCTCAATTTAACTAGCCTAATATCAATAAATTCAAACAAATCTAAATCTTATAGAGAGATACCTCTCTGAGTTTAGGAGGGCTAGATCTTGGGCTTCAAGTGGTTTTGATGTTGTTCTTTATAATTTAATCTTGTCAATCTTATAAATTATAGAGTGATAACATATTGGCGACCATAATGGGGACATAACCAAACATTTTCAATTTTCAACCGAATTTAGCAAACCCAAGCTAAAAAGCACTGAATGATACAACTTTATTTTAAATATTGGTTTCTTTTAATATTAAATAATCAGTTGTCTATGGTTTTGAGCTAAGTTCTAGATCCCAAAAGAATATCCACCAGATCCCATCCAGATCCAAATCCTCCTCCTATCGTAGATAATCCTGAGAAAATATTGAGGAAATTTCCCAGAACGGAAATTCCTACCAGTAGCAGGGTTCCTCATAGATCTAGCTCCTTACCTGATAGCTTTGTCACTTTGCAAGACATTCAATTTGATTTTAATTTCGAACTTTTTCTATTTAGAACCAAATCTCAAAATTGGGTTGACCTTACAGTTTTTAATCCATCCATTTTTCATACCTCTACCCATCCTACTTCATTCACCGTTCATCTTCCTCCACCACCTCCACCAATCATGGCATCCAGATATGCCCCATTGGTGCTACCAGTCCCTTTACCCCCTATGCCACAAGACTACCAGTCCAAGATTCCCCAGTTTGACAACACTGGTCCTATGATAGCCCATCAACACATTGATAAGATGAATGATTGTTTCGACTTGCAAGAAATTGATGATGACAGTGTCAAGTTGAGAATTTTTGCCCAGAGTTTAGGAGGTGAAGTCAAGAAATGGTTTAAGGATATAACTGCTAATAGTATCCATGATCTCCCTGCTTTTCACAAAAAAAAATTATCAATAGGTGGGAAGTTAAGAAAAACCCACTGCAGATTCTATCAGAGTATGAAACTATCAAAAGATCCCCCTGAAGAGAGTGTGCAAGACTATTGTTCTAGATTTAACAACTTATATAATGCACTCCATGTTAAAATGAGACCACCCCAAGGGATAGTGTTGCTTAAATTCCCAGATGGATTTGACCCAGACATGACCTATCAGCTTAGGGAAAGAGACTCATCAACCTTAGAGGAAATGTAGAAGAATGTTGTGAGTGTAGAGGCTAACTTGTTAGCTAAAAGGGCTAGAATGAGGACCGAGAGGAGAGTC
This sequence comes from Pinus albicaulis, assembly GCA_034641835.2. Classification (NCBI taxonomy): domain Eukaryota; kingdom Viridiplantae; phylum Streptophyta; class Pinopsida; order Pinales; family Pinaceae; genus Pinus; species Pinus albicaulis. The sequence continues at coordinate 1,670,272,233 of CM076579.1, read as the reverse complement.
ACCATAAGAGAAGAGCCTATAGATTCTACATCCGATGCCAAGATTGATAAATTGGTAAGGACTATGGAAAGGATGATGTAGAGGATGAGTTTAAAGGAAAGAGTAATACCTACAGACAATCAACCAACACCCAAAAATAGAAATCAAAACCTAAGAAGAAACCCTCCACAAATTTAGCAGAGAGAGAAAAGGGGTCCTAATCAGCAGATCAAGTCTCCCTTTCAAGAAAATTATGCTGATGATAATGAAGGGATAGTGGAGGAAGAGGAGGAAAATCATATACATCTGATGGGAATGAAGAGGATCTTGTATTCCTCACTGAAGAACAGCATGACTTATTTTCACTAGCCCAAGCCAACCTCGGGCCCGAAGAATCTGATGACTATAAATTGGGTTTTGAGGATGCCATTATGGAATTCCACAGACAGTACAACTTAAGGAGAAAAAAGAATTTGGATAATTCAAATAAAGGGAATTCAGAAAACTCTACCAAGAGAGTATATGAATCCGGAGCCAAGAAAACAACTGAAAACACTAAGAAAAATTTAAATAACTTAGAAAAGAAAAACATAGAGAACAGTGTCAAGAAATCAGTAATGTCCCTACCAAAAACCCTCAGAAGGACATCCCCAGTACAAGCAAACAGATTGAAGTTACCCAAATAATAGAGGCTGAAAGGATTGATATGTCAAAACCACTGAGAAATCAAACTCCCTTCAGTATTGAGAGCGAACTTGCAAAGGTAAATATTTCTATCCCTCTCACTAAATTGATCAACAAAAATGTCTACAGATCTTAGGTCCTAAAAGTGTTAAATATAGGGGAGATTACAGACATTGTCAATTTGAGTGATTACCAACCTAAACTCTCATTTGGGCCAGAGGTTGATGGAAGACCACAAGAAGGAGGGGTTCCCATTTTTATGTGATCTTAAAGGAGTGTATTAGTTATGTTGTGCTAAGTTTCCTTTCAGTAATAAAAACATGTACAATTTGTCTCCATTTGTTTGCTTAAGGAATGAGTGTTTTAACCATGAAACATAGATGAATTAGTGAAATTTAAGCATGAAAATAAGCCTTAAAAACACTGAAAAATAGTGTATAATAGAGAAATACAATCACACATAAGTTTTACACAGTAGGCATGATGAAGCAGTTCACCCCTCCTGGGCTACATCTGCTGGTCCAACTCCCAATGGCATGTCCCTCTTTGTCATTATTCTCAAAATTGTAAATTACATGTGTTTAGAGGGCTTTAATGGTTTTTTTCTCTACACTAATGGCTCCAGAATGCTCAAGTTAGTCTAGGTAGACTCTTGTTTCACCCAAATTGGTCGAAAATTGAGCTCCCAATGCATTTTTCCCGATGTTAGCTAGAAAAGCTCCACTAAAAGTGGAGACTAGCACTTAACTGAATTTAAATTTAATAAAAAGCCCTGAATTTAGAGCATCGCTATAGTCTCCTCTGGAATAGACCGTTAGGTTTAAAGTCAAGTGGTTAGGTCTGGGTGGTCACAAGCTGACCCCTCGCCTACAACCACGTGGTTAAGGGATTTTAAAATTCGGTTGCATGGCATGGAACCCGAAGTTAATAGTTTCGCAAATGGTGGCATTACATGCCATATCTCCACACATGTGATGGCATTGACTCCCGTCGGAGTTAAAATTTAATACAACCATTGGTTTACACGTTGTTGCCGCCAATTAAACAGTCGATGTTGCGGGTTAAGTTCCATGTGACCAATGCTTTTGGGGGTTGCCAACAGGTTGGCACCGCTGGTGGTCCCCTCCCCCAACCTCCAAATCATAACACAATATAATAATGCGGAGAACCTTAGAGTTAAGAAACAACTCGTAGGTGGATTGGTAGAACTATCTGTGCCCGCACTCGCGCCCGAGGTCTCTGGTTCGACTCACGTGCCCTCCAACAAATTTTACCATAGCATCATGAGGACCTGTGGCAGCCTCTAGTCTTGCCACATGTCACTCATCTAACAGTCCAAAACAAATCCATCAACAGTTAGAATCACCATCCTGTACCACAAAAATGAACGGCCCAGATTAAGCCACATGGCATGATTTGGTTGGTTGTGAGAAAAGGGAATATTCCCTAGAATATACCTACTGAATGAACCTGCATAATGACTAGGCATCACAGTCACAAAATTTTTGTTGCTTGGGAAAACAAACAGAACACGATATCTTCCTCATACGACAGTGGTTTTTCAAACCGTTCACGGCGCTAGAATCACAACAACGAGACCTTTCCGGTCGCTCAGGTTCAGTCCTATTTTGAGCACTTTCAATTTTGAGCATAACACATGATCTATTGATCACACCTCCCCATTGGGAAGATTTTGGACCCCAAAAGAATTTAATTGCCAGTTTATAGGATGAGGGTACAACTCCCTCACCTTTTCCACTTCCATCCATCTTGCCTTACTTGGTTTGCTTCCCTTGAGCCCAATTCGAAGATAATCGACACTTTCCCTCTTAGAATTGTGTGTCCTCCTGTTAAGGATGGAATCCTCCTTGAGCTCCTCCAGAAATTCTGGCGAGAAATCTTCTATAGATGGTAGATGAATATCACTCCCTTGATCATCAATCAAAGGAGGCTCATACAAACATAAATTCTCCACATTGACAATGGAATACATTTGCATATATGAATGCAAGTCAAGTTGAAATGAATTATTACTAACTTGTTTAATGATATTGAATGGACCATAATGAATGGGCTTGAGCTTTTTACCTTCTCCTTGCATCCTTTCTTTTCTTATGTGCAACCATACTTCATCTCCTTCTTGAAACTTGTGATCAACTCTATGTTTGTCATGCCTCTCCTTGTATTTGCTTTGACTCTTCTCAAGTTGTTCTTGAACTTGTTGATGAATCATCTGAATTTTCTCAATGAAATTTTGAGCCTTATCAATATCACTATTCCCATCAATTGCAACATCCTTCTCAAAGATGAAGTCTAATGGCGATTTCGGCAAATACCCAAAGCAGGCTTCAAAAGGTGAAGTATTTGTAGAAGAGTGCTTGGCCCGGTTGTAAGCATGTTGAATGTACTGCAATTGTTCATCCCACAAATTGGGATGTTTAATGCAATATCCTCTCAATAGATGCACAACAGTTCTGTTCACCACCTCGGTTTGGCCATCAATTTGCAAATGAAAAGCAGTACTCTTTTTCAACTTTGTGTCCATCATCTTCCAAATATTGGAAATAAAATTCCCAACGAACCTGGAATCCCTGTCACTAACCATAGAAGTTAGAAAAACATAATGAAGCCATACATGTTGAAAATAAATTTCAATAGTTTTTTTAGTAATAATGGTTTTCTTACATGGCATAAGTATACACATTTTACTGAATCTATCCACAACTACATAAAGATAATCATGTTGTTTTCTTGACATAGGTAGACCTCCAACAAAGTCCATGGAGACACTCTCCCATGGCCTTGATGCTACCGGTAGTGGCGTGTACAACCCAAGCTTCCTATTTCCAGGCTTGCTTGTTGCACACATACAACATTCTCTTATGAAACGTGACACACTATCTCTCATGCGAGGCCAATAGCAATACCTCTGTAGATGCACCACTATTTTTCTTACCCCAAAGTGTCCAAAAATAAGAGACAAATGAGCCTCTCTCATGACATTAAGTCTCTCTCCTTGTGGTATACATAGATTGGCCAAATGAAACAACAAATTGTTATGCATGTGATAATCATTTTCCTCAACTTGATTCCCTTCACTCAAACTAGCATACACATCTTGAAAATCAGCATCACATTCATATTGTTCTCAGTAACTCTCATGTACAATACAATAATTTTTAAGTAAAGTAGAAACACTTATAATTGGCCTTGAAAGCATCTCAGCAACTTTATTGAAAATACCTTTCTTGTACCTTATAACCAAGTGAAATTGTTGAAGAAATCCCATCTGCCTGAAATGTTGTGATTTCTGCAATTTTGTTTTCGACTGCAAGTACTGTAATGGTTGATGATAGGTATTTATAATCATTTCTTTACCCATCAAGTAATGTTTCCACTTATTAACACTTTGTACCAACGCATCTAGCTCTTTGCCATATGTAGTATTGTCACTCCCAGAGACAAGATTGAGTTGCTAAAGACCAGTGCCTAGGACATCTTAGGTCAGGAGGTTTTAAGGTTATTTTGCATGCTGGTAAAAGGGAACCTCCTGATAAAAAATGGATTAAAAAATTTTCTTGAAAGGTGGTCCTGGATCTCAGAGAGAGAAGGATATTAACTGGGTGCTTCATTTGCAAAGAGAAAGGCTTGCTCAAAATGGGCCTGAAGCAGTCATGAAATAAAGCTGTTACAAGAAGGGCCAGATGTGAAACATATGAACAGTTATAAAATTTGATGAGGGTATGGAACTATGTGGAAAGGTTAGAGAAAGTCTAAGTGAGATGGGCTTAAAGAAGTATAAGAATCCACCCCTTAGAGACCTTAGTAGAAAAATGATATCGAAAGATAACTTGGAACAAAAATCATGCCTCGAGCCATATTTAAGATGTTCCTATGAATTATGATGTGAGTACCATTTAAAGATAAATTCACACCTAAATCATAGAACACCCACATTCCAAAAGCAACGATAACAAGAATAAAAATGTAAGTGCAATAAAAATTTAAGCTGAGAAAACACATCCAAGAGGTACATATTGTTCATCCATATCAGTAGGAATGCATAATTGCAATAGACAGACTTTATATTATTCTTCGAAATGGCTCTTCAGATATGCATTAAGAGAAAAACTTCAAAATTACAAAATATGACACACAGAATACAACTTCTTCTGCTAGAAAATTCATAACCTTTTTTAAGTCTACGGTCTGATCTTTTATAGTGTTTTACATGAAAGTTCAGAGTAGATATTTTCCGAGACAAAATATTCTCTAGAGATATGTCAATTTCCAATCCTAATAAAAAATGATGATGAGGCAAAAAAACCTCTCATCTTAAATAGTATGGTCTAACACAGACTATAACAAAAACATAATAAAAAATAGGAAATAAAAGAGAGTGCGTAGGGTGAAATCAAAATTTCACCCGTTTTTATCTTACATAGATGATAAAGAAAATAAAAATAAAACAGTCCGCGTGGGCCAGATCATGAGATTCATCATTTGGTGTTGCACCGAGGAGGGCCTAACTGTGAATGGTATGGCCAAGCTGAGGATGAAGAGGATCCAAGTGGACGAGCCGGAGGAGGTGGCCGCTAATGTGAAGCAGAAGAGATCAGAGAATTCGCATACTCACAAAACTTTTGCGACAACCTATCCCCTGTTGATGGCATTGTGTTGTAGGCCTGAAACATAGATTGCATGTTAGTTAGCTCGATATAATCCACACAGACGGAAAGGAATTTCTTTACTTAACAGAGAAGGAAGAAATCTTTGTGTAGCGTGACTATTATTGTCTCTGCTTTTAGCTAGGTTGTTCTCTCCAATGATATGTTTGCATTTCCCACAATTTCTAACACCTTTTTCTCATAGGTCGTTAGCTGAGAAAATGCACCTGTCTGTGGATCCCAACATGGTGGGAAGCGAGCTTCTACCAGCTTGCTCCACTCCTTGTATAACTTCTCCACTCTTTTCAAGACTAGTGCCAAGCAACCCAGTGAATTCGCAAGTGTAGTTTCTTTCTCAATCACTCTTCTGACCTCCATAACCATCCTAAAATGATTAATTATTCCTTGTGCACGTAGTTCATCGGGTGAGAGTTCATTTAGGTATCAGATATACTTCCTAGCTATGGTGGCCTTTGCTTCTCCGTCTGTGCGTCCATCCTGTAGTTGGGCTTTGAACTAGTGGATCGCGATCTTCTTATCATTTATCAATGCGAGGAGATCCCAATGCTACTTAAACTCTGCTATGATCTCTGCCCAAACCATTCGCCTTGCTTCCATGATTGAAATATTTCCCTTGATCTGCCCCTTTAAGTGTTTGATGGACTTGTCCTGCACCTGGGTTTCTTCTTTCAGTTTTCCACCTCTTTTTGTAGGGATGTCATCACCCTTTGGTTTGCTACTAGAGTGGCCTCAGTATCCTTTAGGAGTTGGCAAACTAAGTAGGTCTCATCCTCTGACACCTTTAGATCAGACATGGCCTTGGTGAGTTGTTCAGGAGGTGTCCCAGGTTCACCCAACACAGGGGTCCCGCACGTATGTTAATCCCATTTGACCTGCCATTTTGACAGCCTCCCTTTTAGTCCGACGATCTCCATGTCCTTCTTGGCATTCTCTTCCTGTTGTTGGGTAAGTGAGTTAGTAAGAAAATTTTTCTCCTTCTCTTCTTGGACGGTCTCCTCCATCTGTACATGTTCTTCCCGAGACATTTTCAGCTTTCGTTTCAGCTCCAAGTTCTCCACTTCTAACTTGGCAAGAAGTTTTTGTCGTGCTGCATCCTTATCAGCCCCCTTATCTCTTATCGTTTTCTTGAGGATTTCCAACTGGCCATGGTTGGCTCTGGCGCTAGCCTTCTCTCTCTTCTGGTGCTCTATTACCATATTGTACTTCTTTTTGAGCTTCTTCAAGGCTACCGCATGTTTCACTACCTCGGTCCATAGCATATCCCTGATACACTGGTGTAATTCTAGCTTGTCTAGTAGGGGAATGTTGGTTAGGTTGAGGATGATTTCCAAAGCTCGGTATTGGGCTCCAGACCCATAGGGCTGCAACGCTGCTTGCTAAATAACTAATATAAGATGTTCTTTATCCATATCTAGCACCGAAGAAAGCCTGGAATGGTGCTTATCCACAAACCCTACCAATTCAGCCCTCAATTTCTCCCTGGAAAATTTGTTTCTGGTATTGATTTCCTCCCTTGTCTCTTTCCTGTCCACCGTGGCTGCCTGCGAAAGCTCTGAGGGAGCCGACGAGGAAGCATTGTCAAACGAAACATGAAAACCTAGCTTTTCCTTATCAGGACCCCTAAAATCAGGAATCTCCTCATAGGATAGCTTGACCCCTATGTCATCTGGGTCTTTAGTCCACTGTCTTTTGTTAGGGTGAGTTTCCTCATTAGTTTCCATGAACTCCTGAGCTCCAGAGGGGCCTTCCTGTATGTGTTCCTCTGTCCCAATAGAAACATTGTCTCCTTTCCCTTCAGTAGCTGAGGACTTGGCCTCCATATGTGCATCCAAAGGCCACACATCAAGGTTAGCTCTCCATTCAATGAAGGTCCTAGTCTCATGTGTATAAGCTGTTGATTTTATTTTTTTCTTCCTACTAGTGAGGACTCCCTTAGGGTCATATGGCCAAAATTCTCCCTGTGGGAGGTTCATCTCTTGCAGCATTTTTTCAACGATTAAGAGGGCATGCCTCGAATTTATGGTGAAGGGATTGATAGAATTTGGGAGTTTGAGGATGTATCCTTTCTTCGCAGGTACAAAGTGGATCTAGTTAGCCTTCAAGGTCTGTCGAATGAATTCAAGGGCAAAGAATCGCATAGTTGTAAACACCCGCAGGCGGTAGGGAGGTACCTCTACATCGTAGAATCTGATCTTGATATAGTCATCAGACAAGTACCAATCCCCTGTGCAATATTCCTCGTCAAACTGTAGCCAATCCTTCTGCTCAGGAAAGATTCTAGGAGGAGGGTTGTCATGTATAATGGCATAAGATATTGACATGAACTCATTAAAAAAAATTTCATACGCCTTCCCCTCTAGCTGCTAGCGAACTGTCATATTCCACTAGAAGACGAATCTGGGTTGGGAATTTATCCTTGAAAATATGCTTAGGCCTAGACCTTCGAATCTATCTGCATGCTCGAATAAGAACATGTAAAACACAAGGGAACAATACTTGAAAGAACTAGCCGAGGAAATCTCTTGAAACTAGGCTTGGATACTCGAAGCTAAGAAAGAAGGTATATCCACATCATGATCCATAGGAAAGCTATGCCCACTTTAGTCACTTGGTCAACCTCCTCGGACCCTAACAACCCCGAGATGAGTGCTAGGATGGGCTATACATTGGTTCGAAAAGTCAAAAAGGGAAAAAAGTCCGTAAGCGAGAAAGATGACCGGCGAGAATATGAGAGGAGGCTAAGGAAAACACTTTGTTTTTCCCAGGGTAGCTTTGAGAACTGACAGGATAGAGAGATTTCAGAGAACTCAACATAATCCCTACTAAGAGGGTAGCGAGTGGCTTTCCTTATGAGCTGGGGTGTAATGCAAAAAATATTATTGTCCTAGGCAGAAAGAAAAATGTCTCTGTGCTCATTATAGGCCTCTGCAAGCGAGCTAATGAACTCAGGAATAAGGTACGTGGTTGGAGAAATCTGGTAATACAAACCCGACTCGATGACCCTAAACATGTCTTCGCCTTTCCGATGATAGTAGAAAAGCTCGGCTCTAGTGCAGGCTATACTAAACAGGTAGGCTGGGTCATGAATTCATGCGTGTGCATTAGTGAGAGGTTCAGGTTTGGGTGCAGTCCTGACCTCGTGGGCTTGTGGGGTTTTAGGCTGAGACTTCTTGGTTTTCAGTTTCCCCATGGCCATTTGAAAATAAAAAATAGAAAGGAAATTATGAGACAAAAAAACGACTAAATACCTGAGAGTAGTGAGGTAGCCAAGTGAAAAGCGACGTGGATTAAAAATGACCTTGCACTTGAGTTTTAACCTCCTCTGCGTGAAAATCTATTTAATAACCAGTATTTTACTCAGTCGAGGGTAAAACGGGCTAAATTAGACCAGTTTTTACGGAGTACGAGACAGGGTGAAAGTTGTAGGGTTGGAATCATAAGGACGCCGACAATGGGACACGTGGTGATGGGTTATTGGCTGACAGCAACCAGGTTGGTGAGAGCCACATGCCAAACAAAGCAGGTACAAGCCTTCATATCGCCATCCTAGACTTACCTTACCTCTTTACTTACCAGCGCCAACTGTCGTCTTTGGTGGGCCTGCTTTGAACTTCGGTGGGGTGCATAGGAGTATTAGGGCCCATTTATTGACCCCACGGGACACTTGTGATTGGCTCGCTAAAAGGTGACGTCACCTTTTCCGGGGGTCCAACCTTTATCATCGCCATGCTCCTTTGAGGCCGACAGAAAGCCCTTCACTTGAGCTCTGTGGCTCATGGTTCTGCCATGGAGCCATGAGTGCTACTTCACACTGTGTAGTGGTCTCGATAAGTCTTATTCACTGTGCCTATCCCCTTCGGGACTTTCTTTCCAAGCCCTTCACAATTTTCTTAGTCTACCACCCTTCTAAAATTCTCGGCTTTTCCCACGTGGCCGTTGTTGGCCATTGTTTTTTATCTCTTTTTGTTTAGGAAATACACTTTATTTTTCCATGTTATCCATCTCTTTACCATCATATTCACTTACATTGACCCAAATATGCATATACATGTATTTAATTTATGTTGTTCAATTATTAGATGTTTTTGTAAAAATTGGAATTTAAGTGCATTTTTGGACAACAACAGAAATTCCCGTAATATCATTATGGTTTGCATATGTGCAGGACACTTGGGCTCGAGCTGGATATGTTTCTAGAAAGCTCGAGAACTAGGAGTAAGATTACACCTTTTGGCACAGTTATATTGAGCTTTAATAGGCCTAGTCAAAGGCGGTCAAACAAGACCAGTCTTTATGGAGGATCCCTAGAAACTAGGTTAAAACTTTGATTTTGTGGGATTTTCCAGATTATGATGGATATCATAAATGAATTCGACCTGATATGATAGGATAAGGATAGTTATGATTACTTGAGATATTTTAGATGAATCTGTTAGATATTTTATCTATTTAAGCCTCACACTTTTTGACATTGGAACTTGTATGACTTATTATTATTATTTCTAAGACTTGGAGACATAATTGAAGATCTTTTCTATCAGATTTTTATGTTGTTACATGCTGGTTGATTGCTTGAAGTCTTAAGTAGCTGAGTTTACCTTCAATGTGCGAGGCAAGGGTGGAGGGCCCCCGCACTGAGCTAAGTTCACTTCTTAGTTCATTTCGTAGTTGCAATTTCTGAATTAGTTTGCTTATGTTTGATTTGTTTATTTTCAAGTATTGATGAATCTAACTATCATTCTTAAACTGCATATGAAAGGACAAACAAGTGTTTAAGATAAGCACCCTTTCTATCGACTCTAGATTTTCAGTTAGCATTCATCCTTACATGTTTTTACATGCTTATGTTTGATTTATTTATTTTCAAGTATTGGTGAATCTAATGATCATTCTTAAACTGCATATGAAAGGACAAAAAAGCGTTTAAGTTAAGCACTCTTTCTATTGACTCGAGATTTTCCTTTAAAAATCATCTTTACATCCCTTTACATGCTTTGATTGCTGATGGATCTTAAGTTTATTTCTTTCTGCATATGAAGAGACAAACCAGTATTTAAGTTAAATACTTCTTCTATCTAATCAAGAGTTCAAAACTAAGATTCATCTTTTTCCTACTTTTCTGAATTCCTATTTTCACAATAGTATTAATGATAAAATGAAATCAATGATGAAGGACAACCAATACCTCTTAGAGAATATCGTCTTCAATAATTATTTCATGTATCTTTATCTATTGTTTAGAAATTAATTAATTTAGATTTATATTTGTAATATGCATTTCCCTAATCATCAATAAACCATCTTCTGAATTGATCATAACTAAAACCCATATACTTTAGGGATGCTTCTAAGTTCACCACCCCGGATTGATAGTAAATACTTGTGTCATTTTACAATAGTAAATTGACCCAACATTTTGGTGCCGTTGCCGGGGAAGCATAATTCAAAAATGGTTAAAATAGGAAGACAAAAATATTAAAACACAAAAACAATATAAAATCACCAAAAACAACAAAAATATAGTTTTTATTTCAAGTAATGTTTTCTTATGCCTATAACTAGAGATCAAAAAGGTAGATTTGTGAAACAAAACCCCCCAACAACACATTCATCCACAGGATTAACAACACCAGTTACTGGAAAACCTGCTATAGAAGAGTTAGAGGAAGAACAGAGATTAGGACAGAGATTAACATTAATTGAAAGACAAATCTTGTTAGCCTTTGAGGTAAAGAAAAAGAAATCACCTAAAGAACCTCCTTCTGTTTCGAAGAAAAAAGACACAACTAAACCAACTGTTGAACAACTAGAACAACCTTTCCTTGAAGAAATCAAAGTAGTGAAATAAGTACAAATTCAACCTATTGAAACACTACAAGTCTCTAAACACAAAATGGCTGAAGGAGGAGAAGGATCAACTAGATTAAACATGACTCCTGAACAAAAATTAGAAAATGAAAGACAACAAAGGGAATGGCGAAGACAAAGAGAAGAAGAAAGAAGAATTGAAGCAAAAAGAAAGGCTAAAGAAGATAGAAGAGCAGAAGCACTTCAAAGAATAGAGAAAGAAGCAAGAAGAGAAAACCAAAATAAAAGAACACAAGAAAATGAGAAAGAAGATAATAATGAATAGGAGACTACTTTTGGCTTTCCTATTTTAGATGCAAGAGCAATACTAGGAGAAGAAAAAAAATGAAAAATATTCCACCTTCTGTATTGCCTAATTTCTATGGAATGTCAACAGAAGATCATGATGCATTCATCTTTTAATTTGATATCTTGTGTATAACATATGGATATACTGATGATACACGTAAACGTTGACTTTTTCTTGCTACTTTAAAAGTTGTAGCCTTGAAATGGTTTATGGGATTAGGAGAACACATGATAGCTTCTTTGGAAGACATGAAGAAAATATTTCCTTAAAAGTATCAAGCTTACTGCAAGGCTAGAGACTCGAAAGAAGACATTTTTAGAATGTCCCAACAGGAAGATGAAAGTTTGGAGGAATATTTGGAAAAATTCCCTTACAATTTACAAAAATCCAAACATCATTCTCTCAGTTCTGATACCATTCGCACAATTTCCAAAAGGGTATTAGAGATGAATATTTAGACATTCTTAATGTAGTGGGAAAAGGAGATATTTCTAATTTACCATTTGAAGAAATTTCTGATTATGTCAAAAATACTCTAGGGGAAGAGCTAAGAGTGGGAAAAGAGATATTTCATCGAAAACTTCCAAATCTGCAGCAAGTGCAGTAACAAGAGCAGAGATAGGAAGCCTACTAGAAAACTTTAAGACAAATATCTTGAGCACTTTGGGTACACAAGTAGATGTTTTGAAAGCTAAGAAAAGAAAAGAAGAGCAAGATGAAGTCTTAGCAATTTTTTTGTCCAAAGTGTAGACAAAAAATCCACTCAGGGAATGTCCTTTGAAAAATATACAAGTATGTGGAATATGCACAAAAAATCATGCAACAGAAAAAATTCCAAAGTTAAAATAATTTTAAGGGGAAGAAATACGAGTAGAGTCTCTCTACTATATGGCACCAAGGAGACCTTGGTAGCCAAGAATGCCTTAACAGTTCCCTCAACAAAATCCCCAAAATTTTCAATATCCTCACAACACATGGAATACACCGATGCCATGGTAGTCTTGGCCACCACAACCATATCAAAACCAACCTTCACAGGGTTGGAGGGGATATGGTTATGGAAACTAGCCACCACAACAAATGTATACCCAGCAGTATGAGTATCAACATCCATACCCTCTGCAATCATTTCCTCGATATCAACAATTTCAGCAACAACAACCAATGCCATATCCAACTCAAAATCACCCAATGCTAACTCAACCACAACAACTTCAGTTGCCAACTAACCAAAAACCTCCTAGACCAATCGAATTACCAGCTCAACCAGTAGCTAATCCAAGCAACAAGGTGGATAGACCAGCATATCATGTGGAAGAGGCAACATATTATCCTACTTATTCAATTCTTTTTGTACAAGATGTCCACCTAAGGTCTGGGAAGTGTTACAAAAATATTCTCCTCCAATAATTGAAGAACAAAAAGAACAAGGAGAACAAAGTGAACAATCTCAACCAGAAAAATAAATTCAGAAAGGTAAAACTATCATGACACAGACTCCACCATATCCAGAGAGATTAATATAATAGAATATTCCAATATCTCTTCCTGAATTTAGTATTTTGGATGAATTGAAAAACACATATGTTAAAATTCCTTTATTGCAGGCAATCAAATACATTCCTATATGTGCAAAAACAATAAAGTAATTATGCATTAAGAAATCTGGTCGAAGAAAGAAGAATCCACCAACAATCCAGGTAATTGGAAGTCTTTCAAGTCTCGTGTCTAAAAATATAGCCATTGAAAAATATGTTGATCCAGGAATTCCTATGGTTACTATTTCGATTAAAAAAATTTCAATTCCAAACACTTCAATAGACTTGGGATCAGCTATCATTGTTATGACAATGGAGACTAAGAAACATTTGAATCTGAACAACATTAGACCTACTACTACAATCTTAGAGCTTGCAGAAAGATCTAAATTTGTTCCATAAGGTATACTAGAAGATATCATTGTCTCACTAGATTCATTGGAGTATCTTGTAGACTTATTCATTTTGCAGGCCAAAACAAACTTGGGAGAGCATCCCTTAATTTTAGGTCGACCATGGTTAGCCACTGCAGATGCTTACATAGGATTCAAGTCAGGAAGTATGATTATTTCACATGGAAATGAAATAAAGCATGTTACATTATATCCTCATGCTCAATCTCCTTCTCTATTATCATTACTTGATGAAAAAGAACAATAAAACTTTCAACTTGTTCTTAAACTCAATCAAGTTTACAATTTTAGAGAGGAGGAAGAAAATGAGGACTTATTAGATCTATTCATATCAGAACCAGATCTTTTAGAGAAGCTTAGGATAACTCAATATGAAGCTGCTAGTTATCTTTTAAATGAATGTTTTCAGGAAAATTTCATAATACAATCATTGCAAAATACATTGGAAATCATTTTTCCTATAAATTAAATTACCAATTCAAATAGAAAAATAATTGAAATCAGTCCGGAAAGACATTTGAATATTGGTAATAACTTACAATCATCACAAGAGGAAAATCTAATAACATTATTGCAAAAATATTAAAAATATTTTGCCTGGGATTATAAAGACATGCCAGGAATTCATCCGAAAACATGCATCCATCACATTTATACTGATAATGAAATTAAACCTGTAAGGCAACCATAAAGACAGATGAATCCCACGATGAAGGAAATAGTGAAAGAAGAATTACAAAAGCTGTTACGAGTCGGATTTATTTATTCTATTTTAGATAGTCAGTGGGTTTCACCCTTAGTTGTGGTGCCTAAGAAAAATGGGAAATGGAGAATTTGTGTGGATTACAGAGAACTTAACAAAGCTACATTAAAAGATCATTTTCCTTTACCATTTATCGATCAAGAGTTAGATTCATTATCTGGAAAGAAATTTTTCTCATTTCTGGATGGATTTAGCAGATATAATCAGATAAAAATAGCATTAGAAGATCAAGATAAGACAAAATTCACATGCCCCTGGGGAACATATGCATACAATGTATTACCTTTCGGTTTGTGTAATGCACCTACTACTTTTCAAAGAGAATTTCTTGCTATTTTTGCTGATTTGATTCATGAGTGTGTGGAAGTTTGTAATATCCCAAAATGGGAATGCAACAATGCATAAGAACAATATTGGAATATCAATGAGAAATAAATCATAAAATGTGTTAAAAACACATAGCCATCAAATTTATGTTAGAGCAGCAAAATTATGATCCATTATATCAGCCAAAAGTGGAGAAAAGCAGCAATTTATGCCCTAAAAACGTTATATTCAGAAAATTGCATTGTAATAGGGGAAAATAACATTGGGATCCCTTAGAATATGTATTTTGGGACTCACACCCAGAAAATATTCAGAAACAAATCTCTTTTTCTTATTTAAATAGATCTCCCGGTCCCGATATGGCTTAAAAACATTGAAATACCATGACTTGACTAAACAGAAGTTTTCTGAAGCATGCACAACATCATTTAAAGAGGGTTTCTGATACATTATGCTGAAAATATCATATCCGGAGTTTATTTACTCAAATCATGGAGAAAAATGGAGATTTAGCTCCTTTTACACATCAGAAAGATAACTCGACAAGGGTTTCATGAAAGCACAAGTACAATTTGCATAGATCTGTAGATCTAGATCTGAAATAACGCAGTCTACTGAAGCACTGTGTATAAATAGCTGAAGGATACAAAAATGAAGGAGGATCATTCTTACAAGTCTTTTGGGGAGAAGGGTTGGCCCTTTCCCTGAGAAAGCAAGACAAGATTAAAGGGATTGACCCTCACACTGAAACTCTACAAGAAAGGACGCAGTTCCTGCAAGGGACTGCGCTGTAGATGATGGAAGTTCTTTGGCCAAGTGCCAAGATATGGAAATCTACTCCAAGATCTTCCTTACTGATCTCCCAAAGGAATGGAGACTCCCCTCTTTGAAAAATGAGTGCAGGAAGTGGTGTTTTGAACCCTCATTGCAATACCCTACAACACAATGTTATACTGCTACAGAAATAATGTTGTAGCTGAAGGAGGATGCTTGGCCTCAAGCCTAGATGTGAGGAAAATTAGTAAAATCTCCTTCAAGAGGCCTCTCAAGAAAGGAGAAGGATTCCTAAACAAGAGATCCTTGTGCTAAGCAGCACAACAACTCTACTAAACAACAAGAGAATGCAGAATAGTCTAAACAGACACATTAAATTATCATTCACAAGATGCTTTGCTATGGTTGCCTTTCCCTCCTTTTATACATGTGTGAGCCTTCTTTCCTTGGGCCCCACTCAATTAGGGTTTCCTCCACCAAGGAATATTCCTCCCACTATCTCTGTGTTGTCTCACAAGATGATCTCCACCTCCTATCCCAGCGTTGTTGACTTGGTCAAACTTGACCTTGTCCACATGCAAAAATCCCTGTTCACACATGAAGGTGTGAAATCCAGCTTTTATGTTGATCCCCTTTCACATTATGAGGGATTTTATTCAGATTTTTATTATGCATGGGCCTCCTTACCCATTTATTCATCTCCTAAGTGTAATCAGCAAAATTTAATATTCCAATTTGCTACATGCAAATTTTGGAATATTACAGCCCTCCCCTCCCAAATGTTGCTTGTCCTCAAGTAACTGCAAGGATAGAACTGAATAGTGTCCTCTCCTCCTACTGTAGCATCCACATATGATGAACTCCTCCAAGGAATGAGATGTTGTCTCATCAATGAAAATCCATATTGCCCCTCCCAAGCATGCAAGCTAGACAAATGAATATTATCATGAATAAGTAAAGTACTCAAGAAGGAAATAAGGTGCTGATCAGAGGTCGCCTTGAGGTATGGGATCTGAAATGTATTTGGAAACATCATTCCCATGTGGATCCTCCATCCCCAAGCAATCATCCATACAAAATGAGTCACCTCCCAACATGGCAACTCCTAAAAATGTTCCTCCACCTTGAGCTCCTGCAAAGTAGGTGGGCTGAAAATCTGAACACGATAGACAAAGTATCATACCCCACGTTGTCTCCCTCTCCACTTATGATAAGTATAGAGCATATGTCGATCTTGGGCTGCAATACAATTTCCCTCAAGTGGCAAGATGAAGACTAGATCTCCAAAGATCTCCTCTCCAACGCTGTGAATCAAGTTGACCCAAATCATCCCATATGTGATGGATAGGAAATAATCACCATATAGCATCCCATCAATCACATGGCCCACCCTAAAAAGAAACAAGTGTTTGGCTGTGGTGGCCATATCTCCTCTCATGCTCCCATTAGAACATGCAATGCAGAAAGCGTGGGAATCCTCTTCCCAAAAGGACACATCCAACCCATGTGTCTCTCTCCCAATCATGCTCTCAATAGAAATAAGAACAATAACAGCAAACGAAATCATGATCAACATCAAAATGAGGGAAATACCGAAGGTTTCATGTAGTGCAGGAAAGTACCAACAATTTCCCATGTAATTACAGCACATTTTTCCAAACTGCTGCTTCAGAAAATAGTATGGCAAGTTGTTTTTTAATACATGGATAATTATGTATGTTCTTACATCTACTAATGAATAGTAAGTGGCTGGATATATCAACTAAACATACATGAAAGGAAACACTTGCCCAAGGACATATAAAATATGGTTGTCTTCATCATACAATTTGGCCCAATGTTAACTGTTATCCATGTCAGCCCCCCCATTTAAAAATTTTGGTCGCCAGCCCCTCTTTCCCTTTAAAATTCCCTATCGTGGTTTAAGAACCTCATTTTTATGTACCGTTGCTTTTCCTGCCCCCGGAAACACAATAGAAAGCGCCATGGATGCGTATTCAAAGTCATAAGAGGTCTAGCCCCTTTATTCATGACCCCCTATATCTTACTGTATAATGTGATCATGGCTCATGACCGCGCGTTATTCCCCAAGGTAATTATCGTACATATCCATTGGGTGCACTTTGAACCGTCCGATTAAACAAAAATCAATGGCCCAGAATCTCCTTTGCCATGGTGGTCCCCGCGCCCGCGCCCATTCAGAAACAGGTGGTATTCATCGCACTGCTTATCCAAGGCAGGCGGTATTCCGCAAAATGCAGCGATTCCATACATCACGCAACACGTGTCCCGGTGTACGATTTCAATACCACCCTTCATCATGCGTTAATGTCCGGTCAAAGACGCATAGAGATATGTGCATGAGCCATCCGATCCACCGCATCCCATCCGACAGTGATCATTCATTCGAGCTGCTCGTAAGTTAGCATGGGAAAATAATGCCCTTGGCCCACCACTTCATCATTCTCCAATGAAATTTCGACCGCTGATCTGGTATTAAGATTGAATGGCCTGGATCATTTCCCCGCTGTGCTGTTAACCCCGTACTCCTCCACGTCACCGTCCCTGCGTATTTGTTGTATTTCATCCACCATTATGCATTTCATTCAATTTCAATGTTCTGTGTTATAAAGCTCCACCCAGTTCGTCCACCACCACCCTGCATACTCTCACCATGTTATCACGCCACTTTGTCACACGACCACCCCCATTGCATCATCATCCCCGTGCATAGTTTTCTTTAACATGTTTACGGGTTTTGCAGGTTGCAGCGACGAGAAATCGCCATTAGTCATAGCCTCCATTACAGAAATCGAAGACACATCAAAGAATCAGCTTGCAGAGGCGAAATTTATGAAGAAAAGTCATGGGTAGCTGTTGAGACATGACCCTCATTAAATAAAGCAGAATGGAAATATGTCAAACTCCTCAAAATAATTCGAAAGGCAAATTTCTACAGATAGAGACATTAAAGTCGCAGCAAAGGGTATCAGTTGGAAATCAAGGGATTCAGCGTCTAGCATTGAAGATTTTAAATGCTAATCCAAGGTGTAGAAGGCAAAGAGTACAAGTGCATAAAAATCATTCCTCCCCAGGTTTTATTTCAGCAGATTTTTCTCTTCAGGAAAGGACAGAATGTTGGTATGATTTTGCTTTTTTCCATGCTCTTGAAGAGATTTTCTACCCAGTGCATTTACATCATGGAGCTGGCTGCAGAGCACATGTAGCATTTCATAGCCGTCAAATATTATGGGCGCGAATGTTTCCACCATTTTGTTTTAATGAAACAACTAAATGTTCTCACCTACTCCTATCATAGGGTATTTTCTTCTTCCTCTATAAAACTCAAAGAGAAAGACATTGTAAGGGTTCCAGACTTTTATCAGAAAATTGTGCAGTGAAAGGCATTTTTTGCATGCATCTTGTAAAGCTTTTGGGTGAAGGCTCAGAGCTCGTAGGGTCTCAGTGAGGAGGAGTTATATCTGTCTTCAAGGATTCTGGTCTTTGATATTTCACAGTATGTAATTTTCTCTTATGTGTTTAATATAATATTCCATTTCATCCATCTTCTTGTATCATGTTACTGGAATGCGAGTGGCTCACTGGTTTTAGGTAAGGATTTATCCTAGTTGATACCCCTACTTGGATCAGTCAAGTGCTTTAAATATGGCTCTGGCATGATATACTGTTCCATGTTCATTTCATCCATATTTCTGCTATATCAGTTGCTTTGGGAAGGTACTTTTAAAACGCCATTGTCATGTATGGATTCTTAGATTGATAAGCCCATATGTGGTACTGTTGTGTATCTGGGTATCAATCCAAAGTTAACTAATATCTTCTTAATGTTTCTTTCACTGCACCCACCTTCTGATATTTGATTTCTGTGACATATTAGTTGAAATGGCCCTCTTTACAGTAAATTGTCTCTTAACTGTCTGATGCTTTTATATTGGAGCCTTGCATTTTGCCTCTGCAACATTACTTTCCCTGTGGCAGTTTCTGTAGAATCTAGTCCCATTTAAATCAATTCCCTTGTTTTACAAGAGATAGCAGGAGAGTTTTGGATTGACACCCAAGTTATATAATACACTCCTTGCTATGATAAGATGTCCTAGGCACTGGTCTATGGAAAATCTAGGATGTCTCTAGGAGCGACAATATCCGTCGACAACATCTTTCTGGCGCCGTTGCTGGGGATCGAAGTTAAGAAAATCAGTATCCCTGGGCCTCGACAAATCATATTCACTCTCTAATCAAGTGAGCACAGAGAGTTGAAGAGTTGCATATCTCTCACCTTGGCGACTCCACTGTTGTTTATTTGATAAATCTATTGGTATTCCTGGCTCCTCGTAAGCCACATTTAAGGTCAGATATGTCTCAGCCGAAAACACCTGTGTCTGACCCCGAGAAGATCATACATAGAAGAGTTTGGAAAGAGAAGAAATCAGTCCGTGCTGAAATCCCTGAATATTCTGTAGAAGATTATCCATCCTCTTCTTCTCAATAAATCCAAGTAGAAAATCTCGACTCCACTAAGGAAAATCCTGAATATTACTCAGATAGCCCACCCCGGGGAAGTGCTAGAGCTAAAGAGAACTTTCATCCTACCCCTGAGGCCAAAGAAGTCAAAGAAGTCACAGAAGTAGCCCCTGTTAATCGTGAATTGTTTCCATCTACACCTCAGGCTGCTGTACAATATATTCCTATTGTCATTCATACTCCACTTCCACCTCCTCCAATGGCTAATGTTCCAGCTTTCCTGCTAAATAAATATGCTCCCCTGGCACTACCCCAAGTGTTGAATGATATGCCACAGGATTATTTGAAAATCTTGCCTAGATTCACTGGTGAGAATGAGATTGATGCGCAAAAACATCTTGATCCTTTCTGCTCTTTTGCAGAAAACTTAAATGTGGAACACTTGGATGTAGTCTTAAGATTATTTGTCCAATATCTTGAGGGTGAAGCCAGAAAATGGTTTAAAACACTGGCAGACTGCTCAGTCAATACCTGGGATAGAATGGAGGAAATTTTTCTCAGAAAATGGGGAGAGAAGAAAGATCATGGGCTTTGTCTTATGGAATTAAATACTCTGAAGAAGAAACCCAATGAGAGGGTGGCAGAATTTATTAAAAGATTTAATAAATTGTATTTGAGCCTTCCTGTTGATATGAAGCCTCATCAAACTACTACTAAAGTTGTTTTCATAGCAGCCTTTGACTCCGATTTTGGTTTCTCTCTACGAGAAAGAATGCCTGTCACCTTGGATGACGCTCAGACAGATGCTTTAGAGTTAGAGGCAAATTTTGCTGCCACGGGTAAATCAAAGGGAAAAGCTAAACAGGATACCAGGAGAAGGGGCAAAGAGGAAGTATCCACTTCTAATCAGGACAAAGATTCGGACCGAATGGAAGAAATAAGAAAAATGATTAAAAAGATGGTCAAAATTGAATTGGAGACCAAGAATTCAGCCTCCAAGAATTTTTATAATATTCCAAACAGAGGTTACAATCCCCAGTATAAGAGACCACCCCTGCAAATATTGCCAAGGGAAGCAAAGGAGCAACAAGATCAGGTACCACATCCATTGTATCTAGAGGGTCCAGTTGATGATTCTACTGAGGATACTGCCTATGGGCTGGAAGATGCAAACCTTGCCTTTTCGAATAGTGATGGAGAAGAATCCCCTCTGTGAACAAATGATGGAGTACAGTGCTCATTGCAAGAACATGAAGAAGAAGCAGAGATTGATCATTATTGTAAACAGTTTAATGATTTCATGCAAGCGCATTTCAATAGAAAATATGATCTTAGATCTTCCAAGAAGAGAACTCGGACTCAAGAACATGAAGAAGAGCCTCCCCAGAAGGAAGCACCTACTCAAAAGGAGTCAACAGTGCAGAAAGTCGCTGACAAAGGTAAGAGTCCTCTAAAAGCTCCTTTTCATTCTAATGATCAAGCTCCTTCCTCTTCAAATGTAGTCAGTCCTCCTAATGCTGAGTCTGTGTCAAAAGAAATTAAACCTTCAGCTGAGAATAAAGAGTCAAAAGAAGTTGCAATAGAAAAGCCCCACCCTGCTTTTAGCCTACAAAAAGAGCTTAAGAAAATCAAAATCCCAGTCCCCTTAACTGAACTGCTGAAACAACCTGCATATCAATCTCAAGTCACTTATTTCATGCTCCCTCTAGAAGCACCTATAGTTCCAGATAGTCTTAATCTCCAAGAAGAAAGACCCATGGTAGTTTTTGGCCCACATGTTGAGGAGATAGATCCTTCTACTCCTCCCTTTTACGTGTCTTTAGTGATCCATGACCTGCTATTACATAATTTCATGTTATATTATGGGGCTTCCCATAATCTTATGCCTTTGTCTATCATGGAACAACTAGGTTTACAAATCACACATCCATATAAAGACCTCTACTCATTTGATTCCAAAAGAGTTAAATGTTCGGGGATGATTAAAGATTTAGTGGTCAATTTGGCCCAAATTCCAGCAAAGAGTGTGGTCATGGACATTGTGGTGGCTGACATTCCAGCTCGCTTCGGCATGCTATTGTCATGGTCTTGGGGCACAAAAATTGGTGGGTCACTTAAATTAGATTTAACATATGCCACTATCCCAGTGTTTTGTGGCCAAGAAAGGAGGTTATACAGAGAAACCAGATTTGTCAAGATGGTGACCAAGGCTGACAGCTCTGATAATTCACCAGTCTACAGTAAAGAAGGATATTTTTCATGCTTAATGCTGGAAGAAGATCAAGATTATGCTCATGAGCCATCCTTCTGTCAAATCAAGACTGAGCAGCCTTCAGAAGATTATGAAGCAGGAATATGGACCCTACATTTTGATGGAGCAAATTCAAGAGAAGGAAAATGAGCTGGAGTATTATTAATCTCTCCTACAGGCAAATGGGCCCCATTGTCTTTCAAGTTGGAATATGAAGCTACTAATAATGTGGCTGAATATGAAGCACTATTGTTGGGATTACAGACAGCTAAGAGCATGGGTATACAAAGTTTAAAAGCTCTAGGAGACTCTGAGTTGGTGGTTAGACAAATCAGAAATCAATGTCAAACTAAGCATCCCCGGTTGAGGGCATATAGAAATGAGGTATGGGACATGGTGGAGAATTTCTTCTCAGCATTTAATATCCAATTCATGCCCCGGGATCAGAATAGAATGGCAGACTCTCTTGCTGTGGCTGCTAGTACATTTCATCCTCCTCAAAACCCTCTCTTGAGGTATGAAGTTGAGGTATGTTATAGACCATCAATCCCAGATAACGTTAAGCATTGGCAGGTATTTGAAGATGATGAGAAGATGAAGATATTCTTAGAAACAGTAGGAGAATTCTCTAATATGGAGATTGATGACCGTGAAGAAGAGGAAGCTGGGGATACTTCAGAAAGTAAATGGGAGGATAAAATGGTAGGTAGTAAAGTGCTGCAGTTGAAGGGAAACAGTATACCTAGAGGGTTGGTGCCTCTAGAAATATTATTTGACAAGAATGATATCCCATTGCAGCCAAGTAAAGTGGTGGAAGAAAATCAGGTAGAAGATCTAAATCTGGGTACTGATGCTGAACCTAAGATTGTGAAATTATCCAAAAAGGTCCCAGAGGAATATAAAGAGAAATACCTGAAATTATTTAAGTCTTACAGAGATGTGTTTGCGTGGTCTTATCAGGACCTAAAAACTTTTGATATTAGTATTATGCAGCATAAAATTCCGTTGAGGGAAGATGCAAAACCTTATAATCAGAAGCTTAGACAGATAAATCCTCTACTGCTTCCTTCTATCGAAAAATAAATCAAAAAGCTGCTAAAGGCCAAAATAATTGTGCCACTGAGGTACTCTGAATGGGTGGCGAATCTGGTCCCTGTTCGAAAGAAGAATGGAGAAATAAGATTGTGTGTGGATTTCAGAAATTTAAACAGAGCATCTTTAAAAGATAATTATCCACTGCCCAAGATGGATCATATCCTGCAGAAAGTGGTTGGAGCCTCTAGGATGTCAATGATGGATGGATTTTCCGGTTATAACCAGGTGGCTGTACTTCCAGAGGATCAGAAGAAAACTGCATTCACCACACCATGGGGTACATTTATGTATGCCAGGATGCCTTTTGGGCTAATTAATGCAGGAGCCACGTTTCAAAGGGCTATGGACATCGCTTTTGTTGGGGAGCAGGATAAATTATTGGTGGTCTACCTTGATGATATCACAGTGTTTTCAAAAAATGATGCTGAACACATCGAGCATTTACGAAGAACTTTTGAGAAATGTAGAAGGTATGGTCTTTCTCTCAATCCAAAAAATTCTTTATTTGCATTAGAGGAAGGCAAGCTTTTAGGGCACATTGTGACTAAAGATGGTGTGAAAATAGACCCTAAAAGAGTTGAAGTTATAAGTGGTATTCCTCTACCTAGGAATAAGAAGGAAGTGCAGATGTTTTTAGGTCGCATAAATTTTCTAAGAAGATTTATTCCTAACTATGCTGAGATAGTTAGGCATATAACAGATATGTTGAAAAAGAATAATGAAGTGAAGTGGTCACAAGAATCATGAGAGGCCTTTACTAGAATTAAAGCTGCATTTGTTGAAGCCCCTGTGCTAGCTGGACCAGATTATAACAAACCATTTATGATCTTCTCATTTGCTTCACCCCATACAATAGCTGGAGTGTTATTGCAGAAAAATGAAGAAGGATATGAGCAGCCTATTGCCTTTTTTAGCCAAGTGCTCCATGATGAAGAATTAAAATACAATATATTAGAAAAGCAAGCATATGCCCTGGTGAAGTCCCTCAAAACTTTTAGAACGTATGTTTTGCAGTCTCACATTACAGCATATGTCCCTACAGTAGCTGTCAAAGACATTCTCATTCAGGGAGATAGTGAAGGAAAAAGAGGGAGATGGATTGCAAAGATATAGGAATATGATTTGGATATCAGACCCACTAAGCTGATTAAAGGGCAGGGGCTAGCTAAAATTTTATCTGAATCAAATTATCAAGCTCTAGGTGTAAATTTGTACATGGTAGCAAATGAAGAGTCTGAAAAAGAAAAAGAGAAGCAAGGGCTGGAGATGGCTACTCAGAAAGTACAAATGAAATATCTCACCAGTCCTTGGTACAAAGAAATAGAAGAATATCTTTTGACACTCAGCTGTCCTCCGAGTTGTGATAAGGTAAAATACAGAACATTGAGACTGAAATCACAAAAGTATATAGTTGCCAATGGCCAATTATATTGGAGAGATCCTTCAGGCATACTACTATTGCGCCTCACAGAAAATGAAGTGGAAAATATAATGATAGAATTCCATGAGGGAATTTGTGGAGGCCATTATAGCTGGAGAGCCACAGCTCAAAAAATTCTGAAGGCTCGTTTCTACTGGCCTAAACAATTTGGGGACATTTTTACCTGGATCAGAGCATGTGATAAGTGCCAAAGGTTTGCTGAGAAACAAAGGTTGGCTGCTCTGCCTTTAACTCCTGTTCATGTAAATGAACCATTTCAACAGTGGGGAATAGATTTTATAGGTGAAATACATCCTCCATCAAGTGGATAGCATAGATGGATATTGACTGCCACGGATTATTTTACAAAATGGGTGGAGGCCATACCTACAAGGAATGCTACAGATACAGTGATCATAAAGTTCATAGAGGAAAACATCATATCCAGGTTTGGATGTCCAGCTAGGATAGTGACTGATAATGCACAGGCCTTCAAGTCCGCAAAATTTGTAAATTTCTGCCAGCAATATAATATTACATTGAATCATTCTACAGCCTACTATCCACAGGGAAATGGCTTGGCAGAGTCTTCTAATAAAACTCTAGTGAGGGCCTTGAAGAAGACAATCAATGAAAATCAAAAGAATTGGGACTCCCAATTAAAGTTTGCTCTATGGGAAAATAGAATAACCAACAAGAGAGCAACTGGGAAATCTCCCTACGAATTGGTATATGGACGAGCAACTGTGTTCCCTGTGCAGCTGGCTTTACCAGTGGCACGCTTTATGCAATAAATTCAGGAGGAACCTAATGATATGGTTAGGAGAATCAATCAATTGATAGAATTGGAGGAAACCCGAGGTCAAGTGAATCAGAGATTAACAGAATATCAAGAGAGAATGAAAAACATCTTTGATCGGTGTACAAAAGACAGGAAGCTGCAGATTGGTGATCTGGTGCTCAGATGGGATATCCGAAGGGCTGAAAAAGGAAAGCATGGCAAATTCGATCCCCTTTGGTTTGGCCCTTTCAAGATTGTAGAACAGGGAGGAAACAATACTTTTATGTTGGAAAACTTACAAGGTGATCTGCTTGACGCCCCTGTAAATGGCCAGTTTCTTAAGCCATACTTCTAGTTTTTATTCAGGCTGGGAACGCCTGATGTATTATATTGTACATTACTTTCCTTTTGTTTTTGATTAAATAAGATGTGTGCTAACATGTTATGAAGTAACATGCAGAGGGACTAAATGGTAGAGCCATCTAAAAGAGCATCTGAAGTCCTGCGGAGTTCTCGACACGTCCAGGAATGAACGTACCGTCCCTAGTTGGAGCCGATGTTATCCATGTCAGCCCCCCATTTAAAATTTTTGGTCGCCAGCCCCTCTTGCCCTTTCAAATTCCCTATCGTGGTTTAAGAACCTCATTTTTATGTACCGTTGCTTTTCCCGCTTCCATAAACACATTAGAAAGCGCCACGGATGCGTATTCAAAGTCATAAGAGGTCTAGCCCCTTTAGTCATGACCCCCTATATCTTACTGTCTAATGTGATCATGGCTCATGACCGCACGTTATTCCCCAAGGTACTTATCGTACATATCCATCGGGTGCACTTTGAACCATCCGATTAAACACAAATCAATGGCCCAGAATCTCCTTTGCCATGGTGGTCCCCGCGCCCGCGCCCATTCAGAAACAGGTGATATTCATCGCACTGCTTATCCAAGGCAGGCGGTATTTCGAAAAACGCAGCAATTCCATACATCGAACAACACGTGTCCCGGTGTACGACTTCAATACCACCCTTCATCATGCGTTAATGTCCAGTCAAAGACGCACAGCGATATGCGCATGAGCCATCCGATCCACCGCATCCCATCCGACGGTGATCATTCATTCGAACTGCTCGTAAGTTAGCATGGGAAAATAACGCCCTTGGCCCACCACTTCATCATTCTCCAATGCAATTTCAACCGCTGATCTGGTATTAAGATTGAATGGCCTAGATCATTTCCCCGTTGTGTTGTTAACCCCGTACTCCTCCATGTCACCATCCCCGCGTATTTGTTGTATTTCGTCCACCATTATGCATTTCATTCAATTTCAATGTTCTGTGTTATAAAGCTCCGCCCAGTTCGTCCACCACCACCCTGCATACTCTCACCATGTTATCATGCTACTTTGTCACACGACCACCCCCATTGCATCATCATCCTCGTGCATAGTTTTCTTTAACATGTTTACGGGTTTTGCAGGTTGCAGCGACGAGAAATCGCCATTAGTCATAGCCTCCATCACAGAAATCGAAGACACATCAAAGAATCAGCTTGCAGAGGCGAAATTTATGAAGAAAAGTCCTGGGTAGCTACTGAGACATGACCCTCATTAAATAAAGTAGAATGGAAATCTGTCAAACTCCTCAAAATAATTCGAAAGGCAGATTTCTACAGATAGAGACATTAAAGTCGCAGCAAAGGGTATCAGTTGGAAATCAAGGGATTCAACGTCCGGCATTGAAGATTTTAAATGCTAATCCAGGGTGTAGAAGGCAAAGAGTACAAGTGCATAAAAATCATTCCTCCCCAGGTTTTATTTCAGCGGATTTTTCTCTTCAGGAAAGGACAGAATTTTGGTATGATTTTGCTTTTTGCCGTGCTCTTGAAGAGATTTTCTACCCAGTGCATTTACATCATGGAGCTGGCTGTAGAGCACATGTAGCATTTCATAGCCGTCAAATAGTATGGGCACGAATGTTTCCGCCATTTTGTTTTAATGAAACAACTAAATGTTCTCACCTACTCCTATCATAGGGTCTTTTCTTCTTCCTCTATAAAACTCAAAGAGAAAGACGTTGTAAGGGTTCCAGACTTTTATCAGAAAATTGTGCAGTGAAAGGCATTTTTTGCATGCATCTTGTAAAGCTTTTGGGTGAAGGCTCAGAGTCCATAGGGTCTCAGTGAGGAGGAGTTATATCTGTCTTCGAGGATTCTGGTCTTTGATATTTCACAGTATGTAATTTTCTCTTATGTGTTTAATATAATATTCCATTTCATCCATCTTCTTGTATCATGTTACTGGAATGCGAGTGGCGCACTAGTTTTAGGTAAGGATTTATCCTAGTTGATACCCCTACTTGGATCAGTCAAGTGCTTTATATATGGCTCAGGCATGATATACTGTTCCATGTTCATTTCATCCATATTTCTGCTATATCAGTTGCTTTGGGAAGGTACTTTTAAAACGCCATTGTCATGTATGGATTCTTATATTGATAAGCCCATATGTGGTTCTGTTGTGTATTTGGGTATCAATCCAAAGTTAATAATATCTTCTTAATGTTTCTTTCACCGCACCCACCTTCTGATATTTGATTTCTGTGACATATTAGTTGAATCAGCCCTCTTTACAGTAAATTGTCTCTTAACTGTCTGATGCTTTTATATTGGAGCCTTGCATTTTGCCTCTGCAACATTACTTTCCCTGTGGCAGTTTCTGTAGAATATGGTCCCATTTAAATCAATTCCCTTGTTTTACAAGAGATAGCAGGAGAGTTTTGGATTGACACCCAAGTTATATAATACACTCCTTGCTATGATAAGATGTCCTAGGCACTGGTCTATGGCAACTCTAGGCTGTCTCTAGGAGCGAGAATATCCGTCGACAACATTAACCATGGAGCTCAATGAAAAGCTTGCCCTTTTGTGGAGCAATGCACTGCAAAGAAATGGTGAGAGCATGCAAATATTGTGTTGGACAATCAATAAATGTAAAAACAAAGTTCCCACCATGCACTGGAAGTAAGATTATACATGGATCATGAATAAGCCCCCCATAGTGGTATGACATGCTCCCATGAAGAGGAATGAATCATATGTTGCAGGAAGATCACCCTTCTTATGCTTGGAAATCCAAGTTAAGAATATCATATATCTGTAATATAAGTTTCCATCCACTAATCCATCTCTCTCACCTCCTCCTTGTTCACTAAGTGCATCCATTGTGAAGTGATCTTGGGGACACTCCATCAATAACCCCAAACTCCCAAACAACGTTGTTGGCCTATGCAAATAGGCTCCTGCCAACTCATAGCTCCATTCTTTGACATGCACAATGTCAAAGGCATCTCCCATAATGTTGCCACACATAAGAAGTTCCTCACAAGGTGGAAGTACCTATTAAACATCTAAGGCCAAGGAGTAGCCCCTTTGCACCATGATAGTGCCATCTCCTACTCCTGCAACATCATGCAAAGTGTGAGAGCAAATCTACCCTTGCCCTCCCAAGAACAACCAAAGCAACAAAAATTTTTGCTGCCTCCCCATACCTCCATCATACAAATCATGTGGTGAAAACATGGTGATTGATATGAAGAATGTCATATCAATACAATGTGTCCATACTCCTTGCTACCCAATGATGCAAGTATCCTGCCACACCTTCTTCACCCACATACCCCTAGAAAGAGGATGATGGCCAAACTTTTTCAAGAGTAGCCAATGCAGCCAAGCCTCCTGTTGCCCAACATCATAGATTTGCAAGTAGCTTTCCAGCTTCTTGCTCATCTTCCACACCCATTCATCCTCCCAAATCAAATTTCTTCTCTTGCATTTCACGGGATTTTTAAATGCAACTCCTTGGAGATCTTCTAGAGAAGACCTCTTATCAATGTCCCCCTTGAATCCACAAAGATCCAAGTGTGATGAGGAAAACACCTCCTCAAACTATTGAAGAACCTTGCACTCCATGATGTGTTGAAGTGCACCTCCAATGAGATCTCTCCATGAGACCTTCTCTTCATTAATGGCCTTCCAAAACCAATATGGTTATGGATCTGCTGCAGGTAGAAGTTTCTCTTTGAGCTGGGGAGTGCTCATTGAGAAATGGTCATCTAGAAAGGAGAAAATATTTCTCACTTAAAGATGTCTACCATCTATCACTTCTTCCTCCATTGCTTCATGAATGAAGCTTCCATTTGAATGCTCCCATAAGGAATGGCTACTCTTTTCTTCACTACTGCTCTTGTATAGTGCAGTGAAATTCTGTTGCTCTAAATCAGCAGTATGCAATGATGTATATCCCTCCATAAGATTTTTTGAAATGATAAGAGATGGAAACTTAAGCATACCTTGGTGAAATTTGGAAGCTTCTTGCAAGGCTGCAAGAGTTTCTTCCTCATATGTGTTGGCTTCCCAAACTGTTGAAGATGAAGGCTACTCCTCCATGGTTATAACAATGCTGGTACATGCCTCTTCTATTGGTGGTGAGGGCTTCTCCTCCTCTAATTTCTCCTTGCCAAATTTCCTAATCAGCTTTTGAGAAAACTTAGCAAGAGTAGACACTCTTGCATGGCTGAAATGGCTGAACCACCAAGCATTAGCTTCACCTTCAAGGTGCAGTGCTGCAATTTCTACAGCCTCTCTCTCTACTACTAGATGTAGTAGAGAGAAAGCCTCTAGTTTCATCACCCAAGCCTTTGCTGCACATGTGAGTGATCCATCAAAAGTGGACAATAGGAATCTATTGCCTCTCATCATCCCATAGTTGTAGGGTCTTCATTCTTCCTCCAGCTGAATGAACTGTGGTAAAGCTAGAGTCTCCTTGAAGGCTCTAGATTTAGCTTTATATTAAGCAAGGTATTCACTTAGAACTTTATATTCCAAGTTTCCTTCATGTCTCTTGTCTTCCCCTCTTTGAGAATAGGAAGTGCATAGCCCTTCCTCTTCTTGAAACCCTCTAGGAGTTTCCTTACATTTCTTCTGCTTAACCTCCTTGGGGAGGTTCTTCCTGGATTTTAAAAGTGATGAGATCAAGCTCATTCTTTCCATTGATCTACTTCTTCTCTTTGTCTTCTTATAGCATAATGGTTGAAGCTCACAGGCTGAGCCAAGACTGTGCTCTGATACCACTGTAATATCCCAAAATGGGAATGCAGCAATGCCTAAGCACAATAATGGAATAGAAATAATAAATAACTCATAAAATGTGTTAAAAACACATATCCATCAAATGTATGTTACAACAGCAAAATTATGATCCAATATATCAGCCAAACGTGGGGAAAAGCAGCAATTTTTTCCCTAAAAACATTATATTCAGAAAATTGCGTTATAATAGGGGAAAATAATGTTTGTATCCCTTAGCATATGAAATTTGGGACTCATACCCAGAAAATATTCAGAAACAAATCTCTTTTTCTTATTCAAACATATCTCTCGGTCCCGATATGGCTTAAAAACACTGAAATCCCATAACTTGACTAAATAGATGTTTTCTGAAGCATGCACAACGTCATTTAAAGAGGGTTTCTGATACAATATACTGAAAATATCATATCTGTAGTTTATTTACTCAAAGAATGGAGAAAAATTGAGATCTAGCTCCTTTTACACATCAGAAAGATAACCCGACAAGGGTTTCATGAAAGCACAAGTACAAGTTGCATAGATCTGCAGATCTAGATCTGAAATAATGTATTTTGTTGAAGCACTATGTATAAATATCTGAAGGATAAAATAATGAAGGAGGATCCTTCTTACAAGACTTTCCAGGAGAAGGGCTGGCCCTTTCCCTAAGAAAGCAAGACAAGATTAAGGGGATTGACCCTCACACTGCAAATCTACAAGAAAGGACACAGTTCCTCCAAGGGACTACGTTGTAGCTGATGGAAGTGCTTTGGCCAAGTGCCAAGATATGGAAATCTGCTCCAAGATCTTCCTTGTTGATCTCCCAAATAAATTAAGACTCCCTCCTTTGAAAAATGAGTGCAGGAAGTGGTGTTATGAACCCTCACTGCAACACCCTGCAACACAATGTTATACTGCTACAGAAATAACGTTGTAGCTGAAGGAGGATGCTTGGCCTCAAGCCTGGATGTGAGGCAAATCAATACAATCTCCTTCAAGAGGCCTCTCAAGAAAGGAGAAGGATTCCTAAACAGGATATCCTTATGCTAAGTAGCACAACAACTCTGCTAAATAGCAAGAGAATGCATAATAGTCTAAATAGACACATCAAATTATCATTCAAAAGATGCTTTTCTATGGTTTCCTTTCCCTCCTTTTATACATGTGTGAGACTTCTTGCCTTGGGCCCCACTCAATTAGGGTTTCCTCCACCAAGGAATCTTCCTCCCACTATCTCTGTGCTGTCTCACAAGATGATCTCCACCTCCTATCCCAGCGCTGTTGACTTGGTCAAACTTGACCTTGTCCACATGCAAAAATTCCTGTTCACACATGAAGGTGTAAAATCCAGCTTTTATGTTGCTCCCCTTTCACATTATGAGGGATTTTATTCAGATTTTTATTATGCATGGGCCTCCTTACCCATTTATTCATCTCTTAAGTGTAATCAACAAAATTTAATATTCAAATTTGTTGCATGCAAATTTTGGAATATTACAAATTTT
The DNA here is from genome assembly GCA_034641835.2 of Pinus albicaulis. Taxonomy (NCBI): domain Eukaryota; kingdom Viridiplantae; phylum Streptophyta; class Pinopsida; order Pinales; family Pinaceae; genus Pinus; species Pinus albicaulis. The sequence continues at coordinate 1,670,240,253 of CM076579.1, read as the reverse complement.
ACATTGATGATTTCACTGTGTATGATACAACATATGATGATTGTTTACAGAATCTTGAAAAAGTGTTAAAAAGATGCATTGAGACAAACCTATCACTTAGTAATGAAAAATGTTTTATGATGTTAACTGAGGGGATAGTATTAGGACACCATATCTCTTCTTCAGGGATTAAAGTGGATCCAACAAAAATACAAGTCATTGTGAATTTAAAACCTCCTACAACACAAAAAGAAGTTCGAAGTTTCTTTGGTTATGCAGGCTACTATCGAAGATTTATTGAAAATTTCAGTAAAATAGCTTTGACATTATTCAAGTTACTTGCGAAAGATGTAGAATTCCAATGGACTGATAACTGTCAACATGCATTTGAAAAATTAAAAGAGAAATTATCAATTGCACCCATTCTTCAAGGACCTAATTGGTCTTTGCCATTTCACGTTTCAACTAATGCATCCGATACAGCTATTGGAGCATCACTTGGACAAAAGGAGAATCAATTCAATTATGCAATATATTTCCTCAGTAAAAACTTAACACCAGCAGAATTGAATTACACTGTTACGGAAAAAGAAATGTTAGTTGTCGTACATGCAGAAAATCAATTTTGACATTACATAATAGGTTATCAAGTTTATATTCACACGGATCATTCTGCTATAAAATATTTAATGAATAAATCAATTACAAATGGTAGAATAACTCGGCAGTTTTTATTAATGCAAGAGTTTAATATTACTGTACAATATTGAACAGGAAAAGATAACCAAGTTTTTGACTTTTTGTCAAGATTAAATACACCTGGTGATCCAAATCCAGTATCAGACAATTTCCTAGATGAACATATATTCGCTATAAATGTCAAAACTCCTTGGTTTGCAGATATAGCTAACTATTTATCATCTGATATCCTACCACCTCACTACACAAACAAACGGATACGAAGAATAATTAGATAAAGTGCTAGGTATAGTTGGGTCAATGGAGATATATTTTATACTGGTGCTGATTTAATCATTAGAAAATGTGTAAGACAGGATGAAATAATTGAAATTTTGAAATCTTGTCATGATAAACCATGTGGTGGTAATTTCGTAGATAAAAGGAAAACATACAAAGTGTTGAAGCTTGGCTACTACTGGCCATCCATCTTCAAGGCTCCAGGAATTACGTCAAAAGATGTGACAGCTACCAAAGAATTGGTAGACTAGTGGAATCAGTTGAAATTCCATTAAAGCCACAAGTACTTATTGAACCATTTGAATAGTGGGCTTTAGATTTCATGGGACCAATCAACCCTACATCCAATGGAAATAGATACATCTTTTTATGTACAGATTATGCGACTAAATGGGTGGAGGCCAAGGCAGTAGCAAGGGAAACAGAAGAAATTGTTACGTCTTTTCTATTTGAAGAGATATTTGTGAGATATGGAGTTCTGAGACAGATAGTAACTGACCAAGGTGAAAAATTCACATAAAAAAATGTTCGTGATATTATGGAGACATTCAAGATCAAACACAAAAAATCCACTCCTTATCATCCTCAAGAAAATGGACAAGTAGAATCAACAAATAAATTCCTAGAAACTATTATGAAAAAGATTATAAAAATGAACAGAAAGGACTGGTCAGAAAAGTTGAAAGATGCATTATGGGCATATAGAATAAATTGGAAGAATACTACTGGTTTCAGCCCGTATCAGCTAGTATATGGAAAAGAAGTTCTATTACCCATTGAGTTCAAATACGTACATATAAGCTAGTAGCAAAATTAGGGATAGAATTTTCACAAGCACAACAAGAAAAGATTATGCAGTTAAACAAACTGGATGAGATTCGACAACAAGCAGTTGAACACACTTCTCTTTTCCAAGAACAATAGATCAAATTGCATTATCAATTCATAAAGAATAGTGTGTTTCAGAAAGGAGATTGGGCACTCTTGTTCGACTCCAAATTCAAAGATTTCAAAGAAAATTTTATGACTCATTGGCTTGGGCAATATGAGATTGAAGAAATCTTCGATAATGGAGTTGTCAAGATAAAAAAAAATTGATGAAGCATCTGTTTCATTTGTCGTCAACGGACATAGGCTTAAAATCTACAATAAGCCTATAAATAAAGAGAATTTCCTAAGAAAAAATTCAATGGATTCAGATCTGGAAATACTGGGACAACATAGAAATATGCCTTCCAAAATTCCAGAAGAAGAAGAATAAAAAATATAAAAATATATATATATAAATAATAATAATAATAATAATAAGAGTTTGGTTGTGAAAATCCAGGCAACTGGCACAATACAAACTCGAATTCCTATTGAAAAACGAACTTGTTTGGCCAATATGAATTCTATTTTTGTTTTCATCTTACTTTACTTGAGATTTTTGCAGATATACCCTCCAAGATTTTGCAGACTTGAGGAAAAGTCACAACATCAGTTTGGGAGAAGGTGTGAAATAAAATAAAAACTATGAAATTATTTTTCAATAGCTGAATTGAAGACAGAATATGGACTACAGTCATAAAAGGACCTGGTATATCATTCGATATCTACAGTAGGGACCTGAATTATTGTTGAAAATTATTCAGAATGGGACCTGAATACGACAGAAGAAATTTTCAAATATGGAACATCATTGTATGCCAGAAAGGGACCTGAACGTCATTGTGAAATTATGACAGAAAGGGACCTGAACATCATTGTGAAACTACGCCAGAAAGGGACCTGGAAATTTAACATGTCAGAAGGGACCTGAGAAGATCATAGCAGATGTCAAAATTTAACCTGCAAAAAGGGACCTAAACAATAATTATTTGAAATCAAATCAGATACAAGAAGAAATTAAGTCTCTATCAAGTCTACAAGAGCCGTCATAAAAATAAAACACAATTTCGATCATCATCAAACATCCAAAAGGGAGTACATCTGTACAGTGAGTAAAAAAATCGCTCTTAAATTTTCATTCTTTTTCAAAATATTCTAAAATTGGACAAACTAATTTAATAATAGTTTATGCATCTTTACCTTCACCAACATTACCTACATTTCATTTTACATTCCCTACACTCACCCACATTCTATCGTTTATAACCCTCTTCATACCACTATTCTAATTAACCCTATCCACGTTTATCTTCATACTACCATTCAAAACATTTAATATCGCTATTCATATCATACCCCATGTATTTCCTAATAAAAAAAATTATGAACAAGAGGTCACATATTGAACCTATGGAAGACTTTTGAAAGACCTACAAAACCATAAAACAAAGGTTAGCATTTTCATAAACATTTAATTTTAAAAATTTGACTATTGCATTAGTCAATTTTTAAAATTAAAAAATCAAAAGTTAAAAACCAAAGTTCAAACTATACATTTACAAAATGTATATAGTATTGTGTAAATGTATATGGCGCAAATATTTTTTAAAAAATCAAAACAAAGAAGGCGCAATCATACAAAGGAATGAACTAAGGTAATGGAACGAATGCAATAAAAATGAATGAATGCAAACCTAAGATGCGAAGTGCATGGTTATGATGGCATACGGTAAGTAATGAATTCATGCAGTGGAGAGGTAAGACATGATGCAAATGAATGTATGAGATAACATATGATAAACGATGATGGCGCACAAGAGGTACGGAGAAAAGTGAGTCACGGAGGCAAGTACGATGATGATGCATCAAGGTAATGCGGGTAATGGGAATGCACATAGCCATGAATGAAAAACGTGAAGGATCTGCAGAAGGACGGGCATACACCAAGCACGACAGTCAAAGAGAAAGGACATGCATGGGTCGATCAAGAGAGTTAATGAATGGATAAATGATTTCAAATGTATCACTGTGTAAAACAAACAAGCCATTTCCGCCTTTGTCAAAGACCATTTATGCCATTAACAAATCTCATAAAAATTTATTGTCAAGGGTTTGTCACCATCATTGCCATTAGAAAGGCTCAGTGAGGAAAAGGAGTGCGTAGTCAAAGCACATCCTTTTATCCTTGACCCTGTGGAAACGAAAATGCAAAGAGAAAAGCTGTGAGGAGGTCAAGAGAAAAAAAATATTAAACACAGAAAGAGGAGCAGAGAATATAGTGGGAAGGAGAAAACAGAGTGTTAAGAAGTAAGTGGAAGCATTCAAGGCCACGATTCTAGAAAATCTAACTGAGCCAGCCAGCAAGAAGTGGAATTCTCTGAAAGTGAAGGTAAGAAATCAACGAAGATTTGATTGTTTTAGAAAATTTCGGGATTGTGCCATCAATCAAACTCTGAGTTATAAGAGGGATCAATTTTATTCGATTTGCAAGTCTGTCATGCAATGAATTTTGTATTCAAACCATTCGAAAACGTGTTGACACATTTTAAAAACACTCTGCCATCAATCAATCACAAAATATTTGTTGAATGAGTTCATAAATGAAGATTTTAATGGATTTGTTGTGGATTAAAACTCCAGTTCATCCGAAAGAAGACCACAAAGATTAGAGAGAATCACAAGAGAAGTGGCATAAGGAAGGTAAGATCGATACGTCCTCATACACAATGTTTCATTTCAAATAGAAAACAGAGAGTGGAATTACAATTCGAATTGCATAGTAAAATTGTTTATTCAACTATGTAATAGATTTTTTTTTAAAAACACACTCAGTCTAAAGATTTAGAACAGAGCTTATGAAGAAAATGGAGGATAGTTAGACATGTTTTTCTTGATAGAAGACAGAGTATGAGGAACGATGGAGTAAGACAGTTAATCTATCATGCATTTTTGATGCAATGATTGAAGTTTTTTTGATTGAATACACAGTGAATCTACATGCAAAATATTTCTATATGAAATTAAGGAGTGAAAAGCACTGTTGTATAAAAAAAATTCAATTTTTTTTTTACACAATCCAATTCTTTTACAAAACAAAGATTGTTTTAGAGAATATTTTCAATTCTTTTTCAAAACATAGATTGTGTTTAAGGGAAATAGATATTGTTTCTAATTCTTTTGAAAAACAGAGATTGTTTTTAAGGGAGAAAGGGATTGTTTTTAGAGGAAAACAGAGAATTAAATAGAAGGTATAAAATTAGAAACATAAATTTATGTTTTCTTGAAACCTTTTCTATCAAACTCTTTTGTTTATTTACAATAGAATCACATTCTTCAAAAGAGAAAAAAATAGAGGATTGGTTGGTTGAAAAAGGCAGTGAAGCAGAAAGGTAAGCTTACTACCATGTTTACACTCAGTGCTTAAATTTTTATTTGAAAAATGAAGTTAATGACAAGGGATGGTCATATAAAATGGTTTTTAGAAAAAATGGCCACAAGAGCAGAGCCTAAAGACTTTCAAATAGAACACTAGAATAGAGAAACAGTGGAAAATTTTTATTAGTCGAGGTTGATAGGTTTTCTACAAAAATTAAAAGGTCATAATGAGAGGGTCACAAAAGAGTTCGTGAATAACTTCAGACAGAATGAAACCATGGTGGGCAGCAGACATATTCCTTTAACTCCTGAGTATATATTTGAAGCATTAGATTTTCCATTTTCAGGAGAATTATATCACAAAGGCTTACATTTTAGAGATAAGGGCTAGACATTTTTCCTAGATAAAAATAGGAAAAGCTCCTTTGATAGATCAAAAGGTATTCCAAGGGAATGGTTCAATGAACAATGGGCAGAATTGGTGTTGATAATTCATAAATTCTTCACTTGTGATACTAGATTTAGTGTAGTACACCTCTACCATGTGAGGTTACTACAACACATCAAGGGAGACATAAGGATAAATTTTCCATATTTCTTCTACAAAAAATTGATGAAAATGATTGAAAGCATAAAATCAGAAGCTAAACCAAAATAATCTCAATTTATTCACCATGGACTCATCAAAATTCTTGTAGATCATCAGTTGAAAATCAAAGGGATGGTTTGGGAGGATTTCTTAGTTGAAAATGGGTTTGCAGAACAAGTTGTGGAAAACAAACTTAAACCCATAGAAGAAATAAGGAACATTGTGCATACATCTCTCTATCCCAAAACAAGATCAAAGAAACAACAGGGGGTAATTGTGTTAGAAAGAGAAACATATTTCTTGACTATTTCCAGGAGGCAGAGAAAGAAACATTTAGCGGAACTAGAAATACAAATCATGAAAACTTCTCCTATAACAAAACAGGCCAATGTATTCTCGAAAGGTTGCAAAAACAAGTGTATGAGAATCCTTTAGATAAAGATTCCTACTTTGAAAACAATGAAGTAGAAGCTACTTCAGTTTCTAGAGATTCAAAGGGGGGAGATCAAAATCTTTCCAGAGTTAAAGTGCTGATTGATAGCTTAGAAATAAGCAAAATTATGGAAAGGAATCTGAAAGAGGAGAATGATAATTATAAATTAACCAATCAGTGAGGAGATGGAAAAGATGAAAAACAAACACAATCTTCTCTACGCACAGGCATTCAGATGGCTTCGGGAGAAAAACTCCTAGAAAGCTAAGTATGAGAAACAAAAGGTGAAAAATTCCATCTACAAAGAAGAGCAGGGTAAATATATGGATTTCCTTTTGCACACAACACAACATGAGGTTACAGGATCAAGGATAGGATCAACATCAGGGCTCTGAAGGTCAAAGAGGAAATAGCAAGCATGAGGACATGCTTGTTTGTCAGTTTGGGGGAGATGTTGGCCCTTGTTTTTTATATCTTTTTGTTTAGGAAATACACTTTATTTTGCCACATTATCCATATCTTTACCATTATATTCACCTTACATTGACCCAAATATGCATATACAGGTATTTAATTTATGTTTTTCAATTATTATATGTTTTTGTAAAAATTGGAATTTAAGTGCATTTTTGGACAGCAACAGAAATTCTCGCAATAGCATTATGGTTTGCATATGTGCAGGACACTTGGGCTCAAGCTGGATATGTTTCTAGAAATCTCGGGAACTAGGAGTAAGAGTACACCTGTTGGCACAATCAGATTGAGCTTTAATAGCCCCAGTTAAAGGCAGTCAAACAGGACCAGTCTTTATGGAGGATCCCTAGAAACTAGGTCAAAACTCTGATTTTGTGGGATTTTCCAGATTATGATGGATATCATAGATGAATTCGACCTGATATGATAGGATAAGGATAGTTATGATTACTTGAAATATTTTAGATGAATTTTTTAGATATTTTATCTATTTAAGCCTCACACTTTGAATGCTTTGACATTGGAGCTTGTATGAATTATTATTATTATTATTCTGAGACTTGGAGACATAATTGAAGATTTGTTCTATCATATTTTGATGTTGTTACATTCTGTTTGATTGCTTGAAGTCTTAAGTAGCTGAGTTTACCTTCAGTGTACGAGGCAAGGTTGGAGGGCCCCCACACCGAGCTAAGTGCACTTCTTAGTTCATTTCGTAGCTGTAATTTCTTAATTAGTTTTCTTATGTTTGATTTGTTTATTTTCAAGTATTGATGAATCTAATGATCATTCTTAAATTGCATATGAAAGGACAAACAAGTGTTTAAGTTAAGCACTCTTTCTATCGACTTTATATTTTTAGTTAGCATTCATCCTTACATGTTTTTTCATGCTTATGTTTGATTTATTTATTTTCAAGTATTGGTGAATCTAATGATCATTCTTAAACTACATATGAAAGGAAAAACAAGTGTTTAAGTTAAGCACTCTTTCTATCGACTCGAGATTTTCCATTAAAATTCATCTTTACATGCCTTTACATGCTTTGATTGCTGATGGATCTTAAGTTTATTTCTTTCTGCATACGAAGAGACAAACCGGTATTTAAGTTAAATACTTCTTCTATCTGATCAAGAGTTCAAAACTAATGTTTATCTTTTTCCTTCTTTTCTGAATTCCTGTTTTCACAATAGTATTAATGATAAAATGAAATCAATAATGAAGGACAACCATGACCTCTTAGAGAAGAGCCTCTTCAATTATTGTTTCATGTATCTTGATCTATTGTTTAGAAATTAATCAAGTTAGATTTATATTTGTAATATGCATTTCCCTAATCATCAATAAACCATCTTCTAAATTGATCATAACCGAAACCCATATACTTTGGGGATGCTTCTAAGTTCACCAACCCGGATTGATAATAAATACTTGCGTTAGTTTACAGTGGTAAATTGACCCAACAACCGCTCCTTTTGTTTGATGGATGAGGTGACTAAACAACATTGGCTCCACCTGGGGATGGCACGCTCGTTCTCGACGGTGTCAAGAACTTCGCAGACCCTCTGCCTGTGCATTAGTTAGTATTGCTAGGGTCCTATAATAATAGGATTCATATTTTTTGAATTGACTATGATTAACCTTGTAAATATGTGCATACCTTGCTTTATGCAAGTTGTTTTCCATATTTTGAAAATAATAAAAAATGAAAAAAGAAGGTAAAAAAGTCCTAAAAGAAATATCAAAGAACTTAGAAAAGAAGAAAAAAAAATAGACCCCAAAAGAGAAAAAAAGAGATAAATAAGACATGAAAGGTGAGCAAGTCAAAATGCCACTACTATTTATTTTTACTGCAAGAATAATGATTATGTGCATATTGTCAATAAATTCCATAATCTATGATCAGTTAAATAGTTTAATCTTAACTTTTCATGCTTTGAATTTCATGTTTTAGATAGAGAATAAGGATATGTCAAACAATTTAAACTTGACAAATCAGTAGATATTTAGAGAATAAATGAGGAGCTCAACGGTTTAATCTGAGCCCTCAGATGAAATAAGGTTAGACTTAGATATTTTTTATGATTTGAAAGAAAAATGGATTTAGGGTTGCAAGCTTAAATGAACCCATGAAAATGAAGTAAAAAATGTTAGAAATAATGATGGGTAGTGTTGTCGCTCCTAGAGATAGCCTAGAGTTGTGATAGACCAGTGCCTAGGACATCTTAGCATAGCAAGGAGCATATAATATAATGTATGAAGTTGTCAACTTCAACTCACATGCTATCTCCTGTAAACAGGGAAATATTGATTCAAATGGGACCAAGACCCTCAGAAAGTGTCACAGGGAAAGAATTATTGCAAAGGCAAGATGCTAAGCTCAAATATAAAAGCATTAGACAGTTAAGAGACAATTTACTGTAAAGAGGGCCAATTCAAATAATATGCCACAGAAATCAAATATCAGAAGGTATATGCGGTGAAATAAATACTAAGAAGATACTAGTTAACATTGTGTTGATACCCAAATACACAACAGAACCATATATGGGCTTATCAATCTAAGAATCCATACATGACAATGGCATTTTAAAAGCACCCTCCCAAAGCAACTAATATAGCAGAAATACGGTTAAGATGAGTAATGGAACAGAATATCATGCATGAACCATATTTAAAGCGCTTGACTGATCCAAGCATGGGCATCAACTAGGATGAATCCATACCAAAAATCAGTGAGCCACTCGCATTCCAAAACATGATACAAGAAGGATGGATGAAATGAAATGATCTATTAATATCACACATAAGAGAAAAGGTTACACGCTGTGAAATACCAAAGACCAGAATCCTCTTTGATAGATAGAACTCCTCCTCACTGAGACCCTATGGGCTCTGAGCCTTCATACAAGAGCTTTACAAAATGTATACAAAAGAAATTCCTTTCACTGCATAGTTTTCCAATAAAATCTGGAACCCTAAATAATTCGTTCTCTTGGAGCTTTATAGGAGAAACCAAAACCTAGCAAAAGAGGTAGGTGATGAACATTTAATTTTCTTTATTAAAACAAAATGGTGAAAAAGTGCCCACCCATACTGCTTAACGGCGTTGAAGTGCTGTAAGTACTCTGCTGCCTGCTTTCTGAAATAAATGCATTGGGTGAGAGCCTCTTCAGGAACACTGCATAGGGATGAAATCACATACACATTCTGTCCTTTCCTGAAGGAAAATTCGGCCGAAACAAAACCTGGAGGGTGTTGTTTCCTGCGCTGGGCACCCTCTGATGATCTGGGATATCTTTGATCTGATATTTTTTCCTTTTACACTCTGAATTGGGATTTACAATCTTTAATGCTGAATGTGAAAATCCTCGAGCATCCACTGATACTCTTTGCCACGACATTAATGTCTTCATCTGCAAAAATATGTGCTTTGAATAACTTTGGAGGGTTTGATAGATTTTAACCCTGCTTCTTTAATGGAAGTCGTGTCACAGCAACTACCCAGGACTTTCCTCATAAATTTCGCCATGAAAACTGGTCCTTCAACTCGGCCTCGGCTTCTAAAATGGAGGCTTTGAATAATGGAGATTTCCCATCACAGTAATCCTGCAAAATCCGCAAACATGTTAAGAAAAAAAATGCATGAGGACGGCGATGTAGTGGAGAGGGCCGTGTGGTGATGCAATATGATGAAATGGCGGAAGTATGCAGGGTGGCAACGAAAAATGCAACATAATCGTGGAAATGGTGGAAGAATGCATTGGTGGAGGTTGACAGAGCATAGCAGACTTTAATGAAAACCCTTTAGATTTAACCTTTGAACTAAAATGTATACAAGGGGCAGACGAATGTACGATGGGAGCACGTGGAATGAGGACATGGCAGTAGACTGGGTCAACGGCGTGGGTTAAAATGAGGGTCGTCTGATCTTGGTGGAGATCGACGGTGGAGGGCGCATAGGAGGGAGATGGATAGTGGGCCAGGGGTCAAATATGCTATGATTAAATGCCGTGTAGCTTCGAAGAGCGATCGTCGTTGGATGAAGACCTCCAAATCGGACGGATGTGATGAATATCGCTGCGTGACATCAGTCGAACGATAACGTGTGATGAATGGTGGTTTTGGAGCCGTACATGGAGACACACGGCAAGCGATGTATGGAATCACTGGCCCAATGAGAAATACCGCCCTCTGCCGAAAGGTGGTGCGATATAAACCACTCGGTTTAGAAATAAGGCGAGGCGGGGACCACCAAGGTAGGCGAGATACGAACCGTCAGATCTGCGAGCGAATGAACAGCTGAGATGCAATGGATGTGCATACAAAGAGTGGGGTATGGGCGCGATGGAGCTTTGCGAATGTCGTCCGATCTATTTAGATCGACGGTTATAATTTAGCCCGATATAATTTGATAAGCACCTTCAAGGTTTAGCATTTGGTTCTGGCTCACAGTCACGTGGAGGAAAAGGCAAAGGGGTTAGGGCCGAAGGGGCCAGGCCTCAAATATTTTCAAAAGTGGGTTTTTTGGCCTCTTATCATGCAATTTGGCTTTAAAGGAGGGGAACGATAGGTGGGAAAATGGGTTTCTTAGGCAATGAGAGGGGATTTAGAATGCTCGAGCGGGATTACTGGCCAAAAATTTTAATGGGGGCTTGGCATGGTCAACATTGGCTGCACCTGGGGATGGCACGTTCGTCCCTGGACGTGTCGAGAACTTCGCAGACCGCCCGGTCATCCTCTATGTGGATTTTGTTCTTCAAGTTCTTTGTATTTCACTTCATAATTCGTCAGCACACACACCTTATTTAAACAAAGACTGAAACAGGAACTAATATACAATATGATACATCAGGCTCTCTGCCTGAATCAAAATTGGAAGTAGGGCTTTAAGAATTGACCGTTTACAGGGGCATCAAGTAAGTCACCCTGTAAGTTTTCTAGCATGAAAGTATTATTACCTCCCTGTTCCACAATTTTGAAGGGACTGAACCAAAGTGGATCGAATTTACCATGTTTTCCTTTTTCGGCTCTTCGTACGTCCCATCTGAGCACTAAATCACCAATCTGCAGATTCCTGTCTTTAGCATGATGATAAAAAATGTTTTTCATTTTCTCCTGATACTCAGTTAGCCTTTGATTCAACTGGTTCCGCATTTCTTCCAATTCCACCAGCTGGTTTATTCTCCTGATCATATCATCAGGTTCCTCCTGACTTTCCTGCATGAAGTGGGCCACTGGTAAAGCCAGCTGTACGAGAAAAACTGTTGCTCGTCCATATACCAATTCGTATGGAGATTTCCCAGTTGCTCTCTTACTGGTGATTCTATTAGCCCATAGAGAAAATTTCAATTGGGAATCCCAATTCTTCTGATTTTCATTGATAGTCTTTTTCAAGGCCCTCACCAGAGTTTTATTGGAAGACTCTACCAAGCCATTTCCCTGTGGATAGTAGGTTGTGGAGTGGCTCAGTGTGATATTATATTGCTGGCAGAAACTCATAAATTTTGCGGATTTGAAGGCCTGTGCATTATCAGTCACTATTATAGCAGGACAACCAAACCTGGATATGATGTTTTCCTCCATGAGTTTGATTATCACAGTATCTGTAGCATTCCTTGCAGGTATGGCTTCCACCCATTTTGTAAAGTAATCTGTGGCAGTCAATATCCATTTATGTTGTCCACTCGATGGAGGGTGTATTTCACCTATAAAATCTATTCCCCATTGTTGAAATGGCTCATTCACATGAATTGGAATCAAAGGCAGAGCTGCCAACTTCTGTCTCTCAGCAAATCTTTGACACTTCTCACAAGCTCTAGCCCAAGTAAAAACATCTCCAAATAGTTTAGGCCAGTAGAAACTAGCCTTTAGGATTTTATGAGCTGTGGCCCTCCAGCTGTAATGTCCCCCGCAGATTCCTTCATGGAATTCAGCCATTATACTTTCTACTTCATCCTCTGTGAGACACAGGAGTAGGATGCCTGAAGGATCTCGCCAATATAACTGCCCATTAGCAACTATGTGTTTCTGTGATTTTAACCTTAGTGATCTGTATTTAGCTTTATCACAGCTGAGAGGGTAGCTGAGTGTGAGGAGATATTCTACTATTTCTTTGTACCATGGGCTTGTGAGATACTTTATGTGTGCTTTCTGAGTAGCTTTCTCCACTCCTTGCTGCTATTTTTCCCTCTCAGACTCTTCACTTGCTATCATGGACAGATTTATCCCCAGGGCTTGATAGTTTGATTATGATAAAATTTTATCTAGCCCTTGTCCTTTGATCAGCTTGGTAGGACGGATGTCCAGATCATATTCCTGTATTTTGGCAATCCACCTTCCCCTTTTTCCTTCACTGTCACCTTGAATAAGGATATCCTTTATGGCTGTTGTAGGCACAAATGCAGTCATATGGGACTGCAAGATATACATACGAAAAGCTTTGAGGGATTTTACCAGAGCGTATGCATACTTTTCCAATATATTATATTTCAATTCTACATCATGAAGCACCTGACTGTAGAAAGCAATAGGCTGCTCATATCCATCTTCATTCTACTAAAACTCCTGCTACTGTGTGAGGTGAAGCAAATGAAAAAATTATAAATGGTTTGGTGTAATTTGGCCCAGGTAGTACAAGGGCTTCTGCAAATGCATGCTTTATCCTGATGAAGGCCTCTCTCAATTCTTGGGACCATTTTACCTCATTGTTCTTCTTCATCATGTCTGTTATATGCCTAACTATCTCAGCATAGTTAGGGATGAACCTCCTCAAAAAGTTTATACGCCCAAGGAATACCTGCACTTCCTTCTTATTTTTGGGGAAAGAAATACCATTTATAACTTCTACTCTTTTGGGATCTATTTTTACCCCATCTTTGGTTACAATGTGTCCCAAAAGTTTTCCCTCTTCTAATGCAAATAAAGACTTATGTGGATTGAGGGAAATACCATACCTTCTGCATTTCTCAAAATTTCTACGTAAATGCTCAATGTGCTCAGTATCATCCTTTGAAAACACTTTGGTATCATCTAGATAGATCACCAGAAATTTATCCTGCTCCCCAACAAAAGCAATGTCCATGGCCCTTTGGAAAGTGGCTCCTGTGTTAATTAGCCCAAAAGGCATCCTGGCATACATAAATGTCCCCCATGGTGTGGTGAAAGCAGTCTTCTTCTGGTCTTCTGGAAATACAGCTACCTGGTTATAACCAGAGAATCCATCCATCATTGACATCCTGGAAGCTCCAACCACTTTCTGCAGGATGTGGTCCATCTTGGGTAGTGGGTAATTATCTTTCAAAGATGCTCTGTTTAAATTTCAGAAATCCACACATAGCCTTATTTCTCCATTCTTCTTTCGAACAGGAACCAGGTTTTCCACCCATTCAGAATACCTTAATGGCACAATTATTTTGGCCTTTAACAGCTTCTTGATTTCTTTCTCAATGGAAGGAAGCAGCAGAGGATTTATCTGTCTAAGCTTCTGCTTGTGAGGTTTTACATCCCCCTTTAGTGGAATCTTATGCTGCATTATGTTGATGTCGAAAGTTTTTAGGTCCTGATAGGACCATGCAAATATGTCCTTGTATGACTGAAATAATTTCAGGTATAGCTCCTTATATTCCTCTGGGACCTTTTTAGATAATTTTACAATTTTGGGTTCAGCATCAGTACCCAAATTTAGGTCCTCCACCTGATTTTCCTCTACTACTTTTCTAGGCTGCAATGGGACATCATTTTTGTCAAATAATATTTCTAGAGGCACCAGCCCTCTAGGCATAATGTTTCCCTTCAACTGCAATACTTTATTACCTGCCATTTTCTCCTCCCAATTACTCTCTAAATTATTTTCAGACTCCTCATCTTCACAATCATCAATCTCCATATTTGAGAATTCCCCTACTGTTTCCAGGAATATCTTCATCTGTTCTTCATCTTCAAATACCTGCCAGTGCTTGACATTATCTGGGATTGATGGTCGATAACGTACCTCAATTTCATACCTTAAGAGAGGGCTCTGAGGTGGTCGGAATGTACTAGCAGCTACTGCAAGAGATTCTACCATTCTATTCTATTCCCGAGGCATGAACTGGATATTAAATGTTAAGAAAAAATTCTCCACCATGCCCCACACTTCATTCCTGTAATCCCTCATTCGTGGATGTTTTGTTTGACACTGATTCCTGATTTGTCTGACCACCAGCTCATAATCTCCCAGAACTTTTAACCTTTGTATACCCATGCTCCTGGTTGTCTGCAATCCTAGCAAAAGTGCTTCATATTCAGCCACATTATTAGTAGCTTCATATTCCAATTTAAAAGACAGTGGGACCCATTTTCCTGTGGGAGAAATCAGTAACACTCTGGCTCCATTACCTTCTCTTGAATTTGCCCCATCAAAATGTAGAGTCCATACTCCTGCTTCATGGATTTCTGAGGACTGCTCAGTCTGAATCTGATAGAAAGAATTTTCATGACCATAATCTTGATCTTCTTCCAGCAACAAGCATGAAAAATCTCCTTCTTTACTGTAAACTGGTGAATTTACAGAGCTGTCAGACTTAGTGACCATCTTGACAAATCTAGTCTCCCTGTACAACCTCCTCTCTGGGCCACCAAAAACTCGGATAGTGGCATATGTTAAGTCCATCTTGAGTGACCCACCAATTTTTGTTCCCTAGGACCTTGACAGCAGCATGCCAAAGCGGGCTGGGATGTCAGCCACCGCGATGTCCATTACCACACTTTTTGCTGGGATTTGGGCCAAATTGACCACCAAATCCTTTATCATCCCTAGACATTTGACTCTTTTGGAATCAAATGAATAGAGATATTTATATGGATGGGTGATTTGTAATCCTAGTTGTTCCATGACTGACAGGGGCATAAGATTATGGGAAGCTCCAGAATCTAACATACAATTATGTAACATTAGGTCATGAATCACTAGAGACACATAAAAGGGAGGAGTAGAGGGATCTATCTCCTCAAAATGTGGGCCAAACACAACCATGGGTCTTTATTCTTGGAGGTTGAGACTATCAGGGATGATTGGTGCTTCTGGAGGGAGCATAAAAGAGGTGACTTGAGATTGGTATGCAGGCTGTTTTAACAATTCAGTCAAGGGGACTGGGATTTTGAATTTTTCAAGCTCCTTTTGCAGATTAAAAGCAGGAGGGGAATTTTCTATCACCACCTCTTTTGACTCTTTATTTTCAGCGGGGGCTTGACTTCTTTAGACACAGGTTTGGCATTAGGAGGACCGACTATTTTTGAAGAAGAAAGAACTTGATCATTAGACTGCAAAGGTTTGTTTAGAGGAGTCTTACCTTTGTCTATGAATTTTTGCACTGTCGATTCCTTCTGAGCAGGTGCTTCCTTCTGGGGTAACTCCTCTTCTTGCTCTTGAGTACGAGTCCTCTTTCTAGAGGATCTGAGATCATATCTTCTATTGAAATGTGCTTGCATGAAATCAGCAAACTGTTTACAATAATGATCAATTTCTGCTTCTTCTGTGTCTCTAGTCTTTTCTTCTTCTTGCAACGGGCACTCTGCTTCCTCATCACTATCCGATAAAGAAAGATTGGCATCCTCCAGTCCATAGGAAGTATCTCTAGTGGGGTCATCCACATGACCTTCCAAGTACAATGGGTGTGGTACCTGATCTTGTTGCTCTTTTGCTTCCCTTGGCAATATTTGCAGGGGTGGTTTCCTATACTGAGGATTATAACCTCTATTTGGAGCATTGTAGAAATTCTTAGAGGCTGAATTCTTGGCCTCCAATTCAAGCTTGACCATTTTTTTAATCATTTTGCTTAATTCTTCCATATTGTCAAAGTCTCTGTCCTGATTGGAGGTAGATACCTCTTCTTTGCCTCTTCTTCTGGTCTCTTTCTCTGGTTTTCCCTTTGATTTTCCAGTGGAGGCAAAGTTTGCTTCCAACTCAAGAGCATCGGACTGAGCATCATCCAGGGTAGCATGCTTTCTTTCTATCAGAGAGAAACCAAAATCTGAGTCAAAGGCTGCTATAAAAACAACTTTAGTAGCAGTTTGATGAGGCTTCATATCAGCTAGAAGACTCAGATACAATTTATTAAATCTCTTGATAAACTCTGACACCCCTTCACTATGTTTCTTCTTGAGTGTATTGAATTCAGTAAGGCACTATCCATGATCTTTCTTTTCCCCCCTTTTCCTGAGAAAAGTATTTTCCATTTAGTCCCAATTGGTTATGGAACGGTTTCCTAATGTCTTGAACCACTTTCTGGCTTCACCATCTAGAGATTGAACAAACAACCTCAAGACCACATCCAAATGTTCTACATTAAAGTTTTCTGCAAAAGAGCAAAAAGTCTCAAGATGTTTTTGAGCATCAATCTCATTTTCCCCAGTGAATCTGGGCAAGATCTTCAAATAATCTTGTGGCATATCATTCAACACTTGAGGTAATGCCAAGGGAGCATATTTATTTAACAGGAAGCCTAGAACATTGGCCATTGGAGGAGGTGGAGGTAGTGCAACAGTCTGATGTGTGAACAGAGGAAGAGGAGGAGGTGGAAGTGGAGTATGAATAACAATAGGAATATATTGCACAGTAGCCTGAGGTGTTGATGGGAACAGTTCACGGTTAACCGCAGCTACTTCGGTGACTTCTTTAAATTCTTCGACCTCGGGGGTAGGATGAAGGTTATCTTTAGTACTGACACCTCCTCTGGGTGGGATATCTAAGTAGTATTCGGGATTTTCCTCAGTGGAGTAAGGATTTTCTACTTGGACTTCTTGAGAAGAAGAGGATGGATAATCTTCTTCGGGAATGCTAGGGATTTCAGTGTGTACTGATCTCCTTTCCTTCCAACTTCTCCTATGTATGATATTTTCTGGGTCAGACACTAAAGGTGTCTTTGACTGAGACGTATCTGACCTCAGGTGTGGCTTACGAGGAGCCAGGACTGAAAATAGATTTATCTCATAAACAAATGTGGAGTCGCCAATGTGAGGGATCTACAAATCTCAACTCTCCATGCTCACCTGATTGAAGAGTGAATAAGGTTTTTCAAGGCCCAGGGATTCTGATTTTCTTAACTTCGATCCCCAGCAACGGCGCCAGAAATATGTTGTCGCTCCTAGAGACAGCCTAGAGTTGTGATAGACTAGTGACTAGGACATCTTAGCATAGCAAGGAGCGTATAATATAATGTATGAAGTTGTCAACTTCAGCTCACATGCTATCTCCTGTAAACAGGGAAATATTGATTCAAATGGGACCAAGACCCTCAGAAAGTGTCACAGGGAAAGAATTATTGCAGAGGCAAGATCCTAAGCTCAAATATAAAAGCATCAGACAGTTAAGAGACAATTTACTGTAAAGAGGGCCAATTCAAATAATATGCCACAGAAATCAAATATCAGAAGGTATATGCGGTGAAAGAAATACTAAGAAGATACTAGTTAACATTGGGTTGATACCTAGATACACAACATAACCATATATGGGCTTATCAATCTAAGAATCCATACATGACAATGGCATTTTAAAAGCACCCTCCCAAAGCAACTAATATAGCAGAAATACGGTTAAGATGAGTAATGGAACAGAATATCATGCATGAGCCATATTTAAAACGCTTGACTGATCCAAGCATGGGCATCAACTAGGATGAATCCATACCAAAAATCAGTGAGCCACTCGCATTCCAAAACATGATACAAGAAGGATGGATGAAATGAAATGATCTATTAATATAACACATAAGAGAAAAGGTTACACGTTGTGAAATACCAAAGACCAGAATCCTCTTTGATAGATAGAACTCCTCCTCAGTGAGACCCTATGGGCTCCGAGCCTTCATATAAGAGCTTTACAAAATGTATACAAAAGAAATTCCTTTCACTGCATAGTTTTCTGATAAAATCTGGAACCCTAAATAATTCGTTCTCTTGGAGCTTTATAGGAGAAACCAAAACCTAGCAAAAGAGGTAGGTGATGAGCATTTAATTTGCTTTATTAAAACAAAATGGTGAAAAAGTGCCCACCCATACTGCTTGACGGCGTTGAAGTGCTGTAAGTACTCTGCTGCCTGCTTTCTGAAATAAATGCATTGGGTGAGAGCCTCTTCAGGAACACTACATAGGGATGAAATCACATACACATTCTGTCCTTTCCTGAAGGAAAATTCGGTCGAAACAAAACCTGGAGGGCGTTGTTTCCTACGCTGGGCACCCTCTGATGATCTGGGATATCTTTGATCTGGTACTTTTTCCTTTTACACTCTGAATTGGGATTTACAATCTTTAATGTTGAATGTGAAAATCCTCGAGCATCCACTGATACTCTTTGTCGCGACATTAATGTCTTCATCTGAAAAAATATGTGCTTTGAATAACTCTGGAGGGTTTGATAGATTTTAACCCTGCTTCTTTAATGGAAGTCATGTCACAACAACTACCCAGGACTTTCCTCATAAATTTCGCCATGAAAACTGGTCCTTCAACTCAGCCTCAGCTTCTGAAATGGAGGCTTTGAATAATGGAGATTTCCCATCACAGTAATCCTGCAAAATCCGCAAACATGTTAAGAAAACAAATGCATGAGGACGGCGATGTAGTGGAGAGGGCCGTGTGGCGATGCAATATGATGAAATGGCAGAAGTATGCAGGGTGGCAACGAAAAATGCAGTGTAATCGTGGAAATGGTGGAAGAAGGCATTGGTGGAGGTTGACGGAGCATAGCAGACTTTAATGAAAACCCTTTAGATTTAACCTTTGAACTAAAATGTATACGAGGGGTAGACAAATGTACGATGGGAGCACGTGGAATGAGGACATGGCAGTAGACTGGGTCAACGGCATGCGTTAAAATGAGGGCCGTCCGATCTTGGCGGAGATCGACGGTGGAGGGTGCATAGGAGGGCGACGGATAGTGGGCCAGGGGTCGAATATGCTGTGATTAAATGCCGTGTAGCTTCAAAGAGCAATCGCCATTGGATGAAGACCTCCAAATCGGACGGATGTGATGAATATCGCTGCGTGACATCAGTCAAACGATAACATGCGATGGATGGTGGTTTTGGAGCCGTACATGGAGACACGCCGCAAGCAATGTATGGAATCGCTGGCCCAATGAGAAATACTGCCCTCCGCCGAAAGGTGGTGCGATATAAACCACCCGATTTAGAAATAAGGCGAGGTGGGGACCACCAAGGCAGGCAAGATACAGATTGTCAGATCTGCGAGCGAATGAACGGCTGAGATTCAATGGATGTGCGAACAAAGAGTGGGGTATGGGCGCAATGGAGCTTTGTGAATGCCATCCGATCTATTCTGATCGACGGTTATAATTTAGCCCGATATACTTTGATAAACGCCTTCAAGGTTTAGCATTTGGTTCTGGCTCACAGTCACATGGAGGAAAAGGCAAAGGGGTTAGGGCCGAAGGGGCCAGGCCTCAAATATTTTCAAAAGTGGGTTTTTTGGCCTCTTATCATGCAATTTGGCTTTAAAGGAGGGGAACGATAGGTGGAAAAATGGGTTTCTTAGGCCATGAGAGGGGATTTAGAATGCTCGAGCGGGATTACTGGCCAAAAATTTTAATGGGGGGCTGGCATGGTCAACAGGTAGGTAGAAAGCATTTGTGCAAGACATGTAATAAAACATCATCAAGAAAAAATTACTAATTTCCCCTCCCTCACAATGTTCCAGTATTCTAACCTTCAGTTAAAGAGGCTCCGAGCATTTCTTTGACTTTTGTTGGGACCAGACCCAAGGCTTAGTAATTGATTAGTTAAAAATATTGGATTCCCTACATAAAACCCATTTCATCAGCGTATTCACCCTTTTCCAAGATTATGATCCCTTTTCCTACGTAAGACACATCTTTTTCTTAGTAAAAGTAAAAACCTTACTTAATTAATTTCATTTTCATTTAAAACACTCAAAAAACCTATAAAATACATTTTTATCCTAAGTTTATGTGTAAAGAATAAAAATGTGACAAATTGTGTTAAAAGACCTATTTACACTTTACTTAGTTTAAATTTATGTATTTTTATTCATCTCATTCTGTAATATTCCAAAAATTTAGACTTCATCTAAATGGAATATTATAGTTTGTTTTATCACTAGGTAGGTGAATAAGTGGGTGGGGAGACTCATAAACCCCTTTTAGAAGGAATAACAACACTCCTAATGTGAAAGGAGGAAGAATAAGTAGCTGTATTAAGCACCTTTGGGTGTGAACAGGGACTGGATCATGTTGATTCAGTCAACTTTGAGCAAATCAACAGCGTTATCATGGAGGAGTGGTATTTATGATGAGACAGCGCAGTTTTAGTGGAGGACAACTTGCATGAGCTTGGTGGAAAGTATGGATGGGACCCAATGTGAGGAGGCTCTCATGCTATATATGGAGGGGATAGCAACCATTGTTATTCATGTTTTAGATTATCTTTTGATATTGGTCTGTTTAGACTTTTGCTTCCTCTTGTTGTTTAGCAGGGTTGCTGTGTTGTTTAGCACAAGGGTGTTCCTGATCAATAATCCCTACCTCATCCTCAGGGAAGGATAGGTTCTTTGCGCTGCATTTCCTCATTTTGGAATTTTGGCCAAGCTACCTCTTTCAGCTACAACGCAGTTTCTGTTTAGAGCTAGGTTGTGTTGCAGGGTGCAACAAAGGAGGATCACATAGAGTTATTTCTGATCTTGTTTTTCAGTGGAGAGGTAGCCTATCCATTGGAGGATGAGAAAGGAGGGCTCCTGGGCATATTTTTTCCTCTTTGGCATTAGGCCAACCATCTACCATCCCTCACAACGCAGTCAAAATTCTGAACTATGTTATTTTTGGAGGCAATTGCTGGGAGAGTTCATTGAGCTCATCAAGAGGGTCTATTTCTAAGTAGAGGGATCAGCCTTCTATTTAGAAATACCATTGGAGGAGGACATCATTATTTCAAATATATCATAGCCTCATTGTATTTAGATCCAGTTTGCAGTGACATCTTAACCCCAGGGTTATTTGTCACATTGTATATTTTTTTGGTATTTCTAGCAATATTTGTCGGGTTGGCTAGAAATCATGTATTAGAGCCCACATATTCTTTGCTGGGAATTTATTTGTTTCTATAAGCCATATATCATTTATGTATGTACACAGCAGTAGCTACACTGATATAGACAGCGCTATCACTGCTTTCCGGCATTCTATATAGTTGCAGCAACTCATGTGCTGATTGTTTTGATCATTGGAGGCTTGTTCCTATTGCTTGAGTGGCTTGTCCCTCATGATATTTTTGTATATTTGTGCTGATATATTAATAAAATTGTGGCTAAAAATTGATCCCTCTCATTTCATATTTAGATTTGCTGTGTTTTACATAATTATGTTTTATATTGTTGCTATTTCCAATTTCGAATATTACACATTCATTACATTTTTTCATTTCATATTAAATTTTAACCTAAATATTAAATCCTTATATTATATCCCTCCTATATATATTATTAAATCCATTATATATAAATATCCCCAAAACCCACTATTTAAAGTTTAAGCCTATGTTTATTTATCCCCACATGTTAAAATAAATCCCCGCTTTTTCCCATAGGTTTAAAATTATATTATGTTATAAACCCCACCCCTATGGTCTTTAAACAATTGTTAAAAGGTTTTATTTACCATATAATACATACCTGTGCCAACGTTATTGAAACATTTGTTAATATTTTAGTTGAAAACACATAACTTTACCCCCCGTCCAATCAAATAACATAAAGTTTTTAGCGTTATAAATGTATATTTATAAGGTTTAAAACTTATCCCGCCATATATCAGACCTCGGACCCCACCTCTGACTGTCAAGCACCTTCACAGTAAATCGCATTTGTTCGCATTAGCTCTCCCAAATGCGACGATCACCTGGCCATATCGCAAATAAAGTAACGCGATCATAACACTTTTCAATCCATGCGAAATGGCTTGTTTCACCCTTTCCTCTCTCCTCCACATGGCAAATATCTATTGGATCGCATCTGATCCAACTAATACCACTTACCACCTTTTTCCTGCTCAATAACCACTTGCAATTTTCACCTTTGAAGCTCGAAAACCAACATTTTTCTGATGTGACCGCCATTTATTACAGTCTATTCTAAACCTAAAAATGGCTAATAAACTCCCAGATGCGCCATTAAGCCATTTTTCCTGAATTTACCGACTGTATTTGTCCTCTCGATTGAAGAAAACGGAGTCGGTGCATTGTTTTATATCCTGAACCTGAAAAATGCCCGCATATTGCTGTCAAGGCTGCTAAAAAGTCCCAGAAAGCCTCCAGATACCTGAAAAGATACCAGGGACCTGTCAAAACGCCTCAAAATCTGTTTTGAGAGACCCATACCTGTGAAAACAGGTATTTTCCTATAAAAAAGCGATCATGTTATCATTTTGAAAAAATTACTAAAGGAATTGAAACCAGTAAGAGCTTAATTTCTCCAAGAAAGTCTCTAATTGCCCAAAAAAGAGCTTAAACCCTATCAAAATTTTGAAAAAAACATGTTTTAATACTGCATTCAGTTTTAAAAGAGAAACTCGAGTTGATTTTAGCTTTTACAAACTTAAAAGAATTCTAAATTACCCAGAAACCCTCTGCAGGTAACCCCGGCCTTTTGTGCCCAATTTTAATCAATTTTTATCCCAATACCACTGAAAAAGGCAAAAGAAACCCCTGTTTCTTATTTTATGAACCAATAAGAGTCTGAAATGCAATTTAAGTCCAAAATTGAAGTTAAAATCCAAGGGAAAGAACAAGTTGTACCCATTTTCATCCAAAAACCTCTGTCCAAGTCAAGAATACTTTTGTAAACCATTTAATCTTACAGAAGAAACCAAAAAGTCTAAAAAACAGAGTTTTAGTAATCCTAAAAGCCTAAAAATGCCAAAATCCACTCTAGCTATGTCATCCAAGACTGCCATCATTGTGAATCCTCTACAACCTCCTGTTGTAGACATTGAGCACATCCCTTTAGCAGATGTGGACTACAAAATAGCAGGTCTAATTGTAGAATTCAATCTGTTATACCTCCATAGCTGGAGCTTTGAAAAATCCTTAGATCAGGTGGAAGAAGTCCAAATTTTGGAATCAAATCTACCCAAACATGTTGTTCCAAGTCACTCATCCATGTCCAGAGATTATCAGGTTGTGCCAGAACTATTATGTGTCTAAAAAAAGAGCAATAGTGAATGCAAACAAAGAAGTATTGTTTACAATTACTGATGAGTCCATAAATCAGATGTTACAACTCAAACCTGATCCTAAAGCAGTTCCTTTTTCAATAGAAGCACTTACAAAGTTGTACATTGGCCTTGATTTTCCCAAAATATTTCAGATCTTCCAAGTATTCATGCCTTTACATGTGGAAATTCCACAAATCAACCCTCCATATTCTACTTCAAAATTTTCAGAATGTTCAAGGCATGTTATTTCAATGTTGTCATTCATCCTAGGATACTTTACAGATGAACATACAGATGAATCCATCCTAGGTTTCCTATCTACTTTTGCACCAATACAACCTCCTTTTGTCATCTTAAATTATGCTGAGTACATTGCTAATAATATCCATGACCAGCGTGTTAAATTTCCAACAGAAGGAGTGTTTAGATACACATCTTTTCTCTTCCATATGTTTTTGTATTTTCAAGTAGACAAGTTTCTGATAACTCTCCAAAAGCTTGACATAGAAGAAAATCCACTTTCAGTCATGTTTTGGATATCTTTAATCAAGAAAGAGTCCACAGAGTTTTCCTATACAGAGTTTTCAGACTTCTTTTTTCACCCATTGATAAACATGTTAACAAATACTGAACAGCCAAGGATCAATGATGAAAGGAAGAAGGTTCTACAACTATCAGAGCAGACTAGAACTGGAGATGAAAAACATATAGAAATCAGAGTTTTTGGGTCAAATATGTTACCCTACAAACTACCTAAATATGTACCAATGAGGGTTTTTGCCTTGGAATACATAGGCAAATCTTAAATTCTAGTTCTATCAACTTCCTAGCAGCTAAGAAGAAAACAAAATTTAAGTTGAAGAATCAAATGGGACCCTTTATTTGTAATCACAGAGATGCAAATATTAAGAAGCCAAACAGTTCCTAAAGTACAGATTTGAAGAGAGTTTCTCCTGGAACTATGACCCACAAGGAATACTAAGCAGAATGAGGGTTAAGTGCAAACTAACACCTACATTCATGAGAAAAAACCAGAGATTGAGAAGTATGTCAATCAAACTGAATGGGTAGAAAACACTTTGGTAGATACAGTTAAGCAGGGTGATACTAGTCACACCTTACAAACTGCAGATCAAAGAGAAAAGGCTACTAAAAGGGTCAGAAAAGAAGGAACATACATTGTTGAAACCACAACTGAGAATAGATTCAAAAGAAGATACAAAGAAACTAGCCCAAATCAATGCCAAAAATCATGAGCAAAGGGCTAATAGGTTAAATGAAGAACTGAAAAAACTACAAAAGGATTTAACCTTGAAGGAGCCAATGTCACATGTGAAAAACCAGTTATGGAACAAAATCATTGAAGCCATCAATGATGTGTGGCCCTCAATTCAAGTAATCTATGAACAAAAATATTTATTGAAGGCAGCAATAGCAGAAATTCAAAAAACCAAAGATGAGCTAGGTGGCAAACCTGAGAAAGCCATAGAATTGATCAAATTTCTCAACAATAAAAACAAGTAGGAGTTATAAGAAATTGAGATCACTGGTAGCACAAAGAAAATCCTTGAAATTAGGAAAGTCATTTCAAAGAAGAATCTGATGAAAAAGCTTGAAGAGAAATGTGAAAATATAAGCATAGTCATGACCAAGTTTATGGTTAAATTTGAAAATTTGAGGCAAAGAATTCTACCTAATATTTTGGTCATAAATGATAAACTTATGCCACAGGAGGATTATAATAATAAAATTAGAGAATATGAAAAAGAGCAAGTGAACAAGACAGAAGGACAAGGAATCCCCACAGGGAAGGTTTTACTCAAGAGTTTTGAAGACTTGTTTTATCTACAACATGAGATAAAACACTTGTTTGTCATAAAACCAAATTTTTCCAGATATATAGAGGCAAATGAAAATTTTAGGAAGCTAAAAAAGATACAAATTTCAAACGATGAAGCTTGGAAATCACTCACTAACTTACTGTAAAATTCAAATTGCAAATAAAAGGATAAAATAGTTGGCTGATTTTTTCACAGTCAAAACAGAATTTATTACAGCAGTGAGGAATATTTTACAGAGGTTAAAGAGTATCAGAGTGAAATATTATAAGATAAAGAATATTATATTTCATTTCAAAACAGATTTGAAATATCTATTCCAGCAAAGAGGACACCAAGGCAGCCAGCTGCACCTAATCCACAAACAATTTACTATTTTATTTGGATAAATAGGATAGCTTTCTGATTTATTAAGAAACTGTCACTATTTTGTGGTAAAGATATTTTCTTTTTCCTTAGATAATTCCTAGAAGCATTCTAGGATATTTTGTAAAAAAAATTGTATAAGTACTTCACTCTTTGAAGTATTATTGTGGAATAAATTGCTCAAGATTTCTATAGTCGTTTTTGTTGTACTTGAAGGCTTTTGTGTTTCAAATTCGAGTAGCAGTCTGGATCGAATCAATTAGCATCATATTTCAGGATTCATGTGATGAGCTATTGAAGTGAAGTATTTTCTACTTGTCATTGTTTATCTTCTTTGTTTCATGCATCCATATATGTGTTCCAAATTTGAATGATAATTCAAGAGTATTATTTTAGGATTTGTTAAAAGCACCATGTCTTTACTGTTTATCATTTCTATGTTTTCTGATGATTTCCAGAGGAGGGAACCCTTAATTTCTCCCTCTTTCGAATGACCTCTGTCTACTCCTTCCCTATCCGGATCAAAGAATCCTTCATTGCTCTTTATCCTAATTAAACCACCTCAAAAAACAGCCTTCCAAGATCTTCAAAGGCTTATCTATCTTGCCTTGAAAACATTTGAATTTTTTACCTTGATCCTAGTTCTGTCTGCTTGACTTTTGACTCCTTAGCCCAATGGAAAAACAGATTTCCCACTATCCATCTCATTTCCCACCAAACCAAATCAAACCAAAACCAAATTGTACAATCATAACTAGCCTAATATTTTATAAATCAAAACAAAGTTAAAACTTAAAGAGAGAGCCCTCTTTGAACCCTAAGAAGGCTAGATGTTAGAGTTTAAAATTTGGTCTGTGGTTACCTATAGTGTTCTTAAAACTATAAATAAAAATCTCACAATTTACAGAATTACTAGAGTGATAACATACTAGCGACCATACTGGGGAATCGAACCAATCCTCAGTTTTAAAATAGATCTTAAAGGAAATCATTTTTATCATCCTTTTTCCTTTAAGGACTATTTTATAAGTTGTGAGTATTAAAAATTGTAATTCTGGCTTCTAGAAGAATTTACTATACTAGGTCTAACCCAGATCCTAAACCTGTTGTTATAGTAGACAATCCAGATAGAATTGGGAAAAAGAAAAAACAGATAGAAGATTTAGATGCTAAAGTTTCATTAATTAGAGCCAATTCATTACTACAAGAGTTAGTAAGATTTCAAAATATACAGTTTGATCTGAAATTTGAAAATTCTTTGTCTAGAAGTAAATCAGAATCTGATTTAAAAACTATTTTTATCGACCCTGTTTTCATTTCATTTCTTGAGGAAAAACAGGAAAATATTGCAGTAGATTCTGAATTAAACAAAGTTAAAAACCAGGATAAACTTGAAGAGATAAATGCTACTATTCTCAAAGAAATAGATGAAGCTATTGAATAAGCCCAATTGTTAGCTTATACATCTAAGCCTTCTATTCCACATTTAGATACCACTACATCATCTATTTTTTCCACTACCATACAATCTACAGATTCATTTATCCCTAAACAACCCTTACAACCTAGAATATTATTTCCATCATCCACTAGTTTACCTTCTACTATTTCAAACACATCATTCTCATTTCCTACTAGTTCCTTATATATTCCAGTTTCATTTCCTAGTACCTCCTATAGTTCATCTACTACTTTTTCTAGTTCACCATCCTATATTCCAGTTTTATCAGTTACTTCTATTACTACAACAGCTTTCGCTTCCAGTTCAGCCTCAAGCACTTCCAATCTACCCCCAATCCAAGCTATAATTCAAGCTATGGCTACTAGGTATGTTCCCTTTGTTCTTCCAGCACAACTACATGATATGCCTCAAGATTACCAAAGTAAGATACCACAATTCGATGCTACTACACAGTACACTGCACAGCATCATATTAATAAAATGGCAGATTACTTTGAACTCCATGAAATAGATGATTCTGATGTACAAATGAGGCTCTTTGCACAAACATTAACAGGGGAAGTCAAAAAATGGTTTAAAGGTCTTACTGTTGGTAGTATAGCCGACTTAGCAATATTTCATAGAGTATTTTTAAATAAATGGGAAAAGAAGAAAAATCCACTCCAAATATTGTCTGGATTTGATGCAATGAAAAGAGCTCGCAATGAATCAGTCCAAGGCTACTGCACTTGATATAACAGTTTTTACAATTCAATTCCTGCAAATCTCAAACCCACTCCTGACTCTGTCTTGCTTAAATTCCCAGATGGATTTGACACAGACATGGCATATCAGTTAAGAGTGAGAAATGCATAAACTTTAGAAAGAATGCAAATAGATGTTGTAGGTGTGGAAGTAAACATTTTAGCTAAAAAGGCCAGATTAAGGAATGAGAGGAGAGTAACCATGAAAGAAGAAGCTTCTAGTTCAGACACAAAAATTGATTAGTTAACTAAGACTTTAGAGAGAATGATGGATAGATTAGACAACATATAAATAAGACCTCAATGGGATAATCAACAGAAAATCAAAAATCCCAACTTTAGAAAAAATACAAATTCAGGAAAATCAAAAGAATCAACCCCAGATCAGACAATAAGACCCCTATTTCAGGAGAAATATGCTGAAAGTTCTCAAAAAAATGATGAGGATGAGGATACCATAAATCTAATGGGAATATATGACAAAAACACTATCTTTCTCACATAGGAAGATCAAGAGTTATTTGAACTCCAACAACTTCAATTAGATTCAGGTGAATCATTCGATTATAAACAAGGTTATGATTTTGCCATAAACAAAGTACATAAGCAATATAACCTTAAGAGTAAGAAAAAAATTGAACCTTCTACTAAGAAAACTGCACAAATTGAAAATAAGAAAACAGTAGAAGCCCCAACAACAAAAGTTCTGCAAAGTCTCCCTAGGGAAAATAAGCAAAACTCTATTTCTTCCCAAAAAGTTTCCAGCCCTAAAATTTCACCAAGCCCTAAGATTGTTGATATAACAGATGAAGTTGCTCAAGCTACAAAAGACTCACAAAAATCTGTTGCTGCTAAAGCACCTCATTTTACTAAAACAACAAACGTAGATCCTAAAACACCCAATTTTGATCCTAAATCAACAAATCCAAAAGCTTCCACTGCAAAAACAACTTCTAACAATTCAAAATCTGAAAAAACATCTACTGCTTCTCAAACCACTCCTGAAAAGAAAACTAGGAGCAATAAAACACAAGAAACTAAAACAGAAAATGAAAACATAACTGTAGAAAAACAAGATAAACCCACTCAAACTATAGTTACTAAGGAAGAATAGATTCAAATTAGTAAATCACAACCTTCACTCAATATACAAACTGAAATTTCAAAGTTAAAAATACCATTTCCTTTGACATAATTGGTCAAACATGATTTGTATAAAATAACTATCACTGAGACATTAAATATGAATGATGGAGAAGACTCTATAAACTTGAATGATGATCAACCAGAGTTGATTTTTGGCCCTGATGTAAATGGAAAGCATCAATATGGATCAGTTCCTCCATTCTACATCAATTTAACTATTCATGACCAAATCTTACACAACACAATGTTAGATTTAGGAGCTTCACATAATCTAATGCCCAAAGCTATAATGGAAACCCTGAACTTAGACATTACAAGGCCTTACAAAGATCTGTTTTCATTTGATTCTAGCAAAGTAAAATGCCTAGGTTTAATCAAAGATTTGTGTGTAACATTAGTTCAATATCCTAGTAAGAGTATACTTGTGGACATTGTAGTAGCTGATATCCCACCCAAATACGAAATTTTATTATCTCGCTCATGGGGAGCAAAATTACAGGGATCTCTACAATTGAACATGTCTTATGCTACTATATTAGTTTTTTGTCAACCAAAGAAGTTATATAGGGAAAAATTGATGAAATATATGGTGATTAGTGCAGAAAGATCAATAAATTACCCAATTTACACTACACCTACTGACCTAGATTCATTCATCCTATGTAATTATGAAACTGATAACGAAATCAAGACTGAACTAAGGGAGAAAAAGAAAATACAAAAAAATGACAATATCTTTCATGAATATTTATGGAATTTAGATTTTGATAGATCAGTAAACAAGTTAGGAGCAGGAGCAGGAGTATGGATAACTAATATAGAGAAAAATCATGCAGAAGGCCATGCTTTCAGAATAAATTTCAAATGCACCAACAATATGGCTGAGTATGAAGCCCTCATTTTAGGACTCCGGATTATCAGAAACTTAGGAGGTAAAAGAATAGCAATAATGGCAGATTCAAAGTTGATTATAAAACAAATTAATGGTGAATATTCTATTTACAATCCTAGACTAGGCCGATATAGAGAGACTGCATAGTATTTGATTGATGATTTGTTGGAATGTAATTTCTCTGCAATACCAAGAAAGCAAAACTTACAAGCACACTCTTTGGAAAATTTTGCTAGTACTTGTAATTTACCTTTTCAGCCCAATCATAAGCATACTACAGAAGTAAAACACAGACCAATAATTCCAGACAACCTTAAATATTGGCAAATGTTCTCACAAGATCAGCAAATTTACCATTTTATGAATAATGAAGGTGAATTTTAGAATTGTAAAATAGATACTGATTGTACCATAGATCAAGATTTAGATAGTGAAATTGATTTGAATAATGTAGACGTAAATAAAGTAAAGTTTTCTAGACCTACTAAATTCAGTAAATCATATATAAATAAGATAGAGAGTGTAGAAATTGATGAGATAATTAGTGAAGAATCTGATATATTAAATCTCAAAGATAATTTCTTACCAAAAGGTTTAAATCCTATAGAATATTTATTTGACTCAAATGATGTTGCTAGAAAACCCAAAATGGAGCCACTTAGGTCTGATATTGAGGAATGTAACATTGGCACAGAGTTAAAACCCAAAATGATCAAACTTTCCAAAGCCTTACCTCAACAAGAAAAAGAAAAATGCATTGCTCTTTTCAAGGAATTTCAAGATGTTTTTGCTTGGAGTGTAGGTTTTAACCCTGA
Source organism: Pinus albicaulis (assembly GCA_034641835.2). Classification (NCBI taxonomy): domain Eukaryota; kingdom Viridiplantae; phylum Streptophyta; class Pinopsida; order Pinales; family Pinaceae; genus Pinus; species Pinus albicaulis. The sequence goes on along the minus strand of CM076579.1, from coordinate 1,670,209,066 downwards.
ACAGAAATTATCTACACACGAATCTTATAACAGAAAATAAACAATAGCGAGAGCATAAAACATAAAACATATAAACACAGATATTTTCCCCTAGATCCCAAATCGGGACGAACAACTTGATATTTCATTATGTTCCTTTTAGTGTTACAACACATATATATACATGCTGAAGCATACATAAACCCTAATCCATTAACGTTGGATTAGATCATAACTGTAGTTCCCTTGACCGGATCTACAAAATACCAGGGGCCGAAAACCATCGTACCCTAAAACCATGTGCAAAACCATGCACAAAAACATGGGCGCGAAACGCCCACTGGAAATTAAGGACCAAAAATTTTCGTCGAGGCGCTGCCCCAAACCCCGCCATCGCCCCCCCCCCCTCCTACCCCCCCCCGGCGCGTGATTAGTCGTGGTGCGAACTTAAGATAACGAAACATTCTCTTATGTCTTGTTTTCTTTCCACAAGGGGCCACAAGAGAGCTTAGTCATTGGCCCAATTCTTCAACACCCATTGTTTCTCTACACCAAGAGAACTTCTGAGTGCTCACAGACTTTGTTAATGCATCCGCAACATTCTTCAAAGTGTCCACCTTTACCAGCAACACCCTTTTAGCCTCAACCATATCTCTAACAAAGTGATATTGAACATCAATGTGTTTTGTCTTTGAATGGTAAGCAGGGTTCTTAGCCAAGAAAATTGCACTTTGGCTATCACAGTCTATCCTTATAGCTTGTTGTACCAACCCCATACTTGAACACACTCTCTGCAACCAAATTGCTTCCTTGCTTGCATGAGTGGCTGCTATGTATTCTGCCTCTGTAGTTGAAAGAGCCACTACAGACTGTCTTTTACTCATCCAACTGACTGCGCCTCCAAATAGGCTAAAAACATACCCACTTGTAGATCTTCTTTGGTCCAGATCTCCAGCCCAGTCTGCATCAACAAAACCACGAATGTCCAACATTCTTTCCAATCCTGGTCTTCCCTGGTAGCACAAGCCATAATCACTAGTGCCACGTAAATATATGAAAACCTGCTTCATTGCTGTCCAATGCCCCTTTCTTGGGTTTGACATAAACCTGCTCAATACTCCCACTAAATGTGCAATGTCTGGTCTAGTACATACCATTGCATACATCAGGCTACCCACTACACTTGCATATAGAACACGGGACATATCCTCCTCTTCTTCTTCTGTCTTGGGACACTGTTCAGCAGACAGCTTTATACCTACAGGAATAGGAACATTCATCGGTTTATTATCCTACATATTGAACCTCTGCAATATAATCTCGACATACTTCCTTTGGTTTAACCAGAGCTTCCTCTTTGCCCGATCTCTCTTAATTTCCATGCCCAAAATATAGTTTGCAGCACCAAGATCCTTCATGTTGAATTTGGAGAACACTTGGGTCTTCAAATCTTGATACCCCTTTGTCATTTCCAATCAGCAACATATCATCCACATACAAGACCAGCATTTTCATGGTCATACGAACAATTTCCAATAAAAATGTTAGATCTCTCTTTGCTTCCGGTGAAGCCAAACTCGTATAGGTAGTATCAAATTTCTGATACCACATCCTTGGTGACTATTTTAACCCATACAGAGACTTCTTCAACCTGCATACCAGTTCTTTCTTACCCTTCACCATAAAGCTTTCAGGTTGCTTCATGTATATCTCCTCTTCTAGATCCCGTGAAGAAATGTTGTCTTCACATCCATCTGTTCTATCTCAAAATCAAATGCAGCAGCAACAGATAAAAGTAATCTAATAGAATTAACTTTGGCAATAGGAGAAAAAATATCACCAAAATCAATTCCCAGCACCTGGGAATAACCTTTGGCTACCAACTGAGTTTTGTATTTCTCCACCTTGCCTTCTACATTCATCTTCTTCTTAAACACCCATTTGCTCTCGATGGGCTTCCTTCCAGCCGACAACTCCACCAGATCCCATGCCTCATTTTTGTGCAAGGATGCCATTTCATCAACCATGGACTCCTTCCAGAGTTTTCCATCCTCTGAATCTACTGCCTCCCTAACAGTTATGGGATCATCATCAGTTATAGTTAAGGCAAAACCTAAATAGAAAGTAGATGGACTATACCTTTCTTGTTCCCTTCTTTCCCGAACTGATCTTCTCATAACTGGATTTTGTAGCTCTTCCCCTTTTGACTCTTCTTCTGTTGTAGAGTTTGATTCATCCTCCTTTAGCCTAAACTCTATCTTCTCAGGTTCCTTTGGTAGGACTTCATGTTTAACAACATCTTTCACTTCTCTAAACACCACATCTCAGTTGTACACAACCTTCCTTGTTTCTGGGTTCCAAAGCTTGTAACCCTTTAAACCATCCTTATACCCAATAAAGATGCACCTTTCAGATTTATTATCCAACTTGTTCCTTTCCTACTTTGGAACATGTACATATGCATCACATCCAAATACCCTTAGATGTGAAAGATAGGGTTTCTTACCAGTCCATACCTCATGTGGAGTCTTATCCTCCAACACTGATGAAGGTGATCTGTTAACCAAATATCATGCAGTCTCCACTACCTCTGCCCAGAATTCTTGTCCTAACTCGGTACCATTGAGCATGCTTCTTGCCTTTTCCATCAGTGTTTTGTTCATTCTTTCTGCAACTCCATTTTTCTGAGGTGTGTATGGAGTAGTCTTCTACCGTACTATACCACACTTCTTACAGAACTCTTCAAATTCCTTCTTGCAGAACTCCCCACCATTATCTGTCCTCAACGCCTTTATCTTCTTCTCTGTCTGGTTTTCCACCAAAGCCTTAAATTCTTTAAATCTGTTAAAATCTTTAGATTTCTTCCACAAGAAATATATCCATGTATTCCTTGAGAAGTCATCTATGAATGAAACATAGTACACAGACTTTCCGAGTCATGGAACTGACACAGGTCCAAACACATCATTGTGCACAAGTTCTAATATCTTGTTCGCCCTCTTAGAACCAGAAGGAAAACTCACCCGATTCTGCTTCCCATATACACAATGTTCACAGAAATCGAAATCCAGAGAGAAACTAGACATACCTTCTACCATACCATTTCTATGCAGTATCCGAAGGCCCTTCTCTCCAATATGTCCAAGCCTTTGATGCCATAGCATGGTCTTTTCTCCAGAGAAAGCTAGGCTTTCCTCTCCACTTTTAGGAACAACAGAATTGTTACACCCATCAATAATAGTGCTACCTTGTAGCTTGTACAGAATTCCATTCCAAACTCCCCGCATTAATACCAGTGCTCCCCGAACCATCTTGCAGGCATCTTTCTCGAACACTATTTTTACACCTGCATCATCCATCTTGATTACAGAAATCAGATTTTTGGCTAATGTAGGAATATGCAGAACACCGGGAAGTGTTCTAATCCTTCCACCTTGCAGCTTCAGCTTCACCTTTCCACGTCTGACTATTCTAGCCTTCCTATCATCCCCTAGGAAGACATCACCGTCATCATATTTCTCATACTCGCAGAACCACTCCTAATGGGGAGTGAAGTGAAAGGATGCACCTGATTCAATCAACCATGACTCATGATCTATATGTGTATTTGAAGAAGAATCCAAATACACATCCCCACCTTCATCTGAGGTGGTTTTTGCCTCTGCAGAAGGAGCATCATCATATCCCTTTCCTTTCTCAGGATATTTAGATCTGCACTCCCTTTTGTAGTGCTCTTCCTTTCTGCATTTCCAGCATACCTTTACAAACTTTCCAGGAGATTTAGATCTCCCTCTAGATTTGGATCTCCCACTCGAAACCTTATTCTTGTTTCTGTTTTGGGACCTTCCTCGTATAGATAAGGTATCTCCATTCTAGCCCTCCATATTTCTCCGTCTCATTTCCTCCGACAACATGGCTAAGACAATGTCATCAAAATTCAAGGTAGTTGTATTGCTACCTATTGCAATAACTAGATTGTCCCATGAGTCTGGTAGAGAACACAACAAACTGATGCACTTATCTTCATCTGAGATTTTAATATCAACAGTTGACAGCTGACTTACCACAGTATTAAAGGCGTTCAGATGCTTTGTCACAGAGTCTCCATCTTTCATCCTCAGGTTATACAGCTTTTTCAGCAGGAAAAAATTATTCACCAGAGACTTAGATTGGTACAAAGTCCCAAGATTTTCCAACAAATTCTTCGTCGTAGCTTCCCCAGATACATTCAACACTACTGAATCTGAGACACACAACTGTATTGTTCTCTTAGCCTTCTGATCCAGTTTCTTCCAGTCTTCATCTGACATTGTCGTTGGTTTAGTACCTGGATCTACCACGATCCACTGATCTTTATCCACCAACAGGTCCTCCATCTTGAGCTTCCACAACTCAAAACTCTGACCATTAAATTTTTCGATCTCTATCTTTCCACCGCTCGCCATCTTCTTTCACCGCAAGAATCGATCTTGCAGATCTCCCACTGAATAGGGTCTACCTCAAGCCTGAGCAAAAAACCCTCAACAGCAAAGGCATCCCCTTGAAGCCGAAACAGCTCCGATACCAAATGTAGGTTTTAACCCTGAACAAAAATTATCTACACACGAATCTTATAACAGAAAATAAACAATAGCGAGAGCATAAAACATAAAACAGATAAACACAGAGATTTTCCCCTGGATCCCAAATTGGGACAACCAGCTTGATATTTCATTATGTTCCTTTTAGTGTTACAACACATATATATACATGCCGAAGCATACATAAGCCCTAATCCATTAACCCTGGATTATATCATAACCGTAGTTCCCTTGACCGGATCTACAAAATATCAGGGGCCGAAAACCATCGTACCCCAAAAACATGTGCAAAACGATGCACAAAACCATGGGCGTGAACTACCCACCAGAAATTAAGGACCAAAAATTTTCATCAGGGCACTGCCTCGGACCCTGACAAGGGGGGCTACCGCCCCCCCCTGTGACCATCCCGTTGCGCCCAGTGCAAAGGGTTTGTTAGAATTTACTGAAGAAATATTAAATTTACCGAGAGGAACAAAAAACCATAATATAGCTAGAAAAAAATCATAAACATAAACCAAGATGTTTATCCGAGAAAACCCCCAAATCTGGGGCAAAACCCAACCAATGAAATTTCATTAAGCATTGGGAAAAACCCTGGCCAATCTAGCCAAGTGAGCCTTCACCACTCACCTCCAGGCCTACATTACAATGAAGTATTCCTAGCCTTTTATAAGCTCCATTACATGCAATACCATGGGCTGAAAACCATGGGTGCACAATACCATGTGCCCCAAAACCACTACTATTTACCCTAGTCAACATTGACTCTATCCCGAGTCAATTTTACCTAAAAATTCCCCCCTTAAACTTGACTTGGGGATTCTTGACTAAATCCAGCCAAAATTGCTAAGTGAGACAACCCTGCTCACTCTAGCTCTTCCCCCCCTCAATTTTTTTTTTTTTTTTTTTACCAAGGTAATTGTTAACTTGACATCCCCCTATCACCTAGATCTAAGCAAGACTTTACCAGTGATTACCCAGGGGTATGCATGCCATACCAGGTCTTACAACAGTATGCCCATTTACATGTAATAAATTAACTCCATTATAATAATAATATTTTTTTTGTTTCATTGTTACTGTCTTTGTACATATGAGATCAATGTCCTTATAAAAAGAACCCATCTACCAGATTACATGGGCCACCAGCCTCTGTAACCACCAATCCTCTAGGATTTCTCTTCAGATACATGGTTCATCAATTAATTAATCCGCGTGCACATATCCTCTCTCATTTTGACAGACTTTTCTCTCCTAGCGCAGCGAAATTCAATGGCTCTGATACCATTTGTTAGAATTTATCGAAGAAATAATAAATTTACCGAGAGGAACAAAAAACCATAATATAGCTAGAAACAAATCATAAACATAAACCAAGATGTTTATCTGGGAAAACCCCCAAATTTGGGCAAAACCCAACCAATGAAATTTCATTAAGCATTGGCTAAAACCCTAGCTAATCTAGCCAGGTGAGCTTTCACCACTCACCTCCAGGCCTACATTACAATGAAGTATTCCCAGCCTTTTATAGGCTCCATTACATGCAATACCATGGGCTGAAAACCATGGGTGCACAATACCATGTGCCCTAAAACCACTACTATTTACCCTAGTCAACATTGACTCTATCCTGAGTCAAGTTTACCTAACATGGAGTTATGAGGACCTAAAATCCTATGATGCCAACATAATTCAACATAAAATCCCTATAAAAGAAGATAAAAAACACTTTAAACAAAATTTAAGGAGAATCAATCTTGTTTTGATGCCCTTAATAGAAAAATAAGTAAAAAGAATGTATGATGCACAGATAATTGCACGAATCAGATATTCTGATTGGATTTCTAATTCCAACTCGAAAAAAGACAGGAGAGATTAGATTATGTGTTGATTTTAGAAATGTAAACGAAGTATCATTAAAAGATAATTATCCTTTACCAATAATGGATCACATTTTACAAAGGGTAGTTGGTTTTTCTAGGATTTCACTTTTAGAAGGATTTTTAGGATACAACCAAATTTTAGTCCAACCAGAGGATCAAGCCAAAACAACTTTTACTACTCCTTGGGGCACTTTTATGTATGTAAAAATGTATTTTGGTTTAATGAATGCAGGGGCAACCTTTCAAAGAGCTATGGATATAGCATTTGCAAAGGAAATTCATGAATTCTTGGTAATTTACTTAGATGACATAACTCTATTTTCTAAAACTGATTATGAACACTTGGATCATCTTAGACAAGTCTTTATAAAATGCAGAAAGTTTGGCATCCCATTAAACCCTAAGAAAACCTTATTTGGATTAGAAGAAGGCAAGTTACTAGGACACATAATATCTAAGGAAGGAATTAGAATAGATCCTGCAAGAATAGAAGCAATTCTTAACATCAGTCCACCAAGAAACATAAAAGAGTTACAAGCCTTTCTAGGTAAAATTAACTTTTTAAGAAGATTCATATCCAATTTAGCAGAAATAATTAGAGAACTAAATAATATGCTGAAAAAAGATTCAGTTCTTAAATGGACTAGTGAGGCCAAACAATATTTTGAATCCATCAAACAGGCCTTAACCAAAACTCCAGTCTTTATAAGTCTTGACTTTAAAAAGGATTTCATCATTTTTTTATTTTCTTCAGAGCACACCATTGCTATAGTTTTACTGCAGAAAAATGACCAGGGTTATGAACAACCCATAGCTTTCTTTAGCAGAACACTTAGAGATGCTACTTTGAAATACAATATCATGGAGAAACAGGCCCTAGCTTTGGTAAAGGCCATTAAAGATTTCAGAGTGTACATACTCTATTCTCACATCATTGCCTATGTCCCAAATGTAGCAGTAAAAGACATTCTAACTCAGGATGGTCCTGATGGTAGAAGAGGTAAGTGGATTTCCACAATTTTAGAATATGGCATAGAGATAAAACCCACAAAACTGATAAAAGGTCAAGGTTTAGCCAAACTCATGGCTGAAACAAATTTTCATGCCCTAGACATAAATTTTATTGCCCAAGTAGATGATCGAGAAGAGATGGAGACTCCAGAGATCAGTGAAGCCTTTTCAGACTGACCATGGTATGCAGATATTATTTTGTATTACTAAACTTACAAGATCCTCCTGGATTATCAAGAACAAAAGCTAGATTCTTAAAGCTAAAGGTAGTAAGATTTTTTATTTTAGACAATGTAATTTTTTGGAAAGATCAAAGTGGGATTTTATTAAATTGTTTGTTAAAAGAAGAAGTTGAAAAAATATTACAAGAATTTCATGCAGGTGACTGTGTAGGACATCTCTACTAGAAGACTACTGCAGACAAAATCATAAGAATTGATTTTTACTGGCCTACTTTGTTTGCAGATGTTAAAAGGTATGTGATCTCCTGTCACATGTGTCAAATATTTGAGGTTAAGAAAAATCTGTTACCCCTGCCCTTAAAGCCCATATAAACAGAAATGCCATTTCAACAATGGGGTCTGGACTTTATTGGTGAAATTCACCTCTCATCATCAGCCCAACACAAGTGGATTCTGATAGCCACTGACTATTTTACCAAGTGGATTGAAGCCATACCATCTAGGCAAGCCACAGATATTGTCATTATCTCCTTTTTAGAAAGCAACATACTTTCAATATTTGGATTTTCCCAAAAGATAATTACTCACAATGCAACACCATTCAAATCTAAAAAGATGATTGACTTTTGCCATAAATATCACATTACACTAGGCCATTCTACTGCATATTACCCTCAAGGTAATGGCCTAGCTGAATCTTCAAATAAGATCCTTGTAAACATCATCAAAAAGCTACTAGAATCTAACAAAAAAGACTTGGAATAAAAATTTAGTCAATGCCTTATGGGCAGATAGACTTACAACCAAAAAATCTATTGGTACATCCCCTTACCATCTTGTCTATGGAATGGATGATGTTTTTCCATTTTCCTTAGGAGTACCAGTAATGAATACTATCCAAGAGTTACAAGTTGAAACAAATGACATTCAAAGAAGGATTAATCAAAATATTCACTTGCAAAAAACAAGAGAAGAAGTTTATATTAAGTCTCAAGTTATCCAGAATCAAATAAATAAATTTTTTGACAGAAATAGTAAAGAAGATGATTTCTACATTGGAGAAAAAGTGTTAAAATGGGATTCAAGAAGAGAAGAGAAAGGTAAACATGGAAAATTGGATTTTTTATAGAAAGGGCCTTATGTTATTTATGGATATAGAGGTAACAATGCTTTCTTTCTGAAAGAAATGGATGGATCAGCTATGCTAGATGGACCAGTAAATGGCAGAATGATGAAGCACTACTACTCCTCTGAGATAACAAATAAATAGTTTCATTGACTTTGATCATTGTACATATACATTGAAGATTTTAGATTGGATTGGATGTTTTCCTAACAAAGTTGAAGCTCGGAGAGAAGGCCCTAAGCTTTGAGAGGTAAAATATCATAAATATGAATAATTGTAGACATCAGAAGATACTTACAGGGTCATCACAATCAAAATTCAAATGCTACTAGTCTTAAAGTTCTTAACATTTCACCAGGAAATGCCATCCCCATGTGGAGCTACTATTAGGGTCTTATAATAATAGGATTCATAATTTTTGAATTGACTATGATTAGTCTTGTAAATATGTACATACCTTGCTTTTTCAATTTGTTTTCCCATATTTTGAAATTAATAAAAAATGAAAAAAGAGGGTAAAAACATCCTAAAAGAAATATCAAAGGAATTAGAAAAGAAAAGTAAAAAACAAAATAAAAATAGACCCCAAAAGAGAAAAAAAGAGATAAAATAAGACATGAAAGTGAGCAAGTAAAAATTCCACTACTATTTATTTTTACTGCAAGAATAATGATTATGTGCATATTGTCAATAAATGCCATAATTCATGATCAGTTAAACAATTTAATCTTAAATTTTCATGCTTTGAATTTCATGTTTTAGATAGAGAATAAAGATATGTCAAACAGTTTAAACTTGGCAAATCAATAGATATTTAGAGAATAAATGAGGAGCTCAACAATTTAATCTGAGCCCTCGGATGAAATAAGGTTAGACTTAGATATTTTTTATGCTTTGAAAGAAAAATTAATATAGGGTTGCAAGCTTAAATGCACCCATGAAAATAAAGTAAAAAATGTTAGAAATAATGATGGGTGGGTAGAAAGCAGTTGTGCAAGACATGTAATAAAACATCATCAGGAAAAAATTACTAATTTCCCCTCCCTCACAATGTTCCAGTATTCTAACCTTCAGTTAAAGAGGCTCAAAGCATTTCTCTGACTTTTGTTGGGATCGAACCCAAGGCTCAAAAACTGATTAGTTAAAAATATTGGATTCCCTACATAAAACCCATATCATCAGCATATTCACCCTTTTCTAAGATTATGATCCATTTTCCTAAGTAAAACACATATTTTGCTTAGTAAAAGTAAAAATCCTACTTAATTAATTTCATTTTCATTCAAAAACACTCAAAAAACCTATGAAATACATTTTTATCCTAAGTTTATGTGTAAAGAATCAAAATGGGAAAATTTGTGTTAAAAGACCTATTTACACTTTACTTAGTTTAAATTTATGTATTTTTATTCATCTCATTCATTACATTTTTTCATTTCATATTAACTTTTACCCTAAATATTAAATCCTTATATTATATCCCTCTTGTATATATTATTGAATCCATTATATATAAATATCCCAAAAACCCACTATTTAAACTTTAAACCTATGTTTATTTATCCCCACATGTCAAAATAAATCCCTGGTTTTTCCCATAGGTTTAAAATTATATTATGTTATAAACCCCGCCCCTATGGCCTTTAAACACTTGTTAAAAGGTTTTATTTACCATATAATACATACTCACGCCAACATTATTGAAACATTTGTTAATATTTTAGTTGAAAACACATAACTTTACCCCCCATCCAATCAAATAACATAAAGTTTTTAGTGTTATAAATGTATATTTATAAGGTTTAAAACAAATCCCGCCATATATCAGACCCCAGACCCCACCTCTGACTGCCAAGCAGCTTCATAGTAAATCGCAGTCGTTCGCATTGGCCCTCCCAAATCCGACGATCACCTGGCCATATCACAAATAAAGTTGCACAATAATAACACTTTTCAATCCATGTGAAATGGGTTATTTCAACCTTTCCTCTCTCCTCCATGTGGAAAATATCTATTATATCACCTCCGATCCAACTAATACCACTTACCACCTTTTTCCTGCGCGATAACCACTTGCAATTTCCGCCTTTGAAGCCCAAAAACCACCATTTGTTCAATGTGACCGCCATTTATTACAAGCTATTCTAAACCTAAAAATGCCTAATAAACTCCCAAATGCGCCATTAAGCCATTTTTCTTGCATTTACCAACTATATTTGTCCTCTCGATTGAAGAAAACAGAGTCGATGCATTGTTTTATATGTTGAACCTGAAAAATGCCCCCATATTACTGTCAAGACTGCTGAAAAGTCTCAGAAAGCCTCCAGATACCTGAAAAGATACCAAGGACCTGTCAAAACACCTCAGAATCTGTTTTGAGAGACCCATACCTGCGCAAACAGGTATTTTCCTATAAAAAATGAACCTATTATCATTCTGAAAAGAAATAACTAAAGGAATTGAAACCAGTAAGAGCTTAATTTCTCCAAGAAAACCTACAGTTGCCCAAAAGAGAGCTTAAGCCTTGTCAAAATTTTGAAAAAACCTTGTTTTAATACTGCGTTTAGTTTTAAAAGAGAAACTCGAATTGATTTTAGCTTTTACAGACTTAAAAGAATCCTAAATTACCCAAAAATCCTCTGCAGGTAACCCCGACCCTTTGTGCCTAATTTTAATCAATTTTTATCCCATTATCCACTGAAAAAAGCAAAAGAAACCCCTATTTCTTATTTTATGAACCAACAAGAGTCTGAAATGCAATTTAAATCCAAAATTGAAGTTAAAATCCAAGGGAAAGAACAAGTTATACCCATTTTCATCCAAAAACCTCTGTCAAAGTCAAGAATACTTCTGTAAACCATTTAATCTTACAAAAGAAACCAGAAAGTCTAAAAAACAGAGTTTTAGTAATCCTGAAAGCCTAAAAATGCCAAAATCCACTCCAGCTATGTCATCCAAGACTACCATCATTGTGAATCCTCTACAACCTCCTGTTGTAGACATTGAGCACATCCCTTTAGCAGATGTGGACTAAAAGATAGCAGATCCAATTGTAGAATTCAATCTATTAGATCTCCACAGCTGGAGATTTGAAAAATCCTTAGATCAGGTGGAATAAGTCCAAATTTCGGAATCAAATATACCCAAATATGTTGTTCCAAGTCACTCATCCATGTCCATAGATTATCAGGTTGTGCCAGAACTATTATGTGCCTGAACAAAGAGCAATAGTGAATGCAAATAAAGAAGTACTTTTTACAATTACTTCTGAGTCCATAAACCAGATGTTACAACTCAAACCTAATCCTAAAAAATTTCCTTTGTCAATAAAATCACTTAGAAAGTTGTACATTGGCCTTGATTTTCCAAAAAGATTTCAGATCTTCCAAGTATTCATGCCCTTACATGTTGAAATTCCACAAATCAACCCTCCATATTCTACTTCAAAATTTCCAGAATGTTCAAGGCATGTTATTTCCATGTTGTCATTCATCCTAGGATACTTTACAGATGAATCCATCCTAGGTTTCCTATCTACTTTTGCACCAAAACAGACTCCTTCTGTCAGCTTCAATAATGCTGAGTACATTGCTGATAATATCCATGACCATCTTGTTAAATTGCCAATTGAAGGAGTGTTTAGATACACATATTTTCTATTCCATATGTTTTTGTATTTTCAAGCAGACAAGTTTCCTATAACCCTTCAGAAGCTTGACATAGAAGAAAATCCACTTTCAGTCAATTTTTGGACATCTTTGATCAGGAAAAAGTCCACAGAGTTTTCTTATACAAAGTTTTCAGACTTCTTTGTTCATCCATTGATAAACATGTTAACAAATACTGAACAACCAAGGATCAATGATGAAATGAAGAAGGTTCTAAAGCTATCAAAACAGACTAGAACTGGAGATTGGTATTTGTATAAAAAACACACAGAAATAAAAGTTTTTGGATCTAATCTGTTACCCTACAAACTACCTAAATATGTACCAATGAGGTTTTTTGCCTTGGAATACATTAGGAAAATCTTAAATTCTTATTCTATCAACTTCCTAGCAGCTAAGAAGAAAACACAATTTAAGTTGAAGAATCAAGTGGGACCCTTTATTTGTAATCATAGAGATGCAGAGATAGAAGCAGCCAAACAATTACTAGAGTACAGAGTTTCTCCTGCAACTATGACCCAGAAGGAATACTGAGCAGAATGAAGGTTAAGTGAAAACTAACACCCTAAATTCATGAGAAAAAACTAGAGATTGAGAAGTATGTCAATCAAACTGAATGGGTAGAAAACACTTTGGTAGATACAGTTAAGCAAGGTGATACTAGTCACACCTTACAAACTGCATATCAAAGAGAAAAGGCTTCTAAAAGGGTCAGAGAAGAAGGAACATACATTGCTGAAACCACAATTGAGAATAGATTCAAATGAAGATACAAAGAAACTAGTCATATCAATGCCAAAACTCATGAGAAAAGGGCTAATAGGTTAAATGAAGAACTGAAAAAAACTACAAAAGGATTTAACCTTGAAGGAGCCCATGTCATATGTGAAAAACCAGTTATGGAACAAATCATTGAAGCCATCAATGATGTGTGGCCCTCAATCCAAGTAATCTATGAACAAAAAGATTTATTGAAGGCAGCACTAGCAGAAATTTAGAAAACCAAAGATGAGCTAGGTGCCAAACCTGAGCAAACCGTAGAATTGATCAAATTTCTCAATAGTAAAAACAAGCAGGAGTTAGAAGAAATTGAGATCACTGATGGAAATTCATTTAAAAGAATAATCTTATGAAACAAATTGAAGAGAAATGTGAAAATATGAACATAGCCATAACCAAGTTTATGGTTAAATTTGAAAATTTGAGGCAAATAAGTCCACCTAATATTTTGGTCATAAATGATTAACTTATGCCACAGGACTATTATAATAAGAAAATCAAAGAATATGCAAAAGATCAAGTGAACAAGATAGAAGGACAAGGAATCCCCATAGGGAAGGTTTTACTCCAGAGTTTTGAAGACTTGTTTTATCTACATTATGATATAAAACACTTGTTTGTCATAAAACCAACTTTTTCCAGATATACTGAGGCAGATGAAATTTTCAAGAAGCTGAAAAAGATACAAAATTCCAAATGATGAAGCTTGGAAATCACTCACTGACTTACTGTAAAAGTCAAAATGAAAATAAAAGGATAAAATAGTTGGCTGATTTTTTCAGTGTCAAAAAATAATTTATTGCAACAGTGAGGCAGATTTTATAGAGGTTAAAGAGTATCAGGTTAAAGAGTATCAGAGTGAAAGAGTATAAGATAAAGAATATTATATTTCAAAACGAATTTGAAATATCTACGCCAGCAAAGAGGACACCAAGGCAACCAACTGCACCTAATCCAAAAACAGTTTACTATTTTATTTGGATAAATAGGACAGCTTGCTGATTTGTTAAGCAGCTGTCACTATTTTGTTGTAAAGATATTTTATTTTTCCTTAGGTAATTCCTAGAAGCATTCTATGATATTTTGTAAACAATTTTTGTATAAATACTTCACCCTTTGAAGTATTACTGTGGAATAAATTGCTGAAGATTTTTATAGTCATTTTTGTTGTACTTAAAGGCTTTTGTGTTTCAAATTCGAGTAGCAGACTGGATCGAATCAATTAGCATCATATTTCAGGATTCATGTGATGAACTATTGAAGTGAATTATTTTCTACTTGTCTTTGTTTATCTTTTTTGTTTCATGCATCCATATGTGTTCCAAATTTGAATGATAATTCAAGAGTATTATTTCAGGATTTGTTAAAAGAACCCTGTCTTTAATGTTTATCATTTCTATGTTTTCTGTTGATTTCCAAAGTAGGGAATCCTTAATTTCTCCCTCTTTAGAATGACTTATGTCTACTCCTTCCCTATCCGGATCAAAGAATCCTTCATTTCTCTTTATCCGAATTAAACCACCTCAACAAACAACCTTCCAAGATCTTCAAAGGCTTATCTATCTTGCCCTGAAAACATTTGACTTTTTGACCTTGATCTTAGTTCTATTTGCTTGACTTTTGACTCCTTAGCCCAATGGACAAACAGATTTACCACTATCCATCTCATTAAGTGATTTTTCCCACCAAACCAAATCAAACCAAAACCAAATTTCACAATCATAACTAGCCTAATATTTTATAAATCAAAACAAAGTTAAAACTTAAAGAGAGAGCCCTCTTTAACCCTAAGAAGGCTAGATCTTATAGTTTAAAAGCTGGTCTGTGGTTACCTCTAGTGTTCTTAAAACTATAAATCAAAATCTCACAACTTAGAGAAATAATAGAGTGATAACAAGTATATCTGGAGCTTCTTTAAAATTTCAAGCGTTTCTATGATGAATTGAACAAAAATAGATGCGGAAACATAAAACGGAATATATATACAATATGGAGGATATGTACAACAGGCTGCCAAGGGCACTGTTAGTATTGAAAGTAAGGCTTCAGAAATTTCCCATTCACAGGTGCTTCAATCAAGTCCCCTTCCAAATTCTCTAATATGAAAGGGTTGTTGCCTTTTACCTTAGCAATTTTGAATGGTCTAAACCGTAGTGGGTCAAATTTTCCAAGTTTTCCCTTGTCCGCCCTTCTGACATCCTACCTCAGCACCAGGTCTCATGCTTGTATTTCCTTATCTTTTGCTCATTGATCTAACAAGATTTTCATTTTCTTCTGGTAGTCCGATAACCTGCTGTTTACTTGGGCTCGAGTTTCTTCCAACTCGACCAGTTGATTCATCCTCTTGATGAGATCATTTGGCTCTTCTTGGCTATCTTGCAGGAACCTGGCAACAGGCAAGGAAATTTGGATGGGAAACACTTTTTCTTGGCCATATACCAGTTCGTAGGGAGACTTACCCGTGGACCTCTTACTGGTAATAAGATTCGCCCAGAGTGCAAATTTTAGTTAGGAATCCCAGTTCTTCTGGTTTTCGCTTATGGTCTTCTTCAACGCCCTCACCAAAGTTTTATTTGAAGACTCGGCTAACCCATTCCCCTAGGGGTAATAGGTCATAGAGTGCCCCAAAGTGATGTTATACTGTTGACAAAAACTAATGAACTTAGCAGACTTAAAGGCTTGAGCATTGTCAGTAATGATATTGACCGGGAACCCGAAACTTGATATTATATTTTCTTCCATGAACTTAATTACCACTAAATCTATGGCATTTCTAGAAGGTATTGCCTCTACCCATTTAGTGAAGTAGTTAGTGGCAGTGAGGATCCATTTGTGTTGACTTCTGGACGCAGGATGGGTCTCCCCTATAAAATCGATGCCCCACTATCGAAATGGCTCTTCGATATGCACTGGTATCATCGGTAGAGGAGAGAACTTCTGCTTTTCTAAGAACATCTGGCACTTTTCACATGCCTGAACATGAGCATGAACGTCTCCGAATAATCGAGGCCAAAATAAACTAACCTTCAAGATTTTATGTGTCATCGACCACCAGCTGTAATGTTCCCCGCATACGCCTTCATGAAATTCAGCCATCACCTCCTCCACTTCCTGCTCTATAAGACACAGTAGAAAATTTCCTGAGGGATCTCTCCAATACAGTCAGCCATTAGCTACAGCATACTTCTGAGATTTTAATCTTAGGGTACGGTACTTTTCTTTGTCTAAATTTAGGGTACATCTTAGAGTAAGGAGGTACTCCACGACGTCTTTGTACCAAGTGCTGAGGAGGTAGTTCATATGTATCTTCTGTGCCGTAGTTTCTACTCTAGGCTACACTTCCGTACCCTCTGGTACTTCTCCTCCTTCCATGGACAAATTTATACCCAGTGCCTGGAAATTTGACTTAGATAATATTTTTTCCAACCCCTATCCCTTAATGAGCTTCGTAGGCTTAATATTCAGCTCATACTCCTGAATTTTTTCAATCCATTTGGCCCTCTTTCCTTCACTATCTCCTTGAATTAAAATATCATTTACTATAGCTGTGGGGATGAAGGAAGTTATGGCCAAATAAAGAACATATATTCAGAAAGCTTTCAAGCCTTTTTCTCCATAATGTTATATTTTAGCTCTACATCCCGCAACACCTGACTAAAGAAGGCAATCAGCTATTCATACCCATTTTCATTCTTCTGCAGTAACACTGCGACTATCGTATGAGGTGATGTGAAAGGGAATATCATGAAAGGCTTACCGTAGTCAGGGCCTGCCAATATTGGTGCCTCTGCAAAAGCTTGTTCAATTCTGTTGAAAGCATTCCTTGACTCAGGAGGCCATTTTACTTCGTTGTTCTTCTTGAGAATTTTCATGATGTGTCGAACTATCTCAGCATAGTTCAGTATAAACCTCCTTAAGAAGTTTATTCTTCCCAGAAACTCCTGAACTTATTTTTTATTTCAGGGCAGTGAGATACCATTGATTACTTCTACCCTCTTGGGGTCAATTGTCACCCCCTCTTTTTTTACTATGTGTCCAAGCAACTTCCCTTCCTCCAAAGCAAAACATAGACTTTTGAGGGTTAAATGACAAACCATACCTGCGGTGCTCGATGTGCTCAGCATCATTTTTTGAAAACACAGTGATATCATCCATGTATATCACCACAAATTTATCTTGCCCCCCCACAAAAGCAATATCCATTGCTCGTTGAAAAGTGGCACCTGCATTGATTAAACCGAAGGGAATTCGGACGTACATGAAAGTCCCCCATGGCATAGTGAACATTGTTATCTTCTGATCTTCGGAGAGGACTACCACCTGATTATATCCTGAGAAGCCGTCCATTATGAAAATCCGGGAAGATCCTACCACCTTCTGCAAAATGTGATCCATCTTGGGAAGGGGGTAATTATATTTGAGGGAAGCCCTGTTTAGATTTTGGAAATCCACACACAACCTTATTTCTTCATTCTCCCTCCAGACCGGAACCAAATTGGCCACCCACTCTGAAAACCTTAGGGGAACTATAATTTTGGCCCGCAACAGATTTTTGATTTCATTTTCAATAGATGGAAGCAGCAATGGATTGATTTGCCTCAGTTTATGTTTATGAGGCTTGGCATCTCCCTTGAGAAGGATCTTGTGTTGTATGACCTCCACGTCAAAAGTTTTCAGGCCTTGATACGACCACGCGAAAACATCTTTATAGGCCTTAAACAACTAGAAATATTGGTCTTGATATTCCTCCAGGACTCCTTTAGACAACTTCCCTAACTTCGGGTCTCCTTTCGTCCCAATGTTTATATAATTCACCTGATCATCTCGTGTCAACTTGCTGGGATTAATCAAGATGTAATTATTGTCAAACAACCTCTCCAAGGGAACAAGGCCTCTGGGGATGGCATTCCCTTTTAGTTGCAGCACGCGATGTCCTGCCACTATTTCTTCCCACTTGGTTTGGGGCTGCTCCTCAGGCTCTTCTTCCACAACATCAATCACCATATTAGATAATTCCCCAACAGCCTCTATGAAACGTTTAACTTGATCTTCATCTTCAAACACCTGCCAGTGTTTAATTTTATCTGGGATAGAAGGATGATAGTGTACTTCAACTTCATACCTGAGTAGTGGGTTTTGCGGCAGGAAAAAATTGCTAGTTGCAATGATGAGCAAATCATCCATCCAATTTTGATCTCTTGGCATGAACTGTATGTTAAAGGCCAAGAATAAATCCTCCACCAGTATCCGTACTTCATTCTTGTAGGCTCTAAGCCGAGGGTGCTTAGCTTGGAACTGATTCCTAATTTGTCTCACCACCAGCTCTGAATCCCAAAAGACTTTGAGGCTCTGAATATTCATATTTTTAGATGTCTACAGCCCCAGGAGGAGTGCTTCATATTCGGCCACATTATTAGTGGCTTCATACTCTAGCTTAAATGAAAAGGGTACCAACTGTCATATGGGTGAGATTAAAAGCACCCCATCTCCATTTCCTTCTCTCGAATTGGCCCCATAAAAGTGTAAAGTCCATATATCCCTCTCTTTTTTTCTTGAGGACTGCTTATGTTTTAGGGTATGGAACATTGCCTCCTATAGGAAATTTTCATCCTCTTCGTTAGGCAAGAGAAATCACCTTCTTTGCTATACACAAGGGAATTTAATGAACTGTCAACTTTAGTAACCATATTTAAAAATCTAGACTCCCAGTATAACCTCCTTTCCTCTCCTCATAATACTGGGATGGTAGCATAGGTGAGGTTGAGTTTAATCGACCCATTGATATTTGAACCCCATGATCTGGACAACAACATCCCAAAACAAGCTGGGATATTGGCAACCACAATATCCATCACCACACTTTTGGTTGGGATCTGGGCCAAATTCACCACTAAATCTTTAATCATCCCCAAATACTTGACCCTCTTAGAGTCGAAAGAATACAAATCTTTATATGGACGAGTAATCTACAACCCTAGTTGCTCCATCACAGACAATGGCAGCAGATTGTGCGAAGCTCCGGAATCCAGCATGCAATTATGTAGTAATAGATCATGGATGACCAGGGATACATGGAATGGGGGGGTTTCTGAGTCCAATTCTTCCACATGCGGGCCAAAAACTACCATGGGTCTCTCTTCTTTGAGGTTAATACTATTAGGGAAAGGAACCACTCCACAAGGGAGCATGAGTTGGGAAACCTGAGCTTTATAAGAAGGTTGCTTCAAAAGCTCGACTAAGGGGACTAGAATCTTAACATTTTCTAATTCTCTTTGAAGGTTGAAAATCGCAGAGTTCTTTTTTTTAATGGCCTCCTTTGGTTGTTCTTTAGGGGGAACTGGTAGTTTCATGACAGCTGTGGTAGCCTTAGGATTTTCAGAAAAATCAAGGACTGACTTCGAGGAGGAAGAAGGAACGACTTTTTGGTGCAAAGGCTCTTCTATAGGCTTTTTTCATTTTCTGATGGTATCTGACTGAGTAGGCTCTTTTGATGGGGATTCTCCCTCCTGCTCTTGCACTCGTGTCCTCTTTCTAGAGGGTATAAGTTCATACTTCTTATGCAACTGGGCTTTCATAAAGTCTACGAATTGTCTGCAATAGTCATCAATATCTGGGTCTTCTATAGACACTTCTTTCTTCCCTTTATCTTCTTGTTCTTCCTGCAAGGTAATTTATCCATCTTCATCCTCTGAATAAGCCATAAATTGATCCTCCTGATAGTCAGAAACTCCTTTGGCTGGTCCTTTAATTTTTCCCTCCAAATATAGAGGAGACTAGATATGATCTTGCTACTCCTTTCTATTTTGCTGTAATATTTGCAATGGAGGTTTCTGGTGCTGTGGGTTGAAACCTTGGTTAGGAGCCATTTGACTAGGTTGGGCAGTTGAGCTTTTAGTCTCCAACTCTAGCTTTACCATCTTGTTAGAATGGTTTTTAACCATCTTTTTCATCTCTTCTATCTTGTAGTCCGTTGCTTCCCTTTCTTGGTTAGAGGAAGAAGCTTCCTCTTTACCTCTTCTCCTGAAATCATGATCTATTCTCCCCTTAGACTTTCCTATAGAGGAAAATTTTGCCTCCACTTCTAACGCGTCATTCTAGGCCTAGTCTAGGGATGCATATTTCCTCTCTCTCAAAGTGAAGCCAAACTCGAACTCGAATGCTCCTACAAAAAACTACCTTGGCCGTTATTTGAGGAGGTTTCATATCGACAGGTAGGTTATTGTACAACATGTTAAACCTCTTGATGAATTCAGTTACATCTTCATTATGCTTCTTTTTCAATGCATTGAACTATGTAAGAATGTAACCATGATCCCTCTTCTCCCCCCACTTTTGTGTAAAAGAATTTTCCATTTCTTCCTAGGTGATTACCGAGTGGTCATCTAGAGTTTTAAACCACTTTCAGGCTTCTCCGTCCAAAGATTAGAAGAAAAGCCTCAACATTACATCCAAGTGTTCCACATTGAAGTTTTGACCAAAAGAACAAAAATCCTCAATATGTTTCTGAGCAGCACCACCGTCCTCCCCCGTGAACTGAGGCAAGAGCTTCAAGTAATCCTAAGGCATATCATTTAAGACTTGAGGCAGGGCTAGTGGGGCATATTTATTAAGTAAAAATCCTGGTACAACCATGGGAGGTGGTGGATTTAGAGGAGGGTTCTGATGGATGACAATAGGTTTATGTTGGGAAGCAATTTGTAAATTTATCTGAGGAGAGCTCTGGAGTATGGTGACTTGTTTAACTTCCTCAACTTCAGGGGTCCTAACAAGGACAAGCCAGGTTTTCATGTTTTGTTTGACAATGCTTCCTCATTGGATCCCTCAGAGCTTTTCCAGACAGTCACGGTGGACAGGCAAGAGACAAGGGAGGAAATCAATACCAAAAACAAATTCTCCAGGTAGAAACTGAGGGCCAAATTGGTAGGGTTCATGGATAAGCACCGTTCCAGGATTTCTTTGGTGCTAGATATGGATAAAGAATAGCTTATATTATCTATTTAGCAAGCAGCGTTGCAGCCCTCTAGGTCTGGAGCCCAATACCGAGCTTTGGAAATCATCCTCAACCTAACCAACATTCCCCTACTAGACAAGCTAGACTTACACAGTGTATCGGGGATATGCTATGGACCGAGGTAGTGAAACATGCGGTAGCCTTGAAGAAGCTCGCATTAGGGAATTTTGAGGTCTAAAATGGGCATCCTAAGGAAATTATAAAATAATAGTGGAAATAATAAAATAAAATTTGGTGACATCATCAAATTTTAGAGGGAAAAAAGAAAAAACTACTTTTTAAACTCGTATTTTCAACTTATCTCCCAATTTTTTTACTCAAATTTCGAGCGAGAGTACTTGTTGGATGCAAAATTTAATTCTTAATCAAAGGAGTATCCATGTTGCATACTTTAGATGGACTTTGCTATAGGAAAAACGAGAAATACATGAAAAATGTGATTGCAATCACGCTTTTTCATGTATTTATCATTTTTCGCGTAGCAAGGTCGATCAAAAGTATGAAACATGGGTACTCCTTGGATGAGGAATTAATTTTTTCATCCAACTAGTACTCTCACTCGAAATTTGAGTAAAAAATTTGGGATATAAGTTGAAAATACGAGTTCAAAAAGTAGTATTATTTTTTTATTATTTTTTAATCTTTTTACCCTTTTACCTAAAAAATGGTGAATCATCCCCCACCGTTGACATCATCATCTTGAATCCTATTGGTTCTTATAAATTTTATTTTGGTTGTACATTTTTCTTAGGAGGCCCAATTAGACCTCAAAATTCCCCTAATGGAAAATAAGTACAATTTGGTAATAGAGCACCAAAAGAGAGAGAAGGCTAGTGCCAGATCCAACCACGCCTAGCTGGAAAGCCTCAAGAGAACAATAAGAGAGAAGGGGGCTGATAAGGATGCAGCACGACAAAAAAATATTTCCAAGTTAGAAGTGGAGAACCTGGAGCTGAAACGAAAGTTGAACATGTCTTGCGAAGAACATGTGCAGACGAAGGAGCTCATCCAAGTAGAGAAGGAGAAAAGGGTTCTTACTGACTCACTTTCCCAACAACAGGAATAGAATACCTAGAAGGACATGGAGATCATCAGAATAAAACGGAGGTTATCAAAATGGCAGGTCAAATGGGACCAACATACATGCGTGACCCCTGTGTCGGGTGAACCAAGACAGCTCCTGAATAGCTCACCAAGGCCCTATCTAATCTAAAGGTGTCAGAGGATGAGACCCACTCAGTTCACCAGATCCTCAAGGATACTGAGGCCACTCCAGCAGCAAACCAGAAGGTGACGACATCCCTACAAAAAGAGGTGGAAAAACTATGCTGAGAAACCTAGGCGCAGGACAAGTACATCAAAGACTTAAAGGGGCAGATCAAGGGCAATATGTCAATCGTGGAAGAAAGGTGACTAGTTTGGGAAGAGATCATAGTAGAGGTTAAGCATCATTGGGATCTCCTCACATTGATAAATGATAAGAATATCATGATCCACCATCTCAAAGCCCAGCTACAGGATGGACACACAAATGGAGAAGCAAAGGCCACCATAGCTAGGAAGTATATCCGGTACCTAAATGAACTCTTGCCTGATGAAATTCTTGCACAGTGAATACTTGACCATTTTAGGACAGTTATGGAGGTCGGAAGAGTGATTGAGAAATAAACTGCACGCACGAACGCACTGGGTTATTTGGCACGAGTCTCGAAAGGAGTGGAGAAGTTTGACAAGGAGTGGAGCAAGCTGGTAGAAGCCGACCTCCCACCATGCTAGAATCCACAGACAGGCACATTTTCTCAGCTAACGTCCTATGAGAAAAAGACTTCAAAAATTATGGGCAATGCAGACATATCACTGGAGAGAACAACCCGACTAAAAGCAGAGACAATAATAGTTGTGCTATGCAAAGAGTTATTCCTTCTTTGTCAGGTAAAGCAATTCCTTGTCGTCTGTGTGGATTATACCGAGCTAACTAACATGAAATCTCTATTCGAGGCCTACAACACAATGCTTTCAATAGGGGATAGGTTGTGGAAAAAGTGTTGTGAGTATGCAAATCCTCCGGTCTCTTCTGCTTCACATCAGCTATCACCTCCTCCAGCTTGTTCACTTGGATCCTCTTCATCCTCAACTCAGTCATGCAATTCACAGTCAGGCACTCCTCGATGCAACACCAAATGATGAATCTCATGTTGATTAGCAGTTGTCATTGATGTCAACCCAAGCAGCACCACGGGGTACCCCAATATTGCATGGGAATTTTTACCTACCAAATTACTATATTCTAGGTCAAGACTATTTTTTATGGTTTCTACTTGTCAAGATGTTTCTGTTGATATATGGAACACCACATAATTCTTCACGGTTTGAGATATATTCATGTTTGAAGTTTGTAACCCCAGTTAGTGGGCTAAAACCCCATGGGATTGTGGCATGGGTCATTAAAAAGTCAATAATTAATAAATTTTAAGCTCCTAAAATCTCTCCCACGTTCACTTGTTGAAGCCCCTCTCAACCTAAGCATTTATATAAATTATGATCCTCATATCCTCCTTATGTAGGGATTTCGCTATCTGAAACAGGTCATCATGGAATTTTCGCTCTAACATTTTTTCTACGAAGGTTCAGAAGCTAAAATTTTTATGAGGCCAAGACAAAATCCTGACGAAGCTCCTATAAAAATTTTAGATAAAGGTGCGCAATATTTTCGGAGATATGATCTGTGGAAGTCAGTGTTTTTCCAGGCTCCTGAAATTCATCTCAAAGAAGTGATCTTGGAAAAATCGTCATAACTCTCTCTCTATGTATCAGATTGGAATTCTGTAAAAAGTGGTAGATAGTGCATAGAATTTATTTTTCGTTGTATCAATTTCAGAGCCGAATGAAGAAACAGTGACACGTGGCACGCCGTACAATTTCTCTCTACCGAAACAGTCTATAATTATGGAATTGTGAGAGATTGGGCATAACTCTCTCTTGAAGAATCCAAATTGGGTCAGAACTGTGGAAAGGGATGAAAATCACATATTGGGGATCTGAAATAACATAGATACACCAGATTCAATATCGATCATGTGTTGTCAAGGGCTGCAAAGGACCAGACTTTCTAGGGCAACAAAGCAAATCAAGGTGCAGCAGAGGGTAGCATGAAAAGAGTAGCAACCACGGTGCAGAACAGCAGCAATAAGTTCATCACATGAAGTCTTCAAGTGGGCAGCACTGCATACAGTCACTGTAAAGGTATCATTGTACTAAGTCATTGCTAATACATTATTGTAAAAACTGTGCTAGTGTCTATCTACCAAGAGTTGAAGAGGCAATGTCGAGAGGTCTAGGATCATCATTAGGTGGTTGTGTCTTGGTTGGGGTTATGGTCTAGTCTGTCTTCTTTTTCTACATCATTCTATATCATTGTAAAGTGGACCATTTTCCCTGGTACGGGAGTCCATTCTTCTTTTATTCTTCTATAGGGTGGTAGGGTGGTGCTATGTTGGTGCATGAAGTCAGTAATAGGTTCAAGCATGTGAAAAATTCAAGGTGATAGGGTGGTGCTAGGGTGAGTTGTAGCTCATTGGGTGTTGGGGGCATCCGTTCAATTGACTACTGAAGAATCTCGGGCGTTGGAGCGTCCATCCAGTGGAAGTTGGAGAAGAATGTGTTTCTAGATTCTAGGAAGTTGGAGCTTTATTTTCAATTGGATTTGAATATTAAATAATTATTACAAAAGCATTAGGTGGTTTCTGTCCCGGAGTGGGTTTCCACCTTAAAAAATGTGTGCATTTTTGTTTCTTTTGTTTACTGTTATCATTGTACAAACATTGATAATAATTGAAGATTAACTAATTCTCTAATTGAAAGGAATATTGATTCACCCCCCCCCCCCTCAGTATTTCCAAAAATTGGTATCAAAGCTTGGTTTCTTCAATAACAGTTTAACAACTGGAAGGAGGTCATGGAGCATACCAAGAATGATGTACCTCAGTTCAATGAAAATAATTATGCACTCTGGAAAGGAAGAATGGAGGTCTATCTCTTGGCGCAAAGTTACGAAGTATGGGACGTTGTTCAAAATGGAATTACACCAACCACGGATGAACAAGGTAAGAAGATTTTGGTAAATGATGCAAAAGAAAAGAATATTATTATCAATGGACTTATTGAATTTGCTTATCATAAGGTGTTGGGTTGTAAAACTGCCAAAAATGTATGGGACAAGCTTGAGAATATATATGCAGGTGATTCAAATGTCAAAGAAGCAAAGCTTCAAATATATAGAGCAAAATTTGAGCAACTCGTAATGAAAGAAGATGGCAACATTGCTGCATACTTCCAATACGTTGATGAAATAACCAACACTCTGGAAGGATTGGGAGAGCCAGTTGATGAGAAGACTATTATATGAATATTCTTAGAACGTTACCAGGGAGATTCAACCCAAAGCTATCGGTCTTAGAATATAGTGCAAATCTAGAAAAACTCAGGAAAGAGGAATTACATGGAGTTCTCATAGCATATGAAATGAGACTTGATGAAGAAGAGGGTACTTCACGTCTAGAAACTGCATTCATTACATCTAAGAAAACCAATCAGGACAAACAACCTTCAATTGAAAAGACATGCACCTGCAAGTGTGAAGAAAAGGGAGATGATGAAGAAGGTCTTTCAGATGAAGAATATGCTTACTTTATGAGAAAACTAAAAATTGGTAAGGGAAAATTCAAAGGTAAACTTCCATTGATATGTTTCGGTTGTGGTGAGGTTGGGCATTTCGCAGCAAAATGTCCGAACAAAAGTGATGGCAACTCAAAAGGAAAGAAAGGCTTTAAGAAATTCAACAAGCAAGGCAAAAAGAAAGGATCCAAAAGGAACTTTCTCTCTAAAGAAGATAGCTCATCATCTGATGAAGAAAGTGACAACAAAGAAGAAGCCAATGAGAAAGTATTGTTTATGGCCAAGCACAATAAACAAGAGGTATCAAACAATGAAGAAGAAGGGTTGACCATAGAATAATTTTCTAAGGAGGCAATCAGGCTTATAAAAGAGCTCAAGGCTGAGAAGATCCATTCCAATACTCTTGAAGAACAAGTTCAAGGTCTCAAAATTGAAGTTGAAGAACACAAATGTATTGAAGAGTCACTTCAAAAGAAGTTGGAAGAAAGAAACCAAGAAATGGAAGCATTAGAAGCCGAAGTAGTCTCGCTGCGTAAGGAAGTGAAGAAGGGAAAAACTGTCCAAAACTATGCCAATAGCTCAAGGGCATTGGAAGAACTCATCAACAATCAACGATCTTACAACGATAGAACTGGCCTCGGTTACAAAGAAGAAGAAGCAGGACCTTCTACAACAAAATACAATGAACCTATGAGATCTGACATACATGAAGACTTCATTGGACAAGATTCGCAAGCACATCCTTGGAAGATGATTCCTCGACGAATATTTTCATCCAGGTACCAACATATTTTTCATGGCTATTGTTATTCATGTGGAAAATTTGGTCATAAAGCTGTAGAATGTCGCACGTACCCTAGGAACCAATACAATTCCAAGAGATTCTTCAAATATGAACCTCCCAGGGCTCAACGAAACATCAATAGATTTAAACATTTAAGAAATAATATGGAATGTTACAAATGTCAGAACTTTGGACACATAGCTAGAGACTGCAGACTTGAAAATCCTCCAGAAGAATCTTCGAAGCCACAGAATGAACGAACATGGAAGAAGAAGAAGACTGATAATTGTGCTCTCGCTCTCAAGGCTCAAAAAAATAAAGATGTGTGGTATGTTGACAGCGGTTGCTCAATGCATATGACTGGAGATAGAAAGAAATTTGTATCTCTGAAAGAGAAGAAGGATGGAACCATATCCTTTGGAAATTATGGATCTTCAAATGTTATAGGATCAGGTACCGTCACTCTCGGAAGAAAAGATGTTATAGCCAAGAATGTTCTATTGGTCGAAAACATGAATCACAATCTGCTCAGTGTTGGACAAATGTGTGATCAAGGACACACAATGCTATTAAACTCCACAAAATGTGAAATCAGGAAAGGCAGGTATGGTAAAATTGTGGCTACAGCAAGTCGAGCTCCAAACGACATATATGTTCTGGATGAAGCAACTAAAGCATGTCTAATAGCTAAAGAGGATGATACAATAATTGGTAGCAATGATGATCGACTAAGTAAGAAGTTTTCTACAAAGGTGCAAAGTGATTTTGAGATGTCTTTACTTGGTGAGCTGACATACTTCTTAGGGCTTCAAATATCTCAGCAAGAGAAAGGAATATTTATATGTCAAGCCAATTACATCAAGGAAATGCTCAAGAAATTCAAAATGGAAGATTGCAAACCCATCCTTACTCCGATGGTAACAGGTTGCAAATTGAGCATAGACAACTCATCTAAGGATGTGGATCAAAGGTTGTACAGATCTATGATTGGTAGTCTTCTATATGTAACAGCCTCCTGACCAGATGTTATGCAAGCAGTTTGACAAGTAGCAAGATTCCAAGCAGTACCAAAAGAATCACATATTATTGTTGTCAAAGGAATTCTTCGATATCTAAAGGGCACAGAAGAATATGCCTTGTGGTATCCCAAGGTTAAAAATCTCATTATTCATGCCTTTACATAATATTTGGCAGGAAGCATTGATGATCGTGAGAGTACTCGTGAAGCATTGGAATATTTTTTCCAGAAGCTTGGGATTCTCCCAAGTTCTCATTAGATTTTCCTTATTCAGATTATAAAGGGGGAGTGGAAGTGTGTATAGGTCTCCAAGATGGTTGTGTGTCAGGGGGAGTTACCCTTTGCCATTGATGTCAAAGGGGGAGAGAATTTTGTAGAAAGAGGTGTCATGATCGCCGGGGGAGTACTTGTGTTGCCATCAATGCCAAAGAGGAGATTATTGATTAGCGGTTGTCATTGATGTCAACCTAAGCAACACTAGGGGCTACCCCAATATTGCATGGGAGTTTTTACCTACAAAATTACTATATTCTGGGTCAAGAATTATTTTTATGGTTTCTACTTTTCAAGATGTTTCCGTTGATATATGGCACGCCATGTAATTCTTCACGGTTTGAGAGATATTCATGTTTGAAGTTTGTAACCCTAGTTAGTGGGATAAAACCCCATGTGGTTGTGGCACAGGTCATTGAAAAGTAAATAATTAATCATTTTTAAGCTCCTAAAATCCCTCCCACATTCACTTGTTGAAGCCCCTCTCAACCTAAGAATTTATATAAATTGTGATCCTCATATCCTCCTTATGTAGAGATTTCGCTATCTGAAACAGGTCATCGTGGAATTTTCGCTCTAACATTTTTTATACAAAGGTTCAGAAGCTGAAATTTTTATGAGGTGAAGCCAAAATCCTGATGAAGCTCCTGGAAAATTTTCAGATCAAGGTGCGTAATATGTTCGGAGATATGATCTGTGGAAGTCAGTGTTTTTTCAAGCTCCTGAAATTCATCTCAAAGAAGTGACCTTCGAAAAATCGTAATAAATCTCTCTCAGAGTATCGGATTGGAATTCTGTAAAAATTGGAAGATATTGCATGGACTCTAGTTTTCGTTGTATCAATTTCAGAGCCTAATAAAGAAACAGTGACACATGGCACACCGTACAATTTCTATCTAATGAAACAGTATATAATTAAGGCATTGTGAGAGATTGGGCATAAGTCTCTCTTGAAGAATCCAAATTGGGTCAGACCTGTGGCATTGGAATGAAGACTCGGAGGACTACTATAGAGCTAAACATCACATATTGGGGATCTGAAATAATAGAGATATACCAGATTCAATATCAAGCTCCTATAAGGCAAGAAAAAGCTAGATCATGTGTTGTCAAGGGCTGCAAAGGACCAGACTTTCTAGGGCAGAAAAGCAAAGCAAGGTGCAGCAAAGGGTAGCATGAAAAGAGTAGAAATCACAGTGCAGAACAACATCAATAAGCTCATCACATGAATTCTTTAAGTGGGCAACACTGCATACAGTCACTGTAAAGATATCATTGTACTAAGTCATTGTAAATACATTATTGTAAAAATTGTACTAGTGTCTATCTGCCAAGCGTTGAAGAGCCAGTGTCAGAAGGTTTAGGATCATCAAAATGTGGTTGTCTCATGGTTGGGGTTATGGTCTAGTGTGTATTCTTCTTCTACATCATTCTATATCATTGTAAAGTGGACCATTTTCCCTGGTACGGGAGTCCATTCTTCTTTTATTCTTCTATAGAGTGGTATGGTGGTGCTAGGTTGGTGCATGAAGTCACCAATAGGTTCAAGCTTGTGAAAAATTCAGGGTGGTAGGGTGGTGCTAGGGTGAGTTGTAGCTCATTAGATGTTGGGGCATCCGTCCAGTTGACTACTGAAGAATCTCGGGCGTTGGAGCATCCATCCAGTGGGAGCTAGAGAAGAATGCTTTTCTAGATTCTAGGAAGTTGGAGCTTTATTTTCAATTGGAGTTGAATATTAAAGAATTATTAGAAAAGAATTAGTTGGTTTTTGTTTCAGAGTGGGTTTACACCTTAAAAATTGTGTGCATTTATGTTCCTTTGGTTTATTGCTATCGTTTTACAAACACTGATAATAATTGAAGATTAACTAATGCTCTAATTGAAAGGAATATTGATTCACACCCCTCTCAGTATTTCCAAAATATCATGACCTGGCCCACGCGACTTGTTTTATTTTTATTTTCTTTATCATCTATATAATGTAAAAACAAGTGAAATCTTGATTTCACCTTATGCACTCTCTTTTATTTCCTATTTTCTGTTGTGTTTTTGTTATAGTCTGTGTCAAACCACACTGTTTAAGATGAGAGGTCGTTTTGCCTCGTCATCATTTTTTATTAGGATTGGAAACTAACATATCTCCAAAGAATATTTTGTCTCAAAAAATATCTACTCTAAACGTTCATGTAAAACACTATAAAAGATTAGACCGCAGACTTAAAAAAGGTTCTGAATTTTCTGGCAGAAGAAGTTGTATTTTGTGTGTCATATTTTGTAATTTTAAATTTTTTCTCTTAATGCATATCTGAAGAGCCATTTCGGAGAATAATATAAAGTCTTCTTGTTGCGATTATGGATTCCTATTGAGATGGATGAATAGTATGTATCTCTTGGATGCGTTTTCTCAGCTCAAATTTTTATTGCACTTACATTTTTCTTCTTGTTATCGCTTCTTTCTAAATGCGGGTGTTCTATGATTTAGGTGTGAATTTATCTTTAAATGGTACTCACGTCATAATTCATAGTAACATATTAAATATGGCTCGAGTCACGATTTTTGTTGCAAGTTCTCTTTCAATATCGTTTTTCTACTAAGGTCTCTAAGGGGTGGATTCTTATACTTCTTTAATCCCATCTCACTTAGACTTTATCTAACCTTTCCACATAGTTCCATACCCTCATCAGATTTTATAATTGTTCATCTATTTCACATCCGGCCCTTCTTACAACAACTTTATCTCATGACTGCATTAGGCCCATTTTGAGCAGGCCTTTCTCTCTTCAACTAAAGCGCCCAGTTACTATCCTTCTCTCTCTAAGATCCAGGACCACCTTTCAAAAAATTATTTTAATTCATTTGTTATCAGGAGGTTCCCTTTTACCAAGATGTCCTAGGCACTAGTCTTTAGCAACTCAAGGTTGTCTCTGGGAGTGACAACATGTAGGATAATTAGTTACAACACCATTGAATGTTTTAGAATGAAAATTGATAGGCTTACCATGCTACAAAATTACTTTGCCCATGGCATAATCACTATCATCGGTTTGAATCTTGAATGGATGTCTCAAATCTGGCAATGCAAAGACCGGAGCTGAACTGATATTTTATTTTAAAGCTTCAAAATCTTGTTGTTGTTTTCCTCCCCATTGGAAGCCTTTCTTCACACTTGTCACTGCATGCATAGGAGCTGCTATGGCATACAAGTTAGCAATAAAATTTCTCCAATACTGAGTTGTGCCTAAGAAACTTCTTACCTCAGTTACTTATTTGGGAGTGGCCCAATTCACAATGGCTTCCACTTTAGAAGGATCAATTCTCAACATGACTCCTCCTACAATGTGTCCCAAATAAACCAGAGAATTCTTTCCAAATTCACATTTAGACATCTTAAGAAATAATTGCTCTTTCTTCAAAACATCAAGTACCCTTTTAACATGCAAGACATGTTCTTCTCTTGTTTTGCTGAAAATAACTATATCATCTAAATACACAATCACAAATTCATCAAGAAATGGATGCAAAACATTATCTATAACACGCATGAAATTCGCCAGTGCATTACACAAACCAAATGGCATAACCAACCACTCAAAGAGTCCTTGTTTGGTTTTGAATGCAGTCTCAAATATGTCACTTTTTGCAATTCTTACTTTATGATATCCACTTCATAAATCTAACTTAGTGAAAAACTTTGCTTCTTTCAGCTGATCTAGAAAATCATCTATCCTTGGGAGTGGGTATCGATTCTTTACCGTTATCTTGTTCAAAGCTCTGAAGTTGACACACATGCGACAAGTCCCTTATTTCTTCGGAATCAAGACTATGGCTGAACTGCATGGTGAA
Organism: Pinus albicaulis; assembly: GCA_034641835.2. Classification (NCBI taxonomy): domain Eukaryota; kingdom Viridiplantae; phylum Streptophyta; class Pinopsida; order Pinales; family Pinaceae; genus Pinus; species Pinus albicaulis. The sequence goes on along the minus strand of CM076579.1, from coordinate 1,670,177,250 downwards.
GTGCTTGGCCTTATGAGACCTTTGTCCAACAAGTCCTTAATTTGCCTCTTTATTTCAGCATTCTCCATTATCGACATGAAATACATGTTGATGTTTGGAAGAGGACAATCTTGTTGCAACTAAATATCATGTTGAATCTCCCTTTTAGGAGGCAATCCTGTTGGCTCCTGAAGCATCTCATGACGTGCATCAACTACATCATATAAATCTGATTTCAACTTAGGATCAAAATCTTCAAATGACTCATGATTAACATCAGCTTTAGGCTTAATCATTAGAAGAACAAAATTCTTAATTGAATTCACCAGCCTTTTTACCTGTCTAACATTTACAATTGCAATATTTGTCTTCTTGCAATGTGCTTTAACAATGTACTCCTTTCCATCTTTGAATAAATGGTATTATTTCTCATGGTGATGGAAGATCACTTTCCTGTCATACAAGTAAGGACTGCCCAACACAACACTTGTAATATCAAGCGGAACCACATCTAATTCAACTGTGTCAACAAAATGTGTTGTTATTGCAAAGCACAATTTGCACTTCTTTGAAACCTATAAATTTACATCCTTACAAATCCAACCAAGTGGATATGGTTTTGGATGTGGAATGGTCTCAAGATTAAGTTTCTTTAACAAGTCTTCAGAGATTAATTTTTCTTGTGACCCACTGTCAAACAATGTGTCAATATTGGTATGTTTGGATATGACCCTTACATGAAACAGTTCAATTCTCTCTTCTTCATTTGGAGCTTGTATGTGACAGTTCAAAGTACTAGTACTGGGTTTTGTTTCAATTTTTTTCCCCTTCATGTTCTTTAATGCCATCGCTGTAATTTTAGTTTCATCACCTAAATCCTCTCCTAAGTCATGTTGAGTTGTAGATGTAATTTTCTACTTCCCTTTGTTATTGTTATACTTGGGTCTCTTTTCAGGATATAATTTCCAACAATTTTTCTCTTCATGGCCTTCTCTTGAACAATGTTTACAAACCACTTTCTCTCCCTCTTTCTCGATAGATGCATTCTTTTTTCCTTTTCCTTTTGAGGTCTTCTCTTTGTTTTTCCCCTTAAAAGGTTTGTTTCTACCCTCTTCAAAACTATTTTTCCCTCTAGCTTCTAGATGTGTGGCTTGAACACATACCTCATATAGACTTGTAGGATTAAACATGAGGATAGTATGTTTAAGGTAGCTATGTAAGCCCCCTATGTACTTGAGAAAAGTATATTGAATCTGCAAATCTACCCTTAATCAGAGAGCTCTTCTCCTAAATTCTTGGGTGTAGTCTTGTACATTTTGTCCTTTCAATTGTCTAAAATTTTGCCAGTTCATTATGGCTTTCTGCATATGAGCTAATGGAAAAAAAATTTGTTTTATTGCAGTAATGAAATCAGTCCATGATAGAATAATATTACCCTGCTTCTTGATCTCCTCTTTTGTCTTGGCTTCCCACCAAACAATAGTTGCACCTTCCATCCTCAGTGAAGTTAGTTGGATTTTGGTATCATCATCATGAAGGTTATGAATTCTCAAATAAACCTCCAATTTCCTAATCCAATTATCAAGCTTTTCTGCATTGACTTCACCATTAAACATTGGCAATTCAAACTTAACATCAACTTTTAGAAAAGGACTTTTACCAGTGTTCTTTGACTTGTATGACTGGTGTACTGAAGATGAAATAGAGGATGATGATGATGAGGGTGAGGATGGTGTCATTCCACTACCTCCATTTCCTCCATTGCCCTTCTTTGATTTATCTTCATCATTGTGGCCTCATGATGATCCTTGACCTTCCTTGTGAATTTTGGATCCTTCTCCTTCTAGTATTTGATTCCTTTCTTGATAAAGGACTCTCACCATTTTAGTCATGTCAAGGAATGATTTCTTGAACACTCTTTCTTATTCTTTGAGATCCACCTCTTCATGGGCTTCTTCTTATCTTGGAGGCATACTTATTACTTCTTCTGCTTCTCTTGGAGGTGAACTAGGTGGTGGAGAATGTAGCAATCTTGCCCTCATTTGTTGTGGCTCACTTTGAGAACCTCTTGCTTCCACCAATTTTCCTTCTCCTCTCTTAAGCTTGAGCCTAGTAAGCATGAAAACCATTGCAAACAGTTAAAAAATATTTGCAAATAAAAACACCAGAGATTAAACTCTAGCTATGATACCAACTTGATTTGAAAGGAGTGTATTAGTTCTGTTGTGCTAAGTGTCCTTTCAATAATAAAAACATGTACAATTTGTCTCCATTTTTTTGCTTAAGGAATGAGTGTTTTAACCATGAACCATAGATTAATTAGTGAACTTTAAGCATGGAAATAAGCCTTAAAAACACTAAACAACAGTGTATAACATAGAAATATAATCACACATAAGTTTTACACAGCAGGCATGATGAAGCAGTTAACCCCTCCTGGGCTACAACTGCTGGTCCGGCTCCCAATGAAATTTCCCTCTTTGTCATTATGCTCAAAATTGTAAATTACATGTGTTTACAGGCCTCTAATGGTTTTTTATCTGCACCAATGGCTCCAGAATTCTCAAATTAGTCTAGGTAGACTCTTGTTTCACCCAAATTGGTCAAAAATTGACATTCCAATGTATTTTTCCCCAATGTCAACTAGAAAATCTCCACTAAAAGTGGATACTAGCACTTAAATGAAGTTATATTTAATAAAAATCCCTAAATTTAGAGCATCGCTACATGCATTGTAGGAATAGACCGCTAGGTTTAAAGTCAAGTGGTTAGTTCAGGGTGATCACAAGCCGAACCCCTGCTTACAACCACACGGTTAAGGGCTTTCAAAATTCTGTTGTGTGGCATGGAACCTGGAGTTAATAGTTCTGCAAACGGTCGCATTACATGCCATATCTCCGCACATGTGATGGCATTGATTCCCACCAGAGTTAACATTTAATACAACCGTCAGTTAACACGTTGTTGCCGCCAGTTAAACGGTCGATGTTGTGGGTTATGTTCCATGTCACCAATGATTTTCGGGCTGCCAGCGGGTTGGGACCGCTGGTGGTCCCCTCCCCCAACCTCCAAATCATAACACAATATAATAATGCGGATAACCTTAGAGTTAAGAAACAACTCATAGGTGGTTTGGTGGAGCTATCCACGCTTGCGCCCGAGGTCTCTATTTCGACTCTTGTGCCCTCCAAAAAAATTTACCATAGCATCCTGAGGACTCGTGGAAACTTTTGAGCTTGCCACGTGTGGCTCATCCAATGTTCCAAAACATATCCATCAACGGTCAGAATCACCATCCCGTACCAAAAAAAATAAATGACCTAGATTAAGCCACGTGGCACAATCTGGTTGGCTGTGAGAAAAGGGAATATTCCCTAAAATATACCTTCTGAATGTACCTGCATGCTGACTGGGCATCCTAGTCGCAAATTTTTTGTTGTTTTGGAAAACGGGCAGAATGAGATATCTTCCTCATACAACATCATTTTTTCGAACCATTCACGGCGCCAGAATCGCAACGACAAGACCTTTCTAGTCGCTCAGGTTCAGTAATGTTTCGATCACTTTCAATTATGTGCATAACACATGATCTCCTGATCATTATGTCAATTTAAATATTCATGATAAAATACTTCATAACACCATGTTGGATTCTAGTGCCTCACACAACATTATGCCCCAAGTTGTCATGGAGAAACTCGGACTCGAAATCACTAGACCCTACAGGGATTTATACTCTTTTGATTCTAGAAAAGTTAAGTGCCTAGGCCCAATCAAGGACCTTTGTGTCACTCTATATCAAATACCTACAAGATTTTAGTGATGGATATTTTTGTGGCAGACATTGCCCCAAAATACAAAATGCTTTTATCTCGCTCATGGGGGGCAAAATTGCAAGGAAACCTGCAACTAGACATGACTTATGCTACCATTCCAATGTTTGGTCAATCGAGGAAAATTTATATAGAAACAATGATGAAGTACATGGTAAGTAGCCAAGAAAAACCTCACAATTACCCTCTGTACTCTATTCACACTGACCTGGATTCTTTCATTTGGTATAATGATGGAATCACTGATTCACATATTTCCCAAGTAGAAAATGATCCCACAGAAAACACTGACATTCAAACCCAAATAGAGCAACCATACAATGCCCATGAACCACTTTGGAACATGAGTTTTGATGGCTCATGTGGCCAAGATGGCTCTAGGGCAGGAATCTGGGTGTACAACACAGGAAGCGATAGTGCACAAGTTCATTCATACAAATCAAATTTCCAGTGCACAAACAACATTGCCGAGTAAGAAGCCTTGATTTTTGGATTACAAATGTTGAAAAAATTAGGAGCAAGAAGGATCTCTGTGCAGGGTGATTTTGAGTTGGTCATAAAACAAGTCAAAGGACTGTATGCAACAAAACATCCTAGATTAAGAGCTTACAGAAATGTTGTCCTTGATTTCTTGAGAACTTTTGAGAAATATGATCTAGCAGTAATCCCAAGAAACCAGAATTTCCTAGCCAATGGCCTAGCTTTTTCAACAAGTACCTGTAAACTGCCTCACCCAAACAAAGAGCACACAATTGCAGTCAAACATCGTCCTTCTATGCCGGATAACATGAGATAATGGCAAGTTTTTGGAAATGATAAACAAATCAAAAGCTTCCTACAATCTAAATATGAATTCGAAGACAATAATGTAGACATGGATTGTGAGGAAGAAAGTCTTACTAATGAACAAGATACTGAAGGAAAACAAACTTTTATTATGGAAACTGCTATTTTAGATGTAAATATCCCAGCTAGCAAAACTGTACATAATACAAAAAACCAGAAAGACCTTGAAAAAGAAGAATTTGAAATACTCCAAATCAAAGACAATAATGTTCCTGGAGGGCTTGTCCCTTTAGAGGAGTTATTTGAATTTAATGATGTGGCCAAGAAACCCAAAATGGAACCAACTGGAACGGAAATTGAGGAATATAATATAAGCACAGAAAAGAACCCCAAAATCATAAATTATCTAAATCTCTACTTACTATTACAAATAAGAAATATTTCGCCTTATTCAAAGAGTTTATTGATGTGTTTGCATGAAGTTATGAGGATTTTAAATCCTATGATACCAGCATCATTCAACACAAGATTCCAATTAAAGAAAATCAAAAGCCATTCAAATACAAATTGCAAAGAATAAATCCTGTTTTAATACCTTTAGTCGAGAAAGAGATCAAGAAGATGTATGAAGAAAAAATCATAGTGCCACTCAGGTACTCCTAATGGGTTTCCAATATTGTCCCAACTAGGAAGAAAATAGGGGAAATTAGACTTTGCATTGACTTCAGAAACCTTAATAAGGTATCTCTTAAGGATAAATACCCCTTACCTAAGATGGATCACATATTACAAAGGGTAGTGAGTTCTAGTAGGATATCTTTGTTAGATGGTTTCTCTGGTTACAATCAAGTGTTAGAGCAACCTAATGACCAAGATAAGACAACTTTTACAACTCCTTGGGGGACTTTCATGTATGTGAAAATTCCCTTTGGACTAATGAATGATGGAGCTACCTTTCAAAGGGCCATGGACATGGAATTTGTTGATGACGTTGGCCACTTTATTATGATTTATTTGGATGACATCATTGTGTTTTCTAAAACCGATGAAGAACATCTAACACACTTGAGAAGAGTTTTTGAAAAATGCATAAAATTTGGACTCTCCCTGAATCCTAAGAAGACATTGTTTGGATTAGAAGAAGAAAAACGGTTAGGCTACATTATCTCTAAGGATGGAATCATAATCGACCCTAGTAGAACTGAAGTAATATTGAAAATCAACCATCCCAAAAATTTGAAGGAACTCCAATCCTTCATCAGTAAAATCAACTTCCTACGGAGATTTATACCAAACTTGGCAGAACTTTTGAGGAACATCACTAACATGCTAAAGAAGCAAAGAAGGATCGAAATAAAGCAGATCGTAACATCACTACTTGCTGATATTTTGTATGTGTTGTCTAATCTAAATGCTCCTCCTGGTTTATCTAAAACAAATGCTAGATTTCTAAAACTCAAAGCTATTAAATTCTGCATTTTGGAAAATGTTTTGTATTGCAAATATATTGGAGACATTTTTCTTAAATGTTTATTAAAGGATGATACAGATAGAGTAATGCAGGAGTTCCTCGAAGGTGATTGTGGTGGCCATCTTTACTGGAAAACCACTGCTAACAAAATCATGAGAGCTAGTTTTTATTGGCCCACCATTTTTCCTGATGTCCATAAGATGGTTAGTGCCTGTCATAAATGTAAAATTTTTGAACGAAAGAGGAAGCTACTTCCCTTACCCCTAAAACCTATTTCTGTAGAACGCCCTTTTCAGTAGTTGGGATTAAAATTCATAGGAGAAATTCACCCTCCATCTTCTACTCAACATATATGGATGCTCACTACTACATATTATTTCACCAAATGGATAGAGGCCACCCCTTCTAGAAATGCCACTGACTCTGTCATTATAAAATTCCTAGAAACCAACATCCTTTCTAGATTTGGTTGTCCTAGGAAAATCATCACACACAATGATGCAGCCTTCAGATCCAAAAAGATGGTTGATTTCTGTCAAAAATATCATATATCATTGGGGCATTCAATAGCCTACTACCCTCAAGGTAATGGACTGGCTGAATCTTCAAATAAAATCCTGGTGAACATCATTAAAAAGCTTCTGGAGGAGAAGAAGAAATCTTGCCACAATAAGTTGATCAATGCTATGTGGGCTGAGAGGCTCACCACAAAGAAATCAATTGGCATGTCTTCATACCAATTGGTTTATGGAATGGATGCAGTGTTTCCTTCTTCCTTGGGAGTTCCAATAATGAAGATAATCCAAGAGTTCCAAGCTGAACCAAATGGCATTCAAAGAAGATTAATGACACCATTCAGCTGCAGCAGTCTAGAGAAGAGGTTTACAAAAAAACCCAAGTGATGCAAAAGAATATCAAAAATATCTTTGACAAGAGAACCAAGGCCAATGATTTTAATCTAGGTGACAAGGTTCTGAAATGGGATTTCAGAAGAGAGGATAAAGGAAAGCATGGAAAGTTTGATAATATTTGGCAAGGACCATACATCATTCATGCTTTCAGGGGAAATAATGCTTATTTTCTCAAAGATTTGGATGGTACATAAGTATTCGAAGGTCCTATCAATGGAAGGATGCTAAAACATTATTTCTTCTAAACTCAAGTTAAACTTTCATCATTGTAAATACCATCGTCTCACAATTTTCAATAATTCATTGGACGAGTTTGAAGCCCGAAGTGAAGGCCTTAAGCCTAGTTTGATGAGCAGATATAAAAACAGAAATGAAATCAATTGCAAAAGAAAGGAAAGCAGTTAAAAATGTTGCAGAAAAAGGAGCATCCACGGCTACTAGTCTCAAGTTCTTGACACTTCTTTCCAAGAAGCGCCATCCCCAGCTGGAGCCACTGTTAGTACCCTATAAATTATAGGATCTTAAAGTGACTAGATACTTCATATTTCATGCAAGGTTTTCATTATTGAAAGGCTTTTCAAAATTCAAATGATTTCAAATGAAAAGGAAAAATGAAAACAAAAGAAAAAAGAAAAGAGGGTATAAAAAAATAGAGAAAAGAAAAGAGAAAAGAATGAAAAGAAAAAAAAAGGAAAAAAGAAAGAAGAACCCCAAAAATAAATAAAACTGAAAGTGTTGCAAGTTCAAATGCCACTACTCTTTAGATAGGTCTATCCAGTCATATAGTTTAATCATGATTGGTCAATTTTCAATTTCTGTTGATAGGTTAGAAAATAAATATTTGCCAAACTGTTTAATCTTGGCTTATCAGTAGATAGGTAGAAAATGAGATTGGTTCAATAGCTTAATCTGAACCATTAGGAGAAATAAGGGATAGGGGTCAGGTTAGGATTTTAAAAGAAAATGTTCAGTGTATGTAAGTCTAAATGCACCCTACAAAGGAAGAAAAAATGTTAGATGAGTAGTTCGGGTAGGCAAATATGCAAAGGAGGAAGAAACGAAAGGAAAAGGTGAAATGGGGACTTCAAAATCCTTTGAGGTGAAATCTATTTTGTCCTAAGCCCTGTGCAAGTCCCGCTAAGCACCAAATCACAATTTTCATCGACCAAATTGCAAAAATTCCTTGCCATTCATTCATTTCACAAAATCCTCCGATCACAACTAAATCACCCAATTTGTGATTTGTGATGTCAGCGAGTCCCACCTACTTACCACGTCACCCCCCCTCCCTGCACATCGCACATTGCAAGTTTAAAAATTTACCTCCACCGCTCATAACTAAATCTGCCGATGTGCAATTTGCGATAGCAGTGGGGCCCATCCCGTCACGTCACCCCCCTCTCCCTAAAATTTGCACTTCACAAATCTTAGCACTTACCTCCACCGTTTATAACTAAATATGCCGATTTTCAATTTACGATATTCGTGGGTCCCTCCCTGCCATGTCACCTCCCTCTCCCCGCACTTTTCACTTTGCAAATATTAGCACTTACCTCCACTGCTTATAACTAAATCCGTCGATTTGTGATTTGTGATATCCGCGGGCCCCTCCCTGCCACGTCACCTCCCTCTCCCCGCACTTCGCACTTTGAAAATATTATCACTTACCTCCACCACTTATAACTAAATCCACCTGTTTGCGATTTGCGATATCCTTGGGCCCCTCCCTGCCACATCACATCCCTCTCCCTGCACTTCGCACATCGCAATTTTTAAGGTTTACCTCTACTGCTCATAACTAAATCCGCCAAGGTGTTATTTGCGATAACCGTCAGGTCCCACCTCCTTTCCACATCACGCGTTCACCTCGTCGCATCAGCGCTAAACACATCCCACCTTACCCTCTATCTCTACCCCTTACCTCACCATCGACGGCCCTCAATCCATTCCCCCCCCCCCCCTTAGTCGTCGGACGTTAACAAGGGGGTGGGGTCCGGAATGGGCAGTATCCATTACCGCCTACTCCTCCACATGTCACGCTTCCACAGTTTTGCACCCCCCCTCTCTATTATCTCTTACCACCTGAGCCCCCTACAAAAAAAAATTTCCGTTGTCGTCCAAATCGCTGCTACCCTATGACCGTTGCCAATGCCGCCACGCCACATCCTCTATCACCTGTCCACTTTTCCCCATCACATCCCCTCCCACCAATAGCACCGTTGCGTTATGAATGGTCAGGCCGTTATCCAACGGACCCACGCCAACTCAACGGTTACCCTGCAGCCACATGTTAAAACTCGAATTTACTATGACGCCAAAGTTTTCATTGTTGTTATTATTGAATTGCTACATGTTGCGATATTTATAGACAACTGCAGAGGAGATCACGACCAGGCACATTGGCCAAAGGGTAAATTTCACATCAAATAAGAAACAATCAGTGCTCTGTGAGCCTGGTTACAGTTCTTGTTTCATCTAATTCATTTCTGATCCCGATCCCCTTCGGTCTTACCCCTTCCTCAGTATCAATTCATAGCATTTCGTTTCCCCCTTCTCTATTCCCCTTATTTTGTAGCCCATTCTCCATTACAGGTGAAACAAAGAGTTAAAAAGAAAATTAAGTTGAGATTCAACAAGATGATGAGCTTAGTGAAAAGAGTCGCCTTCACTAAGTGGGCTCGTAGGCTATTTTTGGCACAAGTCTATTTTTAGACATGGTGATCATATTTCAGAAGTTTCAGGATGCTATTTGTGGATGGTTGGTCAAGTTAGAAAAAATATATGAAATTCTATTTTTAGAATATTGGGCGAAGTCTATTTATAGATCGTCGATCTAAAAATAGATGCATGTCAAATATTATTAGCTCTTAATAATAATCAGACTCTAAACAACAACTTATTCTCTTGGAGCACTTAATTTCAGTATATAGATTTGGAAAATCAGTGGGCTAAAGGAATTACACAATTCCTAAGGGTTTATTGGAGTTCATGCATAGAGGACTCAGTTAGAACTGAAGTGGCAAAGTTATGACAGAGTTGGAAGAGTAGTTCATGGAGTTGTATTCAGTTTAACTCAGTTAAACTCAGTTGAGCTAGTTGTATCTAATCTAACTGATTGATACACTAGTGAGAGTGGAGTGAATTAATTAGTTAATTAATTCACAAATAATAACTCATTAATCAACCGAACACAACAGCTTAACTACAAGGCATGTCGATCCAAAGGAGACCCGTTAAGAGATAACATAGTGAAAGGGTGGAGATAAACTATTTGTTGTGACCATAGTGATGCATGGATTGCATTCACATATACATTGGAGCGTTTCAATGATGATCACAAGAAAGGAGAGTGGGGTTACCCAATTGGTATTTGTAATTAGCTTTGGATTACGCAGCTGGAGGCTAAGTAGGAGGGGCCTAGATTGGTGTATGCACTTGCATTTCTCGTATGCTAGGAAGCCATATGATTGATTGTACCTAGAGCTTGATGTACTAAGCTTTGTATGAGATTGTTACATGATCTCCATGATACATAATATATGATAGTTGGGGTTTTCAGCTTCAGGCTTTCCCGTTAAACAACTGTGTTATGTGCGATTGTTTTTATTTATGCTTCACATGTGTGTGCAATTAATTTTCCACAAAATATTAACAATGGAATGATTTTGTTTTTTGCAAGAAGTTAAATATTGTGAGATCAGGGGAATCTAGGACATATGCATGCTTAATGTATATAATTTCTAGAAATCATGCCTCCCAAGGAAAATTAATAGCCTTTCAATCCCATTGTCTACCCCCAGGTAGACTTAGACCATATTCCCCTGGTTGAAAGTGACTACAAGATCCACGAGATAGAGTTAGACCTCGACCTATTCGATGTCTACTGCTGGCTCGAGGATAAGCTCCTTGAAGAAGCAGATGATATGAGCCTGTGGGAGACCAAGCTTCCACATTACATCTTTCATAGAACCCATAGCTGCCCTGACCTAATTAGGAAATGTCAATCTTGTTATGACATTTAAAAATAGCCATAGTGAACTCTACATGAGAGATTTTGTTTTATGTAAATGCCTCATCCATTCAAGATATGTTGCAGGCCCCCATTGTTGAGAGCACTATCCCTTTTTCATATGAGGCCCTTATAGGTCTATACCAAGGATTATATTTTTCCAGCAGGGCTAAAACCTTGGAGCTTTTCATGACTCCCAATGCACCAATGCCTACCACAAATCCCCCATATCCATCATCCACCTTCTCGGAAAGGACCAAGCACATTATCACCACCCTATATTATTTATTAGGTTATCATAATGATCAGTGGGTAGATTAAGCTATGATTTTTTTCTTGTCTATCCTCTCTGTAGATGCCAAGCCCACTGATATGTTCAACTATGCTCAGTTCCTTGCTGATGCAATCCAAGATCAGCTCCTGAAATTTCAAACAGAAGGGGTATTCAAATACACCTCTGTGTTGGTGTATATGTTTACTTCTTTCCAATCCAGAAAGTTTGAATTCAACATGATAAAGAAAGATGAAGACTCTCAATCCCAATCTGTCATTTTTTGGACAACTCTATTGAAAAAGGATCAAGAAGACTATTCATACAAGATATTTGTAGAACTATTTGTTCATCAAGAAATCAGTGCACTTAGCAGCACCACAGAGCCCAGGGTCAGTGAGGAAATAAAGAAAGTGATGCAGTTGACAAAGCAGATCAGGAAAAAAAACTGGTATCTCTACCAAAACTACACGAATATCAGGGTTTATGGCAGTGAATTGGCCCCCTATAAGCTACCCAGATACATCTCCATGAGGATATTTTCCCTTGAGTATATGAGACAAATGATAGATGTTGATTAGGTGCATTTTGTTTCGGCCAAGAAGAAGTCACAATTCAGGATCAAATCCCAAATTGGCCCATTCATCTGCAATAGTAGGGCAGTAGGGGGAGAGGAAGACCAAATACTGAAAGAGATTAAATTCACACACAGTTTCACCCAGTCCTATGATCCAATGGGGATCATCTCCAAGAAGAGGGTGGAAAACAAGTCCACACCCTACATCCATACTCACAGACTGGAGATAGAGATTTACATGAACCAAGAAGAATGGGTGGCAGACACACTCCAGGAGGCTGAAGAGCAGGTCATCTCTACTTTAGGAATCCAAACACTAACTCCATAACAGAGGAAGGCAGCGGGAGTTCAAGATGACAAAGGAAATATCCTAAAAAGGAAATAGGAAGTAAGAGGACCAGGGCTGATCAAATGGACATGGACATCGATTCCTCCACTAAGGAGTTCAAAATGAAATATAGGGAGAGAGCCGAGATAAGCATGGGCCTTGACCAAGGCAATGAGAGGAAACTAACAAATTGTCATCACAATTGGGGATTCACCAAGTTCATCTCCAGAAGGTGGCCACCTGATCTTCTCCACATCCTTTGCCACTGTTCCATTCCAACAGTAGAATTTGCAAACTCCCACATCTTCTTCCATTGCAGAACAAAAGAAGGAAGACATCTATGACAGAATTAGGGAGATCAAGAGAAGGAATGAGGTTCTCAATACCAACACCTACAATCAGTTTTGGAAACAAATAGCTCCCAGAGTAGGCTCCTATCAGCCTTTGACTCTGAGAAGGGAATAATGAAGATGGCATTCTTGGAGGCACAAATTCCTCGGCCCAAAGGTGTATTAGAATACAAGAAGACGTCTTTTGAGTTTGATGAAAAGAACATCCACCCAATAGACCAAATGGAGATCCACAAGCAGACTAGGGAAATGATCTTCTCCACCCTAACTAGCACAACCATGAGCCTCTCAAAACTATAGGTGACTTTTTCCAACTCACAGTCACAATTAAAGTTGGAAAAGGTCTCCGCCATGGCCAAAGATTCAAGGATAAAATCTTTGGAGGATTTAGTGATACAACTCGGGTACAATCCATCAAACAAGTAGTTTCAGAAACCGTTGTGAGCAGGAAGAATGCAGACATAGCTGCTTTGAGGAGGAAATTTAAGATGCTAGTGACAGAAAATGCTATGGCCAAGGAGATAGAAGAAACTGAAACACAGAAAACAGAAATGTCACAATTAATTGTTGAACAAATAGAGCAGATCAAGAAAATGGAGGATGATATGGATAAAATGATCAAATAAAGACAAAAATAAATAAGGGATGCAGTGAAGGGAGTAGCAAAAGAAGTAGCTAAGGCCATGACCCCCCTACAAGCAGTTCCGCTCACAATGATCCCAACAGCCACAACATCCACAGGAGCACTGGGGGAAGGTACTGAGCAACTAGCCAAGGCAATGGATAGCATGTCCTTATAGTCAATAGAGATTAAAAAGCTGCAGGATAAACTCAGTAACCTACAAGAGCAATTGAAAAGGAAAGATTCTGCACATGCCACAGATTTGCAGATTAGCAAAATGCTAAATGAAAGCTTGCAGAAATCTCTTCAGGAGTCCTCAATTGGCAGCATGGTGGGAAGAGACAAGGAAATCATATGGTTGGATATAATTGAATATGTAAATGATATATGGCTTTCAACTCAGATAATTTTTTAACAAAGGGATCTAATTGATGTAGTGAAGGTTGCAATTGAGAAAACAAATGAGGAACTTGGAGATAAGCCCCAAACTACCAACGACATCATCATATTCCTGAATTCCAAGAGCAGCCATGAATTGGAGCAAATGGAAGTGGCTGACAGAACATATTTTGTTCTTGAAGTTAAAAGGGTGTTGAATAATAAGAGTCTGGTCACACAGCTAGAAGAAATATGCCATCAGCTGGAGATTGGGGTGAGTAAGTTTTTCAACAGGATCGAGTCACTGAACAAAAGAGGTTTTCCTTCCTTGTTTCTCATCAATGATAAACTAATGCCCATGATTTATTATATAAAGAGGCTCATATAGATCTCTGAGGACACATCCAAGCTCACAAATATAAAGAGAACCATGAATGGGAAAGCATTCTATGAAGTCAACAGCAATGATGTCTTCATACAGCATGAGGTGAAGCACATTTTTCTGCTAAAACCAGCATTCGTAAAGTACACCGAGACTGATGAAGTCTATAGGAAGCTGAACATGACCAAGATCTCGACTTCAGAGAGTTGGGAAAATCTATGCAGGCTCCAAGAAGGATGACAACTCAACTCAGTGACGAGGTTGGCGGCCAAGTGCAATGTCAGTGTCAGCACATCCAGTGTATCAGATCTGCTAGCATAGCAGACTGCCACTGCATTAGATAACGACTCCACAAGGACGTCAGGCACCCGTCAAGAGGTCCATTAAAATAAAGGGACACTTCCACTTCGACTTTGGACATCTGTCTAAAAACAGTCACAATAATTCCATGCATGAGACGCGCAGACCCATTTTCAATTACTCTTATAGAAAACGAACCGATCGCCCTTTCGATAATGGCAAGCTGGTGCAAAAAGTTTAAATATAAGTTCTCATTCTGTAACAATGGTTGGACCCTAGTTTTGTAAGCATTTTTCATTGCAAGTATTCGTACTTTTCAAGATGGAGCATCAATAAAGAGATTATTCTGCAAGATTCATATGTTGTGTTGTCTTGGTGAATGTTTTTCCTTATTCATGTTTAATGTTTTCCCACTGTAATATTTTCATGTGTTTTATTTATAATTCTATTTGTAAAGTAGGGAGGTTAGATTAAGATTTGTTGTTTTAGAGTACCTTAATTCTGAATTCCTTTACAATTTCAATGTTTTCTTCTGATGTATGGTTTAAGAATTCTTAGTTTCTCTTAAGTCATTACCGAAAGCACTTTTCTCCATCCCAAAATTCCACTTAGCTATAAACACCATTATTCACAACTAGCTTGCCTTGCATTTGCTATGGAATTTTATGTGTACACCGAGCCTATTTTGACTCCATATCCCAATGGAAATTGTTTAAATAAACCCCCCTTAAATCCAACCACGAACAATCATACAAAAACAACTCCCACTCTCAATTTAACTAGCCTAATATCGTTAAATTCAAACAAATCTAAATCTTATAGAGAGATCCCTCTCTGAGTCTAGGAGGGCTAGATCATGGGCTTCAAGTGGTTTTGATGTTTTTCTTTATAATTTAGTCTTGCCAATATTATAAATTATAGAGTGATAACATGTGTATTTTACATTTAGTTTTCATTCAGTTTCTATTTCTTTATTGTTTAATATTTTCCCAGTTCAATATTCTAAAGATTCTGATAGAATGCCAACAATACTGTGTCTTGCTTCAACTTCCTCAGTTACAACTAGAATTATTGAAGACGCTTTTACATGTGCCCTCTCTCCTCATCTTGAAGAGCCTTTGTTATTTCCTCTCTCTCCACTAATCTAGCTGAAACAACAGGAGAAAGAAATTATTTTCCTCTAAAGAATACAATGAACTCCTTATTTCTTGAAAGAAGAGTGCCTCTAGTGAGCCTCTTAATTTCTTCAATTATTCTTTCATAGCTGGTATTTTTAACACCCCGTTTAACTGCAATTTTGGAAATCACACTTCTTTCCCATAACTTCACCATAGCAGCAACAAAACCCTAGTGATTCTTGTTTCTCCTTAATGCAAAGTGAGGAGGTATTGTTCATTCAATATTTCATAGTTTGGTAATTTCCCAATCACCCAATGTTGGTCTCATACCATAAGGAAGAAGTCTAAAAGGATGCCTGTAGCCAGAAAATACAACTGGAAATAAGTCTGCATCTACAGCTAAAGGTACAGAACCTAAACAAAAAGTAAAACGTGGAACTAATCCATCCAATATTTTGTTTATTTCATTTTCACAATATGCCTCGCCAATTAGCTAAACAAACTATTTTTTATCAATGTTGTAACTACCAAGATGATAAATGGATACATGATCACCATTGACCATATCAATTGGCTTATCTCTGATTAATGTATCGTATGTGATGCTTCCATCAACTCCACCAATTGGCTTGTTTATAGAAACAGTTTCGGCCTTAGATAGCATGCATCCGTCATTATCCAAAGCAACTTGTTGATTGTTTTCTGATTGCAATGTTTCATATTTTACAAAAGGTGGTGCATAGCTCAATCCTATGTATAGAACTATAAAACCCCTGACCTCCAATTTACCAATCCTATAGTTCTCCTCATGCTTTGAAAATAACTTCAGGAGGCTCGGTTAGTTTCATTTCAGGGTATTTTTAGTGTAGATATTTCATTGATCGTTGTGTATCCAAGCTCACTCCATTTAATGCCCCATTTAATTCCCTGAACAAAAAAATGAAACGTAAAAAGTTATTTTAAAAACATGATGCTTTTCATGTGAAAGTAAATAAAATAATGACCCAATTAAGATGTATGATAGGAATGATCCATCTATAAACACAAGGTTTAGGCATTTGGGTTATCTCATTAATTACATGTGATCTAGATATTCTGTGATATTAAATATGACGATTCAATTATACTTCCAATGACACAAGATATTTGTGAGAATGCATTCTATGGTTCATTGATAAGGAGTTCATAAATTTTGCTCAAAATTCAAAGTTACAAGATTGGGTTGAAACCAGGATGGTTGCGTAGATCTCATCTTCCTGATTCCGATGTCGTGAACGGTTCAAAAAACTGATGTCGTATGAGGGAGATATTGTGTTCTGATCGAAAAGATAAACCGATAAAATTGCGACAGGTTTGACTGGGATGCACAGTCAACAGGGTGGAGGTACAGTCAGCAAAAGGAATATTCCTTTCCTCATAACCAATTACATGATGAAAAGTGGCACCATTTTATTGGTCGAATTGGTTGTATGAGGTTTTTGGAGGACCAATTAAAGGGTGCCACATGGCTAGTCCTGAGGCTACCACGTGTCCCCTTGATGGTGTATTAAAATTTTGGTGAGGCCCGCAGGGCTTGACCCCGCGACCTCCAACAGAACACGCACACATCCTAACCACCTGAGCCACACGATAATTCTTAACTTGTATGGGAGTCGGGTTTATGTTATGTTTGAATGTGTTGGTTTTTGGGGGTTGGGGACTGCGTGTGGTCCCAACCCGCCGACAGTCCCGTATTGGTGGTCACATATAAAGGTTACAACCAACAGTGATTGCAAATTACAAACATTCTCCACCAATGTTAAAACCGTCCGCAACCTGGTCACATTGCAATGGTTCACTATAACCACTTCCGTCGCGGTCAGATGTAACCTGCCAAACAACTCAACCACAGTTCTGTTTTCAACCCACAGCATTACTGCAGGTTTCGCCCATCCAACGATTATGTAACTGTGTAATGTGGGTGCATGTGCCCAACCAAAAAATGTTAATTTTAAATGCGTGCAGATAAAGCACTAACAGTTATGAAATCTGTAGGTTTAGGGTGTGCATGTGGCCACCCCAACCGCGACATTTAATATTGTAGTTAAGTTCGAAGATGGTTTGGCAAAACACACCTTTTTGAGTGGAAAATTCTATTTTAACTCTAGATAAGTGGAGTCCTCCACGTTTAGTGGAGTTTTTCTAGGTGTAAAGAGGAAAAAGAGTAGGAGACTCAATTTTCGCCCATTCTGAGTGAATGAAGAGTCATTTTTTACTAATTAGAGCATTCGGGAGCCATTGGTGTAGAGAAAACAACCATCAGAGGCCTAGAACTACATGTATTTTAAAATTTTGAGCATAATGAAAGATGGACATGCCATTTGGAGTTGGAACAGCAGATGTAGCCCAGGAGGGGTGAACTGCTTCATCATGCCTGCTGTGTAAAATATATGTGGTGACTTATTTATTTATTTTACACTGTTGTTCAGTGTTATTTGTGCTTATGTCATGCTTCTAATTCACTAAAATCATCTAAAATTCATAGTTAAAATACTAAATCCTTAAGCAAACCAATGAGACAAGTATGCACATGTTTATAAACTGAAAAGACACTTAACACAGCAAAACTAATACAGTCCTTTCAGATCATATTGGTATCGAAGCTAGAGTTTATTCTCTGGTGTTGTTTAGTGCAAAGAATTGTTTAACTATTTGCAAGTTTTTAGATGCTTACAAGGCTCAATCTCAAGAGAGGAGAAGGCAAATTGGTTGGAGAAGAAGGGTCTCAAGAAGAGCCAAAGCAAAGGAGAGAAATATTTCCACAATCTCCACCACCTAGTTCACCTCCTAAGGAAGCAGAAGCTACATTAAGCATGTCTCATAGAGAAGGATAAATCCACGAAGAAGTTGATCCCAAAGAGGAAGAAAGAGTGTTCAGGAAAGCATTCCTTAACATGACTGATATGGTTAGAATCCTTTATCAAGAAAGGAATGAGAGACTAGAAGAAAAAGGATCCAAACTTCACAAGGAAGGACAGGGATCTTCAGGAGGTCACAATGATGAAGATAAGTCAAAGAAGGGAAATGGAGGAAATGGAGGCAATGGAGAGACGTCATCCTCACCCTCATCATCATCATCCTCTACTTCCTCTTAAGCACATCAGCCACACAAGTCAAAGAACACTGGTAAAAGCCCTTTTTTAAAACTTGATGTTAAGTTTGAATTGCCAATGTTTAATGGTGAAGTCAATGCAGAAAAGCTTGATAATCCAGAACCTTCAAGATGATGATACCAAAATCCAATTAGCTTCATTGAGAATGGAAGGTGCATCACTTGTTTGGTGGGAAGGAAAGACAAAGGAGGATATCAAAAAACATGGTAATATTATTCTATCATGGTCAGATATCATTACTACTATAAAACAACAGTTTTATCCATTAGCTCATATGCTTAAAGCATAATGAAATAGCAAAAATTTAAGCAATTGAAGGGACAAAATGTGCAAGAATACACCCAAGAATTTAGGAGAATAACTCTCTTATTAGGGGTAGATTTGCAGAGCCAAGATCATTTTCTCAAGTACATAGGAGGCTTACATAGCTACCTAAATCATACTATTCTCATGTTTAACCCCACCAATCTAGATGATGTATATGTTTAGGCTGCACATCTAGAAGCTAGAGGGAAAAACATATCTAAAGAGGGTAGAAAGAAACCTTTTAAGGGTAAAAACAAAGAGAAGACCTCAAAAGGTAAAATAAAAAAGAATGCATTTGTTAAGAAAGAGGGAGAAAAAGTGTTTTGTAAACATTTTTCAAAAGAAGGATGAAACTCATTGTTGGAAATTACATCCTAAAATGAGGCCAACGAAACCCAATAACAAAGGGAAATAGAAAACTGCAGCTACAACTCAACATGATTTACGAGATGATTCAGGTGATGAATCTAAGATTACAGCCATGGGATTGAAGAACATGAAGGGAAAATAAATTGAAACTAAAACTAGTACTAGTACATCAAACTATCACATACATGCTCCAAATTAAGAAGAAAGAATTGAACTGTTTCATGTGAGAGTCATATCTAAGCATACCAAGATTGACACATTGTTTGATAGTGTGTCACAAGAAAACTTAATCTCTGGAGACTTGGTCAAGAAACTTAACCTTGAGACCATACCATATCCATTAGGTTGTGTTTGTAAGGATATAAATTTACAGGTTTCAAAGAAATACATATTGCGGTTTGCAATCACTGCACATTTTGTTGACATAGTTGAATTAGATGTGGTTCCGCTTGAAATAACAGGTATTGTGTTGGGGAGTCCTTACTTGTATGATAGGAAAGCAATATTCTATCGCCATGAGATATCATTTATTCAAATATGGCAACGAGTTCATTGTTAGAGCACATCGCAAGAAGTCAAAACATTACTATGGTAAATGATGGATAGGTAAAAAGGTTGGTAAATTCAAGTAAGAATTTTGTTCTTCTTATGATTAAGCCTAAAGCTGATGTTAATCATGAATCATTTGAGGGATGTGATCCTAAGTTAAAATCAGATTTATATGATATAGTTAATGCACATCATGAGATGTTTTAGGAGCCAACAGGATTGCCTCCAAAAAGGGAGGTTCAACATGAGATTTAGTTGCAGCAAGATTGTCCTCTTCCAAACATCAGTATGTATTGCATGTAGATAATGGAGAATGCTAAAATAAAGAGGCAAATCAAAGATATGTTGGACAAAGGAATCATAAGGCGAAGAACCTCGCCATGCAATTCACCCATAGTCTTGATACCAAGAAAGATGGGACTTGGCGCATGTGTGTAGATTTTCGAGCTTTGAACAAGGTTACGGTAAAGAATCATTACCCGCTCCCAAGAATAGATGATTTGCTTGATCAGCTGAAAGAAGAAATTTTTTTCACTAAGTTAGATTTACGAAGTGGATATCATCAAGTAAGAATTGCAGAAAGTGATATATGGAAAAATGCATTCAAAACCAAACAAGGACTCTTTGAGTGGTTAGTTATGCCATTTGGTTTGTGTAATACACTAACAACTTTCATGCGTGTTATGGATAGTGTTTTGCGTCCATTCCTTGATGACTTTGTGATTGTGTACTTAGATGACATATTGATTTTCAACAAAACAAGAGAAGAACATGTCTTGCATGTGAATAGAGTGCTTGATGTTTTGAAGAAAGAGAAATTGTTTCTTAAGATGTCAAAGTGTGAGTTTAGAAAGACTTCTTTTGTCTATTTGGGACCTATTATAGGAGGAGGAGAGTTTAGAATTGATCCTTCTAATTTGAAAGCCATTGTGAATTGGCCCACACCCAAAACAATAACTAAGGTAAGAATTTTCTTAGGTGCAGCTCAATATTGGAGAAATTTTATTGCTAGCTTTTCTTCCATCGCAGCTACTATGCATGCAGTGACAAGTGTGAAGAAAGGCTTCCAATGGGGAGGCAAACATCAGCAAGCTTTCAAAGCTTTAAAAGATAAGATCAGTTCAACTCTAGTCCTTGCATTACCAAATTTGATATAGTGATTCCAGATTCAAACCGATGCTAGTGATTATGCCGTGGGGGCAGTACTTTTGCAGCATGGTAAGCCTATCGCTTTTCATTCTGAAATATTTAATGGTGTTGTGAAAAATTATCCTGCATATGAAAAAGAAATATATGCATTGTTACAAAGTGTCAAGAAGTGGAAACACTACTTGATGGGTAAAGAGACTATTGTGCATACTGATCACCAACCATTACAGTACTTGCAGTCACAAACAAAATTGCAGAAAATCAAGACATTTCAGGTGGATGGGATTTCTTCAAAAATTTCACTTGGTTATAAGGTACAATAAAGGCATTTTCAATAAAGTTGCTGATATGCCTTCAAGACCAATCATTGGTGCATCTACTTTACTAAAAAATGATTCTATTGTGCATGAGAGTTACATAGAACAAAATGCACATGATATTGATTTTCAAGATGTGTATGCTAGTTTGAGTGAAGGGAATGAAGTTGAAGAAAAAGATTATCACATGCATAACAATTTGTTGTTTCATTTGGGTAAGTTGTGTATACCACAAGGAAAGAGGCTAAGTGTCATGAGAGAAGCTCATTCGTATCTTATTACTGGACATTTTGGGATAAGAAAAACAGTGGCGCATCTATAGAGGTATTTCTATTGGCCTCGCATGATAGATAGTGTGTCGCATTTTATAAGAGGTTGTTCTATGTGTGAAACAAGTAAGCCTAGTAATAGGAAGCTTTGTTTATACACGCCACTACCAGTACCATCAAGGCCATGGGAGAGTGTCTCCATGGAGAATACAACATGATTATCTTTATGTAGTTGTGGATAGATTCAGTAAAATGTGTATACTTATGCCATGTAAGAAAACCATTACTGCTGAACAAACTGCCGAAGATTATTTTCAACATGTTTGGGTTCATTTTTGGATTGCCAACTTCTATTGTTAGTGACAGGGATCCCAGATTCATTGGGAATTTTTGGTCAACTATCTGGAGTATGATGGACACAAAGTTGAAAAAGAGTATTTATTTTCATCCACAAACAGATGGAAAAACCAAGGTGGTGAACAGAACCGTTGTGAATCTATTGAGAGGATATTGCAGCAAACATCCTAAGTTGTGGGATGAGCAACTGCATTACATTCATCATGCTTACAATCGAGCAAAGCACTCTTCAACTCAAATATCACCTTTTGAAGTATGCTTTGGGTATTTTCCAAAATTTCCATTAGACTTCATCTTTGGGAAGGATGTTGCAATTGATGGCCATAGTGATATTAACAAGGCTCGAAAGTTCATTGAGAAAATTCAGATTATACATCAACAAGTTCAAGAACAGCTTGAGAAAATTCAAAGAAAATACAAAGAGAGGCATGACAAACATATAGTTGATCACAAGTTTCAAGAGGGAGATGAGGTATGGTTGCACATTAGCAAAGAAAGGATGCAAGGGGAAGGTAAAAATCTCAAATCCATTCGCTATGGTCCATTCAAGATCATAAAGCAAGTTGGTAATAATGCATTTCAACTTGAATTACCTTCTTATATGCAAATGTATTCAGTTGTTAATGTTGAAAACTTACGTTTGTATGAGTCACCTTTGATTGATGATCAAGGAAGTGATGTTCAACTACCTTCTATTAAATATTTCTCGCCAAAATTTATGGATGAGCTCAAGGAAGATACAATTCTCGATAGGAGGATAAGAGCATCCAAGACGGGAAGTGTTGACTACCTTCGAGTTGGGCTCAAAGACACTAAACCAAGCAAGGAAAAATGGATGGAGCTTGGAAAGGTGAGGGAGTTATACCCTCATCTACTGAATAGGTAATTAAGTCTTTTGGGGTCCAAAAGCTTCCCAATGGGGGGGAGTGATCATGAGTTCGTAAATTTTGCTCAAAATTCAAAGTTACAAGATTGGGTTGAAACCAAGATTGTTGCGTAGATCTTGTCTTCCTGATTCTAGCATCCTGAATGGTTCGAAAAACTGATGTCATATGAGGGAGATATCGCGTTCTAATAAAAAAGCCAAACATGTAACATTGCGACATGTTTGACTAGGATGCATAGTCAGAAGGGTGGAGGTACAGTCAGCAAAAGGAATATTTTGAGGAATATTCCTTTCCTTAGAACCAATTACAGGATGACAAGTGGCGCAATTTTATTGGTTGAATTAGTTGTACAGGTTTTTTGGAGGACCAATTAAAGGGTGCCACATGGCTAGCCCTGACGCTACCACGTGTCCCCTTAATGCTGTGTTAAAATTTTGGTGAGGTCCGCAGGGCTCGACCTCGTGACCTTCGGCTAAAAACACACACGTCCTAACCACCCAAGCCACAAGATAAGTCTTAACCTGTATGGGAGTCGAGTTTATGTTATATTTGAATGTGTTGGCATTTGGGGGTTGGGGACCGCCGGCGGTCCCAACCCACCAACGGTCCTGTATTGGTGGTCACATATAAAGGTTACAGCCAAAAATTATCGCAAATTACAAATAGTCTCCGCCAATGTTAAAACTATCTGCAACTTGGTCACATTGCAATGGTTAACTGTAACCACTTCCACCGCAGTCAGATGTAACCCATCAAACAACACAACCACAGTTTTGTTTTCAACCCATAGTATTACCACAAGTTCCACCCATCCAACGGTTATGTAACTGTGTTATGTGGGTACATGTGCCCAACCAAAAACTGTCAAGTTTAAATGTGCACAGATAAAGCACTAACGGTTATGAAACCCGCAAGTTTGGGGTGCGCATGTGGCCACCCCAACTGCGACATTTAATATTTCAGTTAAGTTCGGTGGTGTTTTGGCAAAGCGTGCCTTTTTTAGTGGAAAATGCTATTTTAACTCTAGATAAGTGGAGTCCATTTTTAGTGGATTTTTTCTAGGTGTAACTGGGCAAAAGAGTAGGAGACTCAATTTTCGCCCATTCTGAGTGAATGAATAGTCATTTTTGACTAATTGGAGCATTCTAGAGCCATTGGTGCAAATAAAACAACCATTCGAGGCTTGTAACTACATGTATTTTCAAATTTTGAGCATAATGAAAGATGGACATGCCATTGGGAGCTGGACCAACAGATGTAGCCTAGGAGGGGTGAACTGCTTCATCATGCCTGCTATGTAAATTATATGTGGTGACTTATTTCTCTGTTTTACACTATTTTTCAGTGTTATTTGTGTTTATTTCATGCTTCTCATTCACTAAAATCATTTTCAATTCATGGTTAAAATCCTCAATCCTTAAGCAAACTAATGAGACAAGTATGCACATGTTTATAAACTGAAAAGATACTTATCACAACAAAACTAATACAGTCCTTTCAGATCATTCTTGGGCTAAGTCGCAACATGAATAAGGTGCACATTGAGACACTCTAGGGCTTTGAAGGAGTGATAATCCCAATGGAATTTTCATAATCATAATATACTTAATAGGGTGAGAACCCCAAAAGATACCTTTAGCGATTATCATAAGGTATTGTCATCACACTAGAAGCGTTTTACGAGAAATAAAAAATTGAAGGTGCATGCATCATTATAACACTAGCCATTTAGATGACTTTGTCAACGAAGCTGGATCAAATGGTAAAAATTTTTCTTGAAAGGTTGATATGCGGATCGACATGAAAATATACGATAGCTTGAACCTCCCTTTGGAAATTGAATGCCCACACTCAAGGATATCATTGAAAGATGATGAGGTGCATGCTAGAAATTGATGACCAAAATCTTCATTGTTAATTATGAGAATCTATATGGATGTAAATATTGCCATGAGTTGTGTTATATAGCTCCAATAAATGGTATGAGTGTCATGTCGTTATGATTGTTATGTTTTTATGTTGGTTGTGTTGGTTTGCTTTCAGCAGGTCGATCATTGTAAATACTACAACAAGTTATTTATAAATCTCCATGGGAAATAGGTTTCCTTTCAATAGTCTTGTTGGTTGTGGGTGTCATTAAACAATGAGGATGGTGTTTTCCCAAGGGAGAGGGTTTTGTAATAGCCCCAGTCAAAAATCCTTGTAATAAAGCTAATAAAGGAAAAATAATAACCATGGTCATGGGTCACATATTCGAAGCTGAATGTTGGGAAAAAACATAGTGACAGGGATCACTTGTGATTAATTAATGGCTAAGGAAATGGTAAAGGCGATAGAAAGGAAAAGTGGCATTTATTGACATTTATTTATGAAAATAATAGAAAATAGGAGAAAAGGAAGGTAAAAGGTCACAAGTTGCATGCGAGGAGGAAAATTAAGGAAACTAATGGAAATTGAAGAAAAATAGAGGCCTCATTAATAAAAAGGCTTCTGAGGAACAATTCATGGCTTTTGTCAGTTCAATTTTGGAGCTCTCTCTCTCTCTCTATTCTCTCTTTCTCATACTCTTGGACACTTAGAGCTTTCTTGGAGCACTCTTGGAGTGTGGCATAGTTGGAATTTGGAGCAAGAAGTAAAAGGAAGAGTAGGAAAGCACAAGAGGACATCAGGATCAATAGCTACAATGCATTTTTCTTGCAGGTACCGAGTTTCATGTATGATTTCCTTGCTCTTTTTGGCATGCATGGCATATGCATGTGGTTCCTTGGTTATGATATGTCATTGGCATGAAGGATTTCCTGGATTGACAATGTTTTTTCCTAGCCTTGCCATTTCCTAGATAGCCATGGTGTTGTTGGTGTTGGAAATACTCAGAGGGGGTGAATCAATATTTCTTTTCAATTGTTATTTTTACCAGTTAGATCACTTATATTTAGAAGAAAAAATGAACAATGACATAATAAATATTTTTATTAATTTCTTCTTTACAATAAATAAAGTACAATAATAGTATAGGGCTCCAACCCTAGATGAAGACTTCAATCTTCCAGGCTCCAACCTATATTGTGCCAAATACCAACTTGGGCTTTCCAAGGCTCCATCATTGTCAATTTGAGGCACCAACCTCTAGGCATCCAACCCTATCTCTATTACAAGCTCTGACCTAGTTTCTTGAGGACTCCAATCCTCTAGGGCTCCAACCCTATCTTCCAAGGCACCGACCTTGTCTCTATGAGGCTCCTACCTCTTGGTATCCAACCCTCAGCTTCACTTCATCAAAATATGTTTGGTTATTCTTCACAGCTCTCAATGTCTTATTGAACAAAACCTTGTCAATCTGCAGTAATGTCTTCACCAGTGGTCTCAATGTCACATCATCAATGACAACCTTGTTTTCTTAGATGGTATCGTCACTGCTCTTCATGCCACCCGAAAAAATGTATTCAAGGTCTAATTATGAGGACTTCATCAATGTATCAGGTCTACCAAATATATCCAAGAATATTCAATAAGTTGCTTCAAATTTGATCTTCAAAATGGTCTCCAACAAGATATTTAAGAAGTCTCAAGTCTTCAAGATTGCATGCTCTAGGGCTACTCCAAAAACAAGTCTTCAACACTCAACAAGTCAAGATACAAGTTTGTCTCATGTAAGGCTTCAAAATTTTCTTCCTAATAAATAGGTCTGAACACCAAATTTTTTCTGGAATGCCCCAATAAGGTGTCTATAATAAATTTCCCCAAGATACTCTCCAAGATAAAATTGCTTAAAATTTATTCAAGAAGTTGCTTAAGGACTTCCTTTTTCAACTTCAGTTAAACCATAGATTAGTATTCATATTAGCCTTCAAGTGTGTTCAAGATAACTGTCCTAAAGCCTGATTTTAAACCTGCTTCAAAAGGTCGATTCAAGGTGATCTACAAAGGCTTCCCAGGGTCTGCAACAAACTGGCACTACGGGTCCAAATTTGTCTTTAAAAATGCCACCACAGTTCCACAGGTTCAGTTATATCCTCCCACGGGTCTGAAAAATCATCACCTCTATTCTAAATAGATGGTTAAAACATGTTTGAAAATAAGAGTATTCCATAGATCTAAAACTGTGATATTTTCCACAAATCTGCAAAAGAGGGTCTCCACAAAAGAGAGTCTACACAATTCTAAAGTATATTCTTATTCACTACAAGTTTGCAATCAAACTCATTGTTCTTTTAAGACTTATTGCTGGTCCAAAACACCGAGCTACCTTATGTCCATTGGTTTAAGTAATGTAACTATATGTTTTTCTTGAGTTGGAATATTAAAGGAATTTTTGCCCCAAACTCTAATATTTAGTCCTCCTCGACCTTTGTCCTACTCTTGTGATTTCTCTCTAAAATGATCAACGAATTTGGATGGTGAAATGAAGTTTTGGGTGTCAATTTATATTATATTTCAACCTTTAATAAAGATACACGACTCTTGGAGGGAGGCCGACATGAATGTCTAAGTGCAAGTCGGCTAGCCTTAAAAAAATATTACTTTTAAACTTAAAAAATCAATTTCTCACAAACCGTTGGGAGTTTTGGGGCAAGTAAAGGCTCATTGGAAAGAGGAAAAATTCCTCTTTTAGATGGCCTAGGTACCATTGAGAAAAGGTTTCTCTAAGTTGGAAACAAATATTTTTCTTTTTTACTGTTCTTAAATTTTATGCATAAACATTTTGGGACAACATGAGGAATGTTTGGGACTGTATGGATTATCCATTGTTTGGCTTCTTCCTCATCATAGGATCATGTAGGATATCCATGTCATCCAATAATAGTGTAGTGATATGTCACCAACCATAGTGCAACACTTATTAATTTTCCATTAGGAGATTTCCAAGTCCTTCATGTCATCTCTCCCATCATTGTCCATGTCATTAAGACCATCATCAAGTGCCATCACGTATGGCATCATCAAGTGTGGTCATATATGTATAGTCCTTCAATATCAAGGGTAAGGACATCATCCGGGTTCTAGGATTATTCATTAAGAGTAAGAACATCATCATGATTTTTAGGGCTTCTTTATCAAGAGCAAGGATACATGAGGTTATGGTGTCTTCATGATTAGTTCAAGCATCTAGGATGATCCAGGTGGCTCCAGAGACACATGCGGAACAAAGAGGGCTAATGAAAGCTCAAAATTAAAAGTGTTCAGAATTCTTTCATACTAGGACCAGAGCGTAGATATCGCCATCCTAATTGCAGTGGTACAAACAGTTCGCTAAACTGAGCTCATATGCGAAAGTTAGAGCCGGTCAAAGTTTTGGGTTGACTTGGTGACTTGGCAGGCTTAAAGGAGGCATAATTTTGCCTAAATCCAACCACCGTATTCCAAGTGAAATTTTGGGGCCGTTAATTTAAGTCCTACGATCAAAAGTGAATGGGTTTTTTTAAATGAAATAAAAAAAAATATTAAAAAAAGGGGGTGGCGAGCCACCACCCTCGCCACCCCACCCACACATTGTCATGATATATAAAAAATATATATATGTTTTATATGGGCCGGCAGGACATGACCCCTACCGGTCCCCACGGAAACATGAAGACATCGTGGCGAACCATGACAAGATCAAGGGCAGCAGAAAAGGATGTGATAATTCCTAAAGCAACTCAGGTAGATACTCAAGTATCTCGACCAACAAATATTTCAAAAGAGAAGACAAAAAAAGAACAATATGGATGCTAGTCCAAAAGAAGTCAAAGATAGAGTTGAAGACGCTAATGGTTACATAAGGACAGGGGAAGAAAAAGATGCAAGTGCTCATAGAGGACAAGAAAGAGAACACAAAGAAAGAAAATATTGGGATATTCCAATACCTCCAAAGGATATCGTCTCTATGATGAAGTCAATAAGAAGTTTGTAATAACAAGAGATGTCATATTCCTTGAATCTTCCAAGACTGACAATTTTGTTGAGTGGCAACTTGATCACCTGGATAGATTCACACATGCAAAGTATTTTCAAGAATTTGATAGTCAGATTCCACATCTTAAAGGGGGGATTCTTATACTGAATCAATCTGTGGAATCATTTCCCGAAGCACTTTCTCCCCCACCTGAAGAACCAACCATGGATGACACCTTGACAATTTGAGCCTCACCTCCATGTATAAATACACACACAATCTCCATCTAATACACATTGAGTTTTGCAGAGTTACCTCCTGGTCTGACATGGTATCAGAGCCAGTCCCATTTTTGGCACTCTTGCCTTTAGTGTAACTCCCTCATGCTCTACATTTCTACAGACTACCATTGTGCATTAAGTTTTTTTCTCCTGCCATTTTGTATTCTGGAATATTCTGCATTTTTTTTCTCTACACATTCTGCCTCTAATGTGCAATTTCTGCTCAAATTCTGAGCACAGTTAACTTTACTGTAATTCCTGTGCAAATTACAAATTTCTATACATTTTTTTTACTGTTCTATGAAAATTCCCATTCCCATTCATCATTCCCACCCATGTTGCTCATCTCATAGTCCCCGCTCACCCCACGCATCCCCTCACCTCACCCCTCAGCCCCCTCGCACAACACACCACCCCTCACCTCCCCGCTCACCATAAGCTCTCACCCCTCGGCCCCCTCGCACAGCACACCACCCCCTCACCTCAGCCCGCTTCCTCCCCACCCTGCTCACCACACCCTCCCCATCCCGCTCACCCCTCGCCCTCCCTCACCCTCCCCAACTGCCCGCTCGCTGCATCCTTGCACCCCCGACCCCTCACTCCCTCCCCAACCAGCACGCCCCCTCACCCCTCACATCCACCCTCCCCTCATGACCCCCGACCCCTCTCACAGCCTCTCGCTCAGCCCTCCCCTCCCCTCTCATGGCCGCTCGGCCTTCCCTCCCATCCCACACAGACTCTGCGTTCCCTGTTTTTAATTCGGCCAATTTTATAAGTTTAATTTTTTTTTTTTACAGATTGGCCTCCCCTAGAAATCACCTCCCCCAGAAAATACCTTCCTTAGGAAACACCTCCCCCAGATAATACCTATGTTTTCCCCAATTTTTTTTTATAGCAATTTTTTTTTTTTTAGCAGAATTGAGTTTTTACCCAGCGAAGTATTTTTTTTTTCCTTCAAAAGAATGCATTCTCTCATATCTATTGCAGGATTTGTTCTCTTCGGCAAGGAGAACTATCGTGAATGGTCTCGGAAAATCAAACACACACTCATTTTTAATGAGTTGTGAAGGAGTAGATGACCTTCCACCAGCAAAGCCCACTTCAGACAAGGAGATCACCATTTGGGAAAACAAGCACTGCAAGGCCTATGCCTTGATTGCAACTTCCATAAATGAAGAGGTGAGTCACCATATTACACCATTTTCAAATGCCTATCAAGCCTTGAGCAAGCTAAAATAACTCTATGACTCACATTCATAACTTGAAATTGTTCAATTAATGATTAAGTTGTTCAGTCTGGAATTGAAAAATGATCATCCTCTTGCTTTAGCTTCAGACGTAAGATCTATCATGCATGACATTAAGAGCACTGGTGAATATTTTGACATAGCTTATGTTAAGGCTTTGTATCCCACTTACTCAAATTATCTTGAGTCATTGCAAGCAAGTAGAAACCTTGTGAAAATCACTTTTGAGTCCCTTGAGAAAAAATTTGCAGAAAGAGAGAAAGGTTTTGGAAAGATGACCACCCCTCTGACTTCTGAAGAGGCTGTATGCTTTGCACATAAAGAGAAGAGTCATGCTCAAGATTCTTCTAGAGGAAGAGGTGGCCGAAGAGGAAGAGGAAGAATAAATTTCAGAGGAAGGGGGGGCAGACAAACTCAAACTAAAAAATCTGATATTCATTGCATACGCTGCAATAGAGACTGGCATGATGCATCTACATGCAAGAAACCTTGGGATAAAATTAAGCAGCAAAGGAATCAAGAAAAAGGTAAAACTAATGACAAAGACAAAGGTAAAGCACCTGAATCCGCTCATTTTGTTATAGCACATTGTAACAATGGAGTAACTGAAGACTTGTTTGATGTTTCATTTACTTCTTGGACAAATGATTGGTTTCTAGATTCAGGAGAAACATGTCACGTGACATTTAGAAAATATTTTTTTGAAGAATTTACTAACAAAGTTGATGGAGCAGTATACTTCACAGATAAATTAAAACTCAAGCCATCGGGGCTTGGCACAATCAGGCTTAAGTTGCCTGGTCTTCCAGATCATCTTCTACATGAGGTTCTATACCTCCCTGAGTTGAGGAGAAACTTGTTTTCCTTGGTCCACATCCACTAGCAAGGACACTCCATTCACATGTTTGATGGCAAGGTTGTAATGTTCCAAAATTTGCACATAGCAATTTGGAAAATTAGATTTTGCTACTTTCACCTAGGAGAGGAATAAATGGGTAAGGAGGCCCATGGAAAATAAAATTATGAATAAATTCCATCTTAGTAAGGAAGGAGATCACCTTAGGAGCTATTTTTACACTTCCAAGTGTGAACAAGGACAAATTGGATGGGGACATAGTCAAGTTTGACTAAGTCAACATGCATTCTTGAGGAGGAAGAAATCACTCAAAGAGACTAGCTCAATGTGAACAAGGATCAACCTAGACACACATATGAGAACTAGATTGAAGATCCCTTGGTGTGAACAGAGGCATTGCAGGTGGATTGGTTATAGTTTACCAAGTCAACAACGCTGTCACAAAGAGGAGGGAAGCTAGCTAGGGCAGCGCAGTTTTGAAAGAGGAAGCTTCATGAAGAAGTCACCTCAACATTGTGTGGGGTTCGGGGTGAGAAGGCTCACCAAAGATAAAAGGATGGCATAAAATCAAAGGATATTCATTCATGTATTCAGCTATTTTGGTCTTGAGACCACTTGCATGCTTCAACTGTTTAGCTAGAGTTGCTGCACTGCTTAGTGCAAGGAATTCCTGTGCAGGAATTCCATCCTCTCTTTGGATCAGCTTGCTTAAGGGATCAAAGGGGACTGATTTGAGATTCATTTCATCATTTGGATTATTTCCATTCATCTGCACTCAGCCACAAAACTGCATCCTATATGCAGGGGCAGCAGCAGCAGAGTTGCACCCTTTGATTGTATGCTAATCTTTGAGGAGGTGTTTATTTCCCTCCAAGAGCTTCAATAAGAAGGCCTAGGGCCATTCTCTGTATTATCCATCATTTATATTTCATATCCAATCATGTTTAATACAGTGTTACAGTAAACTGCGTTATTTTCTGCAGTGCTACTTTGTACATGTATTTTGCCGGAAACCTTTGTCGAGTGTCTTGTTTTTGCTGTATAAGAGTGTAAACCTCCATTTCTCTATTTTTTGATCAATATAAGTTGCATATCAGTATTCTCCTATCATTTTCTATAGAAACCCCCATGAAAATTATGCTCTCACAATATTCAGAAATTTATGTTTAGCAAAGTCATGGGAAATCAAGGTTTTCTAGCCTAGTCAGGAAAGGAGGAACTGTTTAACATAGCTAAAAGAATTATTTTGAGCTGAAATTCGGAGCATAGGTCCCTCATGACCTAAGCTATCATATTCAGCCATTTCCTCTGCTTAGTTTCACGCTCATTTCTGAAAAAAAAAAAAAAAACCTTTTTAGGGCATAAAATACCCTTTTTCCCCACTTTCTGAATCATAAAACGAAGTACAAGTTGCTGCTGTAGCTAAAAATGATTTCTATGTGTTTCTCATGTATATCTTAAGCTTATTCATCATA
Source organism: Pinus albicaulis (assembly GCA_034641835.2). Classification (NCBI taxonomy): domain Eukaryota; kingdom Viridiplantae; phylum Streptophyta; class Pinopsida; order Pinales; family Pinaceae; genus Pinus; species Pinus albicaulis. The sequence goes on along the minus strand of CM076579.1, from coordinate 1,670,144,846 downwards.
ACAAGACCGTTATACATCTTATTCATTGCTGATTTCCAGATCTAGAACATTACAGTGGAATTGGAGCTGCCATCTTAGCTCAACCTGTGGATTTCAGATCCAATCAGAAGAAGAGGATAAAAAAATGATGTAGAGGATGAGCTTACTCTCATCCATTTTCAAATCCAAGAATAAAGAAGAATATAAATTCATTAAAACTCCAAGAGGGTTTCAAGAAGGAGAGAGTTGCAGTGAGACCTCTAGGAGGTTTCAAGAAAGACATGTTAAACACACACATGGTGTTGAGGAAGAATAAACAATACACACAAGACTCAACACACAATGAAGGATAAGCGTGAAGGCTTTCTTATTTTCCATTATACAAAGATGTACATTTATAGTACAATGGTGTGACTCTTGGTTTCATATTCCAAGGTCACTTGGACTCCATTGTGACTTTTCGCATTCCACACCTACCCATGTAGGATTAGGTGTTCCAACATCCCCCCTTAATCCGAAGGGGTGTGTGTGAGTCCAAGAAAAGAGTTGTAATACAAATCTGCAAAGTATACATGGCAGCACTTGGGCTGAATCAACTCTCTGAAATGTTGGAAAAAAGAGGTGGTTTTAGGATGACCACAAACACTGGAATGCAATACTTGTTGCAGTTCCCGGAACTCTTCCAAAACTGGCAAGAAGCTGAAAGCTTCTGCTAGAGGAATTTTCCCTCATAAAAAAGGGAGACCTTCAACCTAAAAGAAGGGAGGTCTACTACCTGTGATGGTTTTAGGATTACCAACAACTCTGGAATGCTTTGAAGCATTTCCTGGAACTCAACCAAAGCTGGCAAGAAGCTAAAGGCTTCTGCTAGAGGAAGTGTTCCTCATATATGAAAGGGAGACCTTCGACCTAAAAGAAGGGAGGTCTACTACCTGTGGTGGTTTTAGGTTGTCCACCAACCAAAGATGATGGTTTAAGGTTGTCCACCAACCGAAGGCATGCTCATGGGCATCCGTGTCTTTGGCTACATCTCTGAATCCGGAATGACGAATTGTGGCTCAGGCTCGCTTGAACTGCTGGCTACAACTCTGAACATGGAATGAGAGATTGTGGCTCAGGCTCGCTTGATCTGTCGTCGAAGCTTGTACATGACCACCATTTTCCCCCCTGTCAGGGACAAGGTGAGATGATGGCGAAAACCTAATTGCAAGTTTGTTCAATATCCGTGAACAAGTTCTAACATGTGTCTTAAACATCTTCTTGGCTGCTGATGCCCATTGCCAAGAAGCGATCCATCCAAGATGAATCTTTGTTCTTGCAAGAGGCTTGTGTCTGAAGCATCTGTCTGAAGAATGAGTGTGTCGACCACAGTGCTTGCATGGATGAAGATCAAAACAGTGATCTTTCATATGGCCAACTCGATCACAGTGTTGGCATTTCTCAATCTGTTGTGGAAGTGGAACAGGATCTGGAACAGCTGCAGGTGAACTGTCATACAAGAATCCAGCACTCTGAAATATAATGGGCTTGGTGTAGTCCGGAATATGAAAGGACACATCCTTGTCATATCCAAGACCAGTTCGGTGCTTGTTGTGGACAAGCTCTTCCCAAGGTCTGATGATGGGCTTGAGAAGTGCAGGTTGAACTGCTGCATCTGCATGTACATCTGCTCTAGTACAAGGAACTGAATGTGAATCATCTGCAACTTTATCTTCTTTCTTCTGATGAGAGTCCTTCACAATATTCTGAACAGAAACAGGTTCAGAATGGTGACTCTTTTGCTGAAGTTCATCTTGTTGAAGCTGAGATTCCAACTGCAAAAACTCAATCTTTTCTTGTGCATTTTGCAAACAAATTTGAATGTTACAAAGAGCATCCTTGCTCATTTTTATCACATCATCAACATTTGAATGAATGAGGTTATTCAACAACACTAATACCTCATTGATTTTAGCCATTTCAACAACTTAGGCTCAAAAAATGAAAGGGTGTCGGCTTCAACCGAAAATGCACCCGTTTACAATGTGATTCAACAAATACAAATGAATCTAAAGAATTTCCAACTATGGAAATCTCAAAGTACAAAATGTGCTCCTCAGATGATGGAGGACAATAAAAAATGACTTACATCAACAACTCAAATTCACTGATTCCAAATATGAATGAAGACGCAATATAATGTCAGTTCAATACAATATTTCTGCAAAAATGTGCAGCAAAAACACGTGCAAGAAGCTTTTGAGGCAGCTAATTTTTTTTCTTCAAATAGCTATTTTGACACCAAAAACAACTCAACTCAACTCAACAAAAGGAGGAGATATTCACAAGCTTGGATGCTTGACCTTGATGCAGAATGCAATAGAGCTTAAGAGAAACTCCACAAAATTTTACAAATCAGAAATTTTGTGTGCCCAAACTATGAATGCCACCGCTGTTCAAAATGAGGCCCAATTTATCTTCAAATGCAAATCTCTTTAGAAAATCACCCTTCGATATATGCCATAAATCATTCAATATAAACTTCACTTTTCTTCTCTATGTGTACAGTCCATTTTCTTCATATGCCATTTCCTTCATTTCTGCTATTCATATTCTCTCTCTGCTCTTCCTCTCTTCCTCTCTCTCTGCTGTTTTTTTTTTTTAATTAATTAAAAATTAATTAAAAATGAGAATTAGTTAAAAATGAGGGGAATTTAAAAGAAAGAGGATTAATTAAAAGAGAGG